>CM035440.1:122948025-123288025 GCA_020310875.1 Ceratopteris richardii | reverse complement strand
AAGGAAGCATTGTGGCTTTCACGTCTTTCTCGTGATATAGGTCTACCTCACCATGTACCTTTATTTGCTCAGTGATAGTTAGAGTGCCATTGCATTGGCTAAGAATCCATTCTATCATGCAAAGACCAAGCACATGAGGTGCGATATCACTTCATTAGATATTGCTCAGCCATTAAGTGCATTATTCTTGAGAAGGTTCATACTCGAGATAATGTTGTAGATGCTTTGACTAAAGCTCTACTACGGGATAACTTTCAACATTGTTGTCACTTGATGGGGGTTATTTGATCCATGATCTTACACAGTTACTTGCATAAAATGTAACATGCCGATCAGGTGGGAGGTATAATTTGTATACTTACACTCATGTATTCTTTATCATTCTTTATTTTTCTACCATAGGTACTTTGGCCATATTAGTCTTTAGTGGGAGATTGTTATTGTTAGTGTCCATGTGAAAGGCAATATGGTTGTCAGACACTTTTGTATACGTTCTTTAATAAAACATATAGTGTCTTGGTCAACCACAGACTCTAGGTTTGATTGCATATATATGACATATGAAATATGTGTTCGTGGTTTGTGTATTGTGTGTTTTCTGTGTATTTTGCAGCAATTGTGCAAAGTACTATGTGCGGCATCTAGAACTCGATTTTCTACTTCAAGGGTATTGTTTTAGAGCTCTTGGGAAGGAGATTCCACTGTTGTGCATCACTATCAAAATACTTCAAAAATTGCCTGCACAAGCATTTTGATAGTGCGTTCGAAGATCAAAACAAGCTCAGATCGTGATTGCAACAATACAAAGTGATGCCATTTTGAAACCCTAATCGCCTTGAGTATGCTCACCAATTTTCATGTGATTCTAAGACAACGATCGGAGGGGTGTGACAATGCCCTAGATGAAGCGACAACCTGCTCTGATACCAATTGTTGGAGTTTGAGGTCTACGAAAGCACGCAAACAATACAAGGAAGAAGAAGAAGCTTGAAGCACAACACACAATACTGAATGTATTACCAAGAAAATGTACAAAGAAAAGTGATCCATTAGGGTCATAGTCATATATACAATATGGGAAAAAAAAAAACCTCCTAAAGAGGGAAAAAAGTGCCTTAACGGTTCTAGTGTGTTCACACATATCATTATTGAAATATATCAATAGGAAAGAGGTAACTCGAGTTTCTAAAGAGAGCATTTGAATCTTAAGTTTCTCTATAAGAGAGGTCATTCTACCAATGACTGTCTCTATCCTAAGGGTTTTGTCTTTGAGCTCATTGAATTGTTTGTGATTCACAAACTCATCATGAAGCTTCATATAGGAATACTCTTCCTCTTGCTCAACCTCTTCTATCATATGGTCTAATTCCTCTAGATTTTGCTCCTTAGCTTGGGAAGTGTGTTCTAATGGTTCTTACCCTTAGTTTCCATGTTTAATTCCCCCAAGTATGTAACTAGAGTGTCTAAATAAGATGTAAGTAAATTCTATATAGCAAGAAAGAGAGAAATTGTTGATGTATTTTGGTAGTAATGTGTGTGAACACACTTAGGATTGTCGGGGCACTTTTTTCCCTCTTTAGGAGGTTTTTTTCCTCTAGTTCGTATATATGCCTATAACCCTAATGGGTCAAGTATTCTCTTGTACATTCACTTGGTAATTCATTGAGTGTTGTGTTGTGTTCCAAGCTTCTTCTTCTTCCTTGTGATGTTCGTGTGCTCGCATAGACCTCGAACTCCAACAATTGGTATCAGAGCACGTTGTTGCTTCATCTAGGGCATCGTCAACACCCCTTTGGTCACAGTCTCAAAATCACACAAAAATTGGTGAGCATACTTAGGGCGATTAGGAGTTCAAAGCGGCTTTTCTATGTGGTGTTGATTTTTCGATCTCATCACATTTTGGGTTGAATGCACTATCACAATGCCTGTGTAGGCAATTTCATCCTTTTTGTGCCAAAGATATGTACAGATTTTGGCTCGCCATTATAAGCACCTCGAAGTCTGCCACAGGTTTAGCAGAGCTCAATGGGGTAGTTTTGTTCAACTTTTTGATATACAATCATTTTTTTCACTAGGGTATTTTAGTCAATCGCCATGGCAAAAAGCAATGATGTATTTCGTATGTTTGTTGTAGAGGACAAGTTGGATGGTACTAATTACCCATAATGTGCATATATGATGCATCATGTATTGGTAGCAAAAGGGTTGTGGAATATTGTGCAGGGTATTCCAAAATGCCCTACTACACCTGCAACTACGATCATTGAAGGTGATGGAGATTGCATTGAAGATGATTGCAGTGATTCCTGCTGCACCTACTATAGAGCAATTTTGATGGGATTGAAGAGATGCTCAGACACACGCATTGATAGCTTTGTCTATCAAATGTGTCATTATTCCTCACATTCACTCTTGCAAAACAACAAAGGATGCTTTGGATACACTTAGCACATTACATTAGGAAAGAAATGAGGCTCGTGTTGCTTACCTCTAAAAACAATTAGAGAGTGAGCATATGAATGAAAGAGTTTCTATGGATAGTTTTTTGAAAAAGATCAATGATTTGAAGGAGCAATTGATTTTTATTAATGAAATTTTACCAGATAGTTCACTTGTGGAGACTGTTCTTAATGGTCTTCTAGATTCACACCAAAGTTTTGCTTCTACTCTTCGATTGATGGAAAGGCAATCCAAATGCCTTAACATTTGAGGAGTTAGTCTCTCCTTTTTTTGTAGGAAGGTACATTATGTGTGTTGCAGATCAAGCTTTCTTAGCTAGTCAAAAGGCCAAAGGTAAATGGATCTCATCTACTAGCAAGCAAAAATTTGAGGAGTTAGTCTCAAATGCCTTAACATTTGAGGCTCAAAAGGTACATTATGTGTGTTGCAGATCAAACTTTCTTAGCTAGTTAGAAGGCCAAAGGTAAATGGATCTCATCTACTAGCAAGCAAAAATATGCTAATGCAGCATAGGTGAAGAAGGAAGACAAAGATGAGAAGAAAACAGAAAAGAAGAAATAGTCCTGTAAGTACTATAAAGGAAATGATCATGTCATAAAGAGTTGTCCAAAACTGGTTGCAAAAGAGGCAAAGAAGAAAGAGGTTGGAATGGTTGATGCAGAGGCCTCTACACCTAAAATAGATTCTGCTAATCTAGTGCAGAATGAAGAATGGGTGTTTACTAGTGTATGTAGCTATGAACCATCTTCTCATGAGCAATGTATGTATCCAATAGACTCAGATGTTTGGTATTTTGATACTGGGGCAACCCCATAGATTACCTCATAGCATAGTTTCTTCAATTCATTTGAGCCTACCCCTACAAGGAATATTGTCACATGTGCTAACAACTCCTCTTATCTTGTAATGGGAGTTAGTAAAATCATTATGACTATTGTTGATGGTAGTTCTTTCACATTATCAGATGCTTTGTTTGTGTCGGGGATAAAGAAAAATTTGTTATCAGTTTTAGCATTAGCCAAGATTGCTTTGGTTGTCAAATTTGTTGGTGATAGATGTATATTCATGATCTATCAAATGGCGTTGTTATATTGCTTCTGGCATTTTACGTCAGAGGATGAAGCTCATAGGCTATACAAACTCTATGAATGATTCAGCATGTGCAGTACAAGATTCTCAGGCTATGTTAGATGCAAAGCTTCAGCATGCACTCTTTGATCATCTAAACTATGCTAGTTTTCTACACTTGCATAAATACGAAATGGTGTCCTCTCTCCCAGACTTGAGGCACCTTGTAAACATGTTTGTGAGGGTTTTATTTTGGGAAAATGCATGTTTCTTCCTTCCCTAAAGATGGTTCAATTAGAGCTACTCATAAATTATATCTTGTTCATAGTGATGTCTGTGGTCCTATGAAAACACCTGCTTTTGGGAACTACCTTTACTTCATGACTTTCATTGATGGTTTTTCAAGGCATGCATGAGTGTATCCATTGAAAGCAAAGTTTGAAGTACTTATGTGCTTCAAACAGTTTTTGGTTATGGCTGAAAATCTAGTAGTGTGTCAATTGGCCAACCTCTGTTCTAATCGAGGGGGAAATACATGTCTTTTTTATTTTAATGCATTTTTGGTTGAGTGTGGCATAAAATGTCAGTGTACAGTGTTGTATACACCTTAAAAAAATGGATTTGCAAAAAGAAAGAACAAGTTTCTCATGGAGATGGAGAGGTGTATGGTCAAAAGTCAGGCTTTACCACATAACTTTTGGTGTGAGGTTGTTATGTGTGCAGCATATGTACTTAACAGGTGTCCCACCAAAGCACTAATCTATCACTCCATATGAGGATTGCCATGGTTGTAAGCCATTTGTTGCTCATCTACGTGTCTTTGGTTGTTTGGAATATGCATTAGTGCCTAAACAACAATGCAAGAAATTGGATGATAAAGTAGTGAAATGTATTTTTGTTGGGTAAAGTTCTGAAAGCAAAGGTTGTCATCTGTATCATCCACAAACTAAACACATTTTGGTTAGTCATGATGTTGTTTTTATGGAAGATGCAATTCAACCATTACTTTCTTGTACTAAGGAGACATCAATTAGCTCCAAAGATGTGTACGGCACTTCGCTACTTCTTTTTACAAGTAGACAATCAAGTGTTGCTTCAAATGGGGCAATTTCTCAACCTTTATAGGTTCCACATGATGATGAAGATCATTCCATTTTTTATGCAAATTTACATGATGCACTTGTTGATGAAAGGGTTGATATAGAGGAGGCAAAAACTGTGCCTAAATGGCTTGTATAGACTTTGTGACATAACAATTTAGATGCACCTTTGTCATATCGTACTCGTTCAGGATCTCATAGTGCATCTCTTGCATCAGATTGCTATGCAATGGCTACCTCTAGTCTCTATGATTAGAAGGAGCCTGTTTCTTTTGATGAATCAAAAAATTAGAAAATTGGATGGCTGCCATGCAATCAGAATATGATGCAATTATGAAGAATGATACTTGGTTTTTATGTGATTTTCCTCCTGGCAAAAATGCCAATGGCACTAAATGGGTATACATGCTTAAGCCTGGTGGAATAGTTGACCGGTATAAGGCTAGACTTGTTGGAAAAGGTTATGCTCAAGAGAGAGGCATTGATTTTGATGAGACCTTTGCACCCACAAACCGAATGACTACCATTCATAGCATATGTGCACTTGAAGCCCATCATGGCTAGAATGTACATCAACTCGACATTAAAACTGCAGTTCTAAATGGTGACTTATATGAAGAAGTGTATGTATTTCAGCCTCATGGTTTTGTGCAAAAAGGGCATGAAAACAAAGTGTGCATGTTGAAAAGGCGTTATATGGTTTGAAGCAAGCACCACGTGCTTGGTATCAAGAGATAAATGCCTACTTGATTGCACATGGTTTTGAGAACAGTCCAATTGAGAGCACCTTATATGTTAAGCGTGAAGATGATGTACTTCTGATCATTGTTGTGTATGTTGATGACATGCTGCTCAATAGTCCTAATGAGAAGCACATTGTTGAATTTAAGTTTGACTTGCATGCCTCTTTTTAGATGTCAAATTTGGTGCATTTGCATCATTATTTGGGCATTCAATTTATGCAAGTTGATGGGGGAATTCCGCTTGCGGGGCATTGCAAGGCCATCTTCCTCCGCTTGTGGGCTATCGCGTGGCCATCTTCTGGCTCAATGATTCCCCCTATTTTACACACGAGAGGCACCAGTTTTGAGGATGATGAAGATACTCACTACCTAAAATTCGGATTCAAGCACATGGAGAACTCTCAGATTCATTAACCCCCCAATCATAAATCACACTCAAATTATCTCCCCTCTTTCTATATCTCATTAAGCACCATTTGGCTCCACACATGGATGCCACATGGCTCTCATGTGTGAGCCCACATATAATTGCCTTCTAAGGGGTGCTTTACACACCCCTTCATCTGTGCTCATGATATGATAGGTTGCTTTATTGTCCACAATCAAACGTCAACTTCTTCATTGTCCCTAGTCAAATACATGCAATTCAAAGTAAACTACTTCATGCTTTCTTTTTTATTAAACATACCAAGGATCACACAATTTTTTTTTCTTTTAAGATCCATCATCACTTTGTTCTTATCAATTGTTCTAGTTTAGTTTCTTCATTTATTAGTTTCTAGTTTAGTTTCTTCATTTATTAGATTTACTTTAACCATTCTATTTTTCTTCCATATCTCCTCAGTGATTTCATTGTGTGTTACGAGACATGAACTTCCTCAATCTTTATGATCTTTAGGTTAACTTGGCTATCATATTTTCATTCAAAAGGCCTTTTTTATGGGACTTATGTTGTGGGACAAAGTAAGAAATGTTATCGTTTACTTCTTATTTCTTTTGAAAAATTGAGGCAAATAAGAGGGCATACATCTTTTCAAACATAAACCTACTAACATTGTTAATAACCTCAGGCTTGCATAATGTTCTCCTTCTTGTTGGATCAAAATCATCATTTCTTCTTTCTTTTAAGATTGTTCTTGATCTTTCTTACAACTACTATAACACCTTGCTTCTCATGTTTTTTGCTTTCTTCTCATGGATTTTTCTTATCTAAATGAGCCCCTTACACAACAAAAATAAGAATCAAGAATATTCTTATATATAACCTCTTGAATTTAGAGAACTTCATTTTCTTTTTTTAAACTAAAATTTAGCATAGTGTTTTGTTCTTGGTTCAAAGCTAAGGTAATCCCTTTTATAGTCTATCTTCTTGGAATTCTTCTATGGTATGGTTAGCTTCATTTTTGAACTTGTCTCACTTAAAAAAGGCATGATCCCAAAGGACAAGTTAAAGAATTTTATGGAGATTCCAACATTTACATGTTTATCATTGTATAAGGAAAACCCTAAAAGTGTTCTTTACAAACCAGTTTCAAGAATTAAAAGCTATTAATGCACTTGCTTCATCTAAAAAAAAAACGAAAACAAGAAATGCACCATATTGATGCTTTATATAAGAAGTAATAATACACATGGGGATTGAAGCTATTTCAACTCTTCAATCCTTCAATAGAAGAACCAAGATCTTAAGATTTTTAGTTAACAAAAAAGGTTAAATCTTAAACTCCCTATTTCGGATGAGATTCAAATAGCATATTACCTAAAGTTCCAACATAATGTTTATGCTATTAACATCAAACAGCCCTTCATTATACAAAAAACATATTGCTTTCCTGTTAGTTTGAATGGTTTGGGCCTTTGCCTTTTGAGGTGGCGTAAGGGGTTCAACCCCTGTTGGCCACATATGACATATGCTAGCCCTTAGGCCAATGTAAAATCTTGTTTCGTTATCGCCTTCACGCCGTCATTGTTGCATCACCTTCAGGTAGTCTAACCCCTGCATTATGGGATATGGGGGTACCATGGGTACTATGCCTGTTCAATTGTGCAATTGTTCTTTCAATCAATTCAAGCAAATGGAAAGTAAGCTTCAACTAAACTTTGTGTTAGTGTTCAAACCATTTCTCTTTTGTGTTTGTACTACCTATGTCGCAAAGTTAGCATTGAAATTCCCATGATTATACTTAGAATGAGTTATGAACCCCTAATTGTAACCCATTATGTTTACACCATTTTTAAAGAATGTGATAATTATCTACTTATCAAAATTTGTGTCTTGAAAAACATTATCTTATCTTGACCATAGTTCATGCCCTCCTCATCTTACAACATGTTTTGATATACCTTGAAGTTCTTAAAAATACTTCAAGTTACACACCTTGCATATTTGGTAGATTTTGTTGAAAGATAGTAGCAAGTATGGGTGCTTGCTTGTTTGAAGATGTTTGTAGCAAAGTTATTTCATCCTAGAAGGAAGCCTCCACAAGTCTTCGACTATGATGCCGTAAGAATTTAATCGACATGGGTGAAAAAAAGGAAGGTTGGCATGATCAAGGTATGCAAGTTTCAATGGTATCACGGTTTATATTGTTGGTGTATCAACATCTACCTTGGGTTGTTCTCATACACAATTCAATAATCAACTTTTTTTTTTTTTTTTTGAAGTTACAATGAATCGAAAATAAATCACACACCCAATCTCGTGAGGTAAAGGCACCCATCAAGTAGGGAATCCCAATAGATACGTTCAACTAGTCAGATTCGAACTTGCATTAAAATGGATTCCAAACTGGATAGCAAACTAAATCATTGGAAAGGTATGCAAGTTTACTTGACAGTGTGTGCAATGGTTGTTAATACATTTATGCTTTCTACGACTATTTACTTTATCTTGTGTTGGAGACCTAAGGAGAAAGAGTTGGCCAAAGTGGAAAGAATCTGCAGAAGCTTCCTATGGACTAGCGACCCCAACATGAGGGGGATTCCCAAAATCAAATGGGAAACTTGCATTAACTCGACAGACTCGGGGGGCTTGGGTATTTTGGATATCGCTGGGTTGGCTGACAAGTTGGTGGCAAAGTGGTTTATCAAGGCTTGGAGCAATAGTGAGTCCTCTTGGGCTAAATTGATCTTCAGAAACATGAAAGACCTTACCTTAGTTGGCCATCCTGGTTGTAAGAACATAGGGATCCTCACGCTTTTGTTCTCCTCCCACGCGGTGTCCCCTAAAGGCTCTAGCCTAGTGTGTTCCCTATGGAAGAGTTGGAACAAGGCCAAACAATTCATCAGAATCAGTGATGAGTGGAAGTGGGCGGTTGGTATAAGACAAAATGACTCTATCTGGTTCTCAATCATCGGCATTAGGGGGGTAGAGTCTTGGAACCTCCAAACTGCTAAGCGGCTTTGGAACAAGGGGTTCAAACAGTGGAAACAACTATGAAAACAAGAGACCGGCCAGTGGATCATGTTCGAAGACTTAGACCCGAGACATAGAGTTGCCCTTGAGGAATGGACTCTTCTTCAAGGCAGGTGTTTAGCGTGGGACCACGCAACTATCTGCCTTCTCTGCGGATAGGATCTTCCTTGTCTGTAGGGCCTCAAATGGAGCAATGGTAAGAAACTATCAAGAATCCCCAACTTCAAAGAGAACTTAGATGTTCATCACACCCTTAACAAGATGTGGTGCCTTTCTTGGACCAAACTTCGACGGGAACTAAAGTTCATGTCTATTTGGCACCCCCTAATTGAGATAAAAAAGTCCGTTCTCATGTGGCGGATCTTGCATAAGGGTATCTGGTCCAATGCAAAGGCTAACAAAATTTGTGGTGTGCCTCCATGGTACAAGCGTTGCCATCGATGCATCAAAGATTTAGTTCATCTTTTCTTTGATTGCCCCAAGTCCCGTGTTATCTGGCATCACGTGACACGGGTATTGAGACTCACGAACCAAATCAATTGGCAACAAGCGCTGTTGGGTGAGACGGTTGGCTGCTCAGCAAGGCTGTGGAATGCCATCAAGGGTGAAACTCTTTGGGAGATTTGGAGGGAGCGATGTGCTGTCAATTTTGGCCAAACTCCAAAGGAATGGTCGATTGAGAAATCCTTGTTTCTTCTAGGTAAAAGAATCTCCCAAGATAAGAGATCTCCATCGTTTAGACATCAGTGTATTTATCTCCTCGAAAATAATAAGTTGAAACCCAAATGGGTCCCACATGAGGAAGATGATAGATTTGTCCGCCTCATTTGTAATGCCCTCTAGCTTGCCGTACTCCTCCCCTACATTGTGAGATTTGGGGGGTCCCATGGGCACTAGTCCCATTCACTTGTAACTTTTCTTCTTTATTTTTATTAAAGTCCGGAAGAATAGGCCAAGGCCGAACTTCCTTTCGTTAAAAAAAAAAACTGCATATGAAGACGATGTCTTGAATGCACATATGCATAGAATTACTCTTGGCACATGATTTGAGGCAGGTTTGAGCTAGGGCAAAATGAAAAGAAAGGCCAAATGCTTGACTATCAATGCTACTTTTAAGTGACTTAATGTCTACAAGTGCTCTTACATTTTCGAAGAAGAGGTAGAATGTGATCAGCCTGTCGTGTGAACTCAAGTCCTTTGAGATTTTGCGTGTAACAAAAGCGGAGAAGAGAATTAGAAGCCCTATCCCTCGGGCAGCAGTGGTACCAGGGTTGTAATTTCCTGGATGGCTGCTCGTCCTCGGTTTTGAAAGCCTCTGTAGCCTCATCTAGCGTCGTTGGTTTCTTTTTCCACGCAGGTCGTGTGCTCGGGTCAAGAGACAGACGGGATGGGTAGCTCGCTACCTCCAAAGGAAGCCAATCTCTTCAAGCTCATAGCGGTAAGTATAGTACGTGGTTCACAACTGCATTCTGTTGAATATCGCGGTTAGAAACCGCGCGGTACATGACGCTACTCGGAGATGTGATGGAGACAGTGTGTTAAGAATTGGGCGGGCATGATTCGATTGAATTTATCTTTGATCAAGTAGTACAAATAGAAGGTCCTGAAGAAGGCAAAAAATGAAATATTTTGACTGACGGGATGGGTAGCTCGCTACCTCCAAAGAAGGCCAATTTCTTCAAGCTCATAACGACAAGTATAATTCGTGGTTCGCAACTGCATTCTGTTGAATACAGCGGTAAGGAACCGCGCGATACATGACTCTACTTGGGGATATGATGGAGACAGGATAGGAATTGGGTGGGCATTGATTGAACTTAACTTTGATCAACTAGTAGAAATAGAAGGTCTGAAGAAGGCAAAAATAAAAAAATTATTACATGGATTGGAGAAGTCGCAGGACGCTTGACGTGCCAAATTAAAACCATTGGTGCTGCTTTCGTAATTAAAGCAGGATAAATGCAGGAAGGTTTTCAGTTTTTTTTCTTTTTTTTTGGTTACATGAGAATTTCCAGCATTTGGCGTAACTGAAGCTACAAGAGAAGCTCACATCAGGGATATGGCAATGAGCATTTGATTGGACAAACCAGATATTATCACCTCAGTATATTAATGGGCCTATCATTCTGATATGGGGTTTTGTAGTTTTCCCTGTCCTAAATAATATTTTTGACAGACTCTGATACAAAAGTGATCTTATCTGCAGAAATCATATGAAACAAAGCAGTACAAAAAGGGCTTGAAAGCTGCCGATCAGATCTTGAAAAAATTTCCAGAGCATGGAGGTACCTTCAATGTTAAATCAACTGATTTTTCATAGTTGTATCTCATTGATGATCTCAGACAATGGATTTATTTAGCAACGTTGTACTTGAATATTGACAAACATTTCCAGAAACATTGGCGATGAAAGGCCTCACCTTAAATTGTATGGACTCAAAGGCTGAAGCTTATGAACTTGTACGGAAGGGTCTGAAGGTTGTCATCCCTTCCTTGATTCTTTTTGAGTGATTAACAGTGAGTGACCTCCAGGTTTAATTGTAGCTGACCAAAAATCTGGATTTCTTATCTGGGCTTTAGAATGATCTGAAGAGCCATGTATGCTGGCATGTCTATGGCCTTCTCTATCGATCTGATCGGGAATACAGAGAAGCAATCAAATGTTACAGAAACGCCTTGAGAATTGACCCTGAAAATATACAAATCCTTCGAGATTTGTCTCTACTTCAGGTCTTGTCCTATGATTTTTCTAGTTTTAGTTTTCTGGGCAGTCCACATGACTGTGCTCTTCTCTACTTTGTTACAGGCCCAGATGAGGGATTTGGGAGGATATGTTGAAACATGTCGAACTCTGCTGACTCTTAAGCCAAATCATCGGAACTATTGGATTGCTTTTGCAATTGCACATCATTTAAACAAAGAGTATGTTTTTTGGTCTTATACCTTTAATAAAGTCATTACATGTGTCATCTTCGTCTTTCCCAGGATGCCAGCTGCAGTTGCCTCAAGCTGGCATTCCAGTGTGCAATCAGACATGATTCTATCATGCTTGATATTTTCTGTCATGGTATGTGCAGACCGAGCAAGGCAGTGGATATACTGATTGCTTATGAGGGTACCTTGGAAGAGGACTATCCTCCAGATAATGAGCGCTATGAGCATAGTGAGATGCTTCTATACAAGGTTATCACTGGTTTCTTTATAATCACAGAGATGCTAAATGTTAGACTTGCCAGTCATAATTCATTTGAGTCTTATTGAAGACATATTGTGCAGATTTCACTGCTGGAGGAGGCAGGGGATTTAGAGAAAGCTCTAGAAGAACTAAACAATAAATTGGTGAAGATAGTAAGTGTCCAATCATTTAAATAAGTCTTTTCATGTGGGCCATATGTATGTGTCTTTATTATTTAATAATCTAATTATAATGATATGAAGCACACTATACCAATTGCATGTTTTGAAGGAAAAGACAATCAAAAGCACAAGGAGGGTACCTAAAATCTTTTCATATTTGGTAATGATGTGAGTTTTGAATATAATATCTGATGTGGTTCGTTTTTTGAACCTTCAAGATGGAGTTCTTCTGACTCGATGTTGTTTTATTGCAAGGTCTTGCAAATAAATTTTATCCTCAATGTTTGAATGCAATACTACACTTTACTGGTCTATTTTTTTCCAGGTTATGGTGTAGGGGACTTTTCTCTCTTCATTTAAGTATAGAAATTCCATTGTTTCTTCAATTGGCTGCATGCGTACATATGTATGCACATAATGAATGTTACACATGCTCGAGTTTAAGGATGTGCACTTTATGATAGTACATCTGCATGTGTGTCAAATGTGCTTGAAAAATCTGTGATCCTTCCCGAGGTGAAGGGAAACAATTAAAAAACTCTTTTTTGAGATGACACTGTCAAGAAACATATTCCTGGAACTTGCGTCCTTGTATAGTTTCTCTCAATTGTGCCTTCTACATGTCTATTCACGTGACACCTTCTTCACCAATCTCATGAAGTTTTCATGTGTAGTCACAGCAAAGTATTAAAAAAACCCTCTGATATAGAAGGTCTACCTCGGTAAACTAGGTTCTACATCAGTTAATTTTTTTATCCTAACCTTGGATATGAATAATGAGATGCTTACGTTTTAGATATCACATCTTTTGGATGTTTTTCATCTTTGAAAGTTTTTGTGCCTAAAATGAGAGAAGAGATGATGTTTTTGTGAATGTGAAGGACTTCTGAGATCAAGTGTTCAAAGTTATCAAATGGGTCCTTACAACTGTGTTACTGGATTCTCGCTTAGTGGATACTCCCGTAACTCTCTGTCATATATTTACACATGGAACCAGCTTTATGTACAAAAAACCTACAAACTGGATTTGCAAATATTAATCAAGAAAAACGTAAGAGATGATAGAGTAATAACCATAGTGACGTTAGAGGATGCTTTGCCCTTCTCTCCTGAAAAAAAGGGAAAAGTTTCTATATTTGTAATTCGCGCAACAATAAGCTTAGAGTTTTACATTCCATAGTAAAGGTGAATTCTATTAAGATTACAATATTTAATATTAGCTCAATCGTACCCCCTCTTCTTACTTCTAAGAAAGGAGTATTTGTGTTTCTTTCATTTTTGTAACTGCAAGCTTTTCATATTCCATTTAAAAAGATGAGTTCCACATGAGAACTATTTTTAACAGAAATTCCATAGGTCCTTTAATCTGTTCAATCCTAGGGAAATGTTTTCTTCATATCCCATCCTTGTAATGTACAAGAATTTCGTCTAGAGACCTTAGTCTTTTGTTTGGACTCAACATTGCTTATAGAACTCTTCAGTTTGAGGAATCGACTGTAATCATAGGTTTTGGTCTTTCTTTTTGAAGGGTTCATACATGACAGTTGTTTTAGGTGTATAAATTGAGAAAATATCCTTATTTAGACAACTTTCTGAAGTCATAACTTACCAATCTTCTAATGAGCGGTTTTATTCCCCCTTGAAGGTGAAAATGAGGTTTCTGCACATAAATTCAGTAACAGAATTTTAAGGTTTATGTTAGTAAAAAGTTAAGTATTCATAATGTACATAACATATCTGAGGAAGTGTACATTTTGTAGGTTGTCTTACATTGTGATGGGGCTCACATATATTCAGATCTCAGTATGAAAAGAGATCATGCCTTCAGTTATATAAATTGATACACAGAATGTGTCTTGCTGTGGAGTATAAGTACTTGTAATGAATACTTGGATTCTTTTGTTTTCTGATTTTTTTTTTTTTATAGTGCTTTGGTCTACCAAGGCTTAGTTTCCCTTCACTTCAAGAAGTGTCAATATCCAACCTCGGGGGATTTTTTTAGGTTTCCTTTTTTGTAAAGTTTTCCCATCAGAGAGTGCACATTCTCTAGGGCATTCATGATGTGAGTAGGGGTGTTATAACTCCTTATTGAAGCTATGCATGATAAAATTTGAAATCTGTTATTCCTTGGATAGCTGTAGAAGTTGAAGTTGTTTATATTTTCTTTTCGTTCTTCAATTTTTTGAACTTTTATGTTTATATATAAAGAAATTTCCTTTTTTAGGCCTTCATATTCGATTTTTTTGATGTTTGTTATCATTGAATTTTCTTTTTTTCATTATCAGCCGAATTCTTTCATGTGATTTGTTGAATTTATTATTTTCTTATGTATTTGTGTTTGCATTTCTTATCTTTGTTTCATATGTTAATGGAGGAGAGAAGTAAGCTTCTTCCTGTTGTTATTGCAAACTGTAAGTTTATGGATAGGTTAAGCCTTTTGATGGACTTTATGACGAATATATAAATATATATGTATATATATGTATGTGTGTGTGTATGTATGTCTGTGTGTGTGTATATATATATATACACACACACACACACACACACACACATATATATATACATATATGTATGTGTGTTTACCTCATTGCTTTGGTCAAGAGTTAAGAGTGGTTGCAATCATTTAAGATTGTAGAAAATTAACGAATATATTTGAATTACTTACCTAAAATTACACCAATCCTTCCTTGGTTCAAAGTCTAGAGCTAGCCATTGAACAATGAAGTTTAATAGAAGGTAAAGTCGATCAGCTAGGAAACCATGTGTGTGTGTATATATACACACACACACACACACATATATATATATATATATATATATATATATATATATATATATATATATATATATATATATATATACACACACACATATATGTGTGTGTATGTATGGGTGTGTGTGTATATATGGGTATATATATATATATATATATATATATATATATATATATATATGTATGTATGTATGTATGTATGTATGTATGTATGTATGTATGTATGTATGTATGTATGTATGTATGTGTGTGTGTGTGTATATATATGGGTGCGTTTGTATCGATATATATGTGTGTGTGTATATGTCTATTCTAAGTATTTGCAAAGCGCTCAACACAAAAATAATCTAGCTTGAAGGGGTTGTTCTTCTTAGAGAAGTCTTAATAAAATATTCATGAACAAAATTCTTCTAGGAAATCATGAACTCAAGCTAGAAACCTAATGCTCGAAGATGAAGGGGACTTGGACCTTGGAGTACCACTTAAATGTTAATATATTAAGTCATGGGAGATGTTGTGAAAGGTGTTTGTGCTGTCGGATGGGGTAGCTCTTTAATGCTCAAAGTTGTAGCATGTAATGATCTCCCTTGAGACTTGTATGGGAGCTTGAATTTCGAAAAACCAACCGCAAATGCACAATTTAAATTTGGACATGATCAGTGTATTACAACCATATCTAGGGCACTTTGTACTAGACTTTCTAGATGTTATGTTGATCTATAATAGATTAGAACAAGAACACCTTGAACCCTTGAGGGAAGTATTCCAAGTGTTGATGGGAAATTCGCTCTTTGCCAAAGGGTCAAGATGTGAGTTTTTTCAAAACCAAGGTTAGATATCTTGGGCAAATAGTCTCCCCAGATGGAAGCTAGATGGATCCAAAAAAAGTATGGGCTATTATGGAATGGCCACGTCTCAAGAAGTTGGAAGAGTTGCAAACGTCTTAGGTTTATGAGGATTCTTTCAAAGATTCATTAAGAATTATGCCAAAATTGCTTCTTGATGATGAAACAACTTAAAGGGAAAGGGAAAGCCTTCATTGGAGAGGCGAATAGAAGCAAAGTATGAGAGCTTGAAGGTAGCAATTGCTGCTGCTCCACTTTTGCTCATATCAGATCCCAATAAACCCTTTGTGGTTGAGACTTATGTGAGTGATTTTACTGTTGGAGCGACTTTAGTTCAGGATGGTAAATGAGTGGCTTTGAGAGTAAGAAACTAGAACCTTCTCAAAAGAATTACTCTGTCTATGAAAAGAAGTTGTATGCGATTGTCCATGCTTTGAAGTGGTGTTATTATTTATATAGTGCTAAAGGCATGATCTTGTTTGATCAAGAGAGCATTAAGTGGCTCTGTAATGAAAGAGACCTTAAAGGTCATAAGGCCCGATGGGCAGAGATCCTCCAAGAGCCTGATTATGAGCTTAGGTATAGGAAGGGAAAGTTTATGGAGTGGTTGACTCACTTAGTGGCATGCCTATACTCAAGGGATTGAGTTTTACTCACATCACTTGTGAGCTACTTGAGTCCATTAGAGGGAAATCTAGGCTTGATCTTGGATATTTTGAGATTAGGGAAGCCATTGAGAAAGGGGATCTTGATATATGGGTTTCTAGTGAGGAGAGAGTATTGATAGATACTCAAGAAGGATTCAAGTTGAAGAATTACAATATCCATGATGGTTATCTGATATATAAGGGTGAGGTATGTATCCCTAGAGACCTTGAGATGAGACCACACATTGTGTTCGAGTATCATGACACACCTAATGTGGGACACCAAGGAGTTAAAAAGACTCGTGATCTTGTTAAAAGGCAATTTTACTTGCCTTGACTTCATAAGGAGGTCGTAGAGTATGTGCTTAAATGCACTAAATGCTAGGTCAATAAAGTTGAAAGATTGAGGATTGGAGGACGACTCCACCATTGGATATTCTGAATCGGAAGTGGGAGAGTATCTCCATGGACTTCGTAGTAGGATTACCAAAGCCACATAGAGGGCAAGTCTTTGTTCGGGTAATTGTGGATACGTTAACCAAAATGGTTAGGTTTATTCCCGACAGTAGTACAATGAAGACACCTTAGTTGGCTAGATTATTTATATAAAGCCTTTACCGATTATATGGTCTTTCCTTAGACATATTCTTAGATCTGGATAGGAAATTCACTAGCCACTTTTGGAGAGCGGTCTTCAAAAGGTTGGATATGAATCTTAGCATGAGTACGGCGGAGCATCCATAATCGGATGGGCAAGCAGATAGTTATCCAATCCTAGAGGATATGCTTCAAGCATATGTGAATGAAAGGCAATCTCATTGGGAAGTGTAATTACCTATAGTAGAGTTTGCACGTAATAGTGCCAAGCACTCTTTTACTTGGTATAGTCCCATTCATACTTATATACGGGTTTCAGCCAAGAGCTCCTTATGCAATAGGATTGTAGAATGAGAAAGTCAAAGCTCCAAAGGACTTCTTGGAAGAGATGACCGATATGCTTAGGTTGCTAAGGACAACATTAGGAGAGCTTAAGACAGAGCTAGAGCCCATGCTGACCCTCAAAGGAGAGACATCAGTCTTGAGGTAGTTGAGCAACTCTATCTTAGATCTCCATCTAGGTTTGAAACCATGAAGAGGGGACCTTGTCCAAAATTATCTCCTAGGTATTGCGGACCATTCCCAATACTAGAGAGATTAGGAAAGTAGGCTTACCAGCTTGAACTTCTTGAGAATAGTTGGATCCATCCAATATTTCATGTTAGCCTGAGAGTGTAGTAGGCATACTAAGCACTCGAGAGAAGCCGACGAGGATTCACTTATGTCAAGAGTGTCTAGTAAAGTGGAAAGATAGTGCCACATGGGAGCTGGTTACCACCCTTCCAGACGGTTTCCTAATTTTAGATTGCCTTCCTAAGGGTCTTCTTAAGGGGAAGGATAAGAAGAAACAACAGATAGATTTGACCATGTACACTGGATACATGGCGTTTAGTGGGAGTACAACTCCATCAATTCTCTCTTTCCTAGAGAACCTTCTAATACCATTTTTGAGGACAAAAATGGAGTTAAGGGGAAGGAAATGTTACATTGAAGTAACCTTGGGGGGAGAGATGTGAGCCACCTCTTTTTAGATGGGCTCATACATGAGTGCCATGTGGCACCCATTCCTGAAGCCATTTGGGATAGAGTAGATTTGGTTTGTGAACCGAATACATAAGGTTTGTTTGGTTCCGTTCTTGGAAATTCTTAATGTTTGCTCCGTAAGTTTTTTGGGACATGAGCTGTTTTTGAGAATTTCATAATGTTTGTTCATAGCTTACTGTTGTTAAGTCCATAGATTGCTATTATATTGACCTTCATTCCTTCCTTACTTGCCCTTGTGAGAGTGTAGGTTTTTGGAGAGTGAACTTTAAGCTTTAGCCTTTCAAGTATTGTACACCTTGTTTGTAAGACATTCAAGCTTCTACCTTCAATCACATCCTGCAAGTGACAAGCTCTACCTTCAAGATCTAGCCTCAAGCTCTACTTTCAAGCTCTTTCCTCAATCTTTGGGACTTGAACTTACCTTCGGACTAAGTTCGACCTCCAAGTTTGTGCAGAGTAGCTCCAAAAATGGAGGGAATCACAAAGTGATTTGAGAGGGAGGGAGGGAGGGAGGGAGGAATGATATGGTATGATATGATATATTAATGTTTGCTAAAGTCTAGGATGACCTGTCAGATCAAGAAGTCAGGAAATGGTGAAGGTGATATCATATCTGTATCTTAAAAATTACATAAGAACTAAAATATTAAGACTGGACACTGTAGTGGATGTGGTGGTAGGAGTGGTAGAAGGATGAGAGGGAGAGTGATTGATGTGCAGAGAGAGAGATTGGCTAATTTGTTTGTTGGTTGATTGATTGATTCCAGGTTGACAAATTAGGTGCAAAAGAGATCCAGGCTTCACTTCTGTTGAAGCTTCACCGTTACAAAGAAGCAGAGAAGTCATATGTGAATCTGTTGGAGATAAATTCAGAAAATCACAGGTAGTCTTTCCCCACGATTATATACAATATGAAAAGATCTGGCAGTAATGTCAGTCTCATTCGTGTACCCATCCAAACGTTGTGATTCTCCTATATGATAACAGAGCTTATGTAAACACATATTAACAGGGAATCGGTTTATGCAAGAATAAGAAATTGCTGTTCATATGTCCAACCTTCCTTTTTTTCGTGTTCTCATTTGCTGTTATGCTTCCAATCCAGCTCATGAAGTTATTTCAACTCTTCCTATGGTTGAAATATGATAGTTGAGAGATCTTGTTATTGTTGTTCCTCTTTGCTTTCTCTCTAGGTTTTTCATGGTTAATAAGAGTTGAGATTCTGGTTAACCTCTAAACTGTTGAACAAGGTATCAAGTTGGCTACATTTTCTTTCTTTTTTTGTTTTGCGGTAGGTATCATGAAGGGCTGAAGAAATCGCTGGGGATCTCTGTGGAAAATGGTACTGAAGGCGTGGACACAGTAACAAAGCTCACTGATCTTTATTCTGATTTGCAACGCAAGTATCCGAAGTCTGTTGCTATGAAGGTAAATCTGCTTGAACCTGGGTACTTCAATGTTGCACATTTCTTATGTATCTCATTCTATGTTAGACTTAATCTTTGTGAAGTACCAAAATTACTCATTGTATTATTTGTTTGGCTTTGGATTTGGTCTCCAGTTATTTTCTGTTTCTTTGATGATAGCTTCTTTTTTTGATCAACTTGAAATCAGTTCCAAGTGTAGTTGCCATTTTTGAAACTTTTACCTCATTTACTTCAATGTTTGTCCTTTGAATTGCTTCAAACCCATTTTTGGTACTATTCAAGACAGTTGAATAATCCCATGTAATGTGCATAGATGCCATACATATCGGGTTGTAGTCTGTATATTCTTTCAAAATGGATATGTCCTGTATTGCCTCAAATTTGCTCGGTAAGGATGAGTCAAGGTTATTCCCTACTTGAGCAATGCATATGTATATTGAAACCTATGCTTATGTGTACACGTGTATCAATCTTTGTTTTTATAGTAGTAATTCTGATGTCTTTTCTCAGTTACTTCCATTTATATTGTGTTTCTCTCAGAGTTTGTATTCATTTGCTTTTATCAAGTTGATATCTTATAAGTCTATATTTCATTCGTTTTTTAAAGTATACACATGAATGAATTGAAGCATTTGACCTGCATGAAGGTTTTTTCATTGTGATAGGCATGCACTTTGCATGTCAAATAATTATAGTAAATATTTCTCATTGATTCTTTATAGTAGAGGATTTGTTTAATAAATATAGCATGAAACTTGTGCCCCTTATAACATGCACCCTATTTATAGGGTTCTATAGTTTGCCTCATTTTTCATCTTTGCATTATTGCATCCTTTCAATTCTTTGCATTGTTGGTAACTTTCTATATCTCACGAATCAAGTGATAAAATCAATGTATGTAATAAATTAAAGAACTTTTCAAGTTGTGTGTCTTGAACATACTCATTTCTCCACCTTTTTTCAAAATAGTCAGGATTTCATTAAGGTTTGGTTATTTGATAAGATAGCAATCAGCTCTTCTCTTACTTGTTGTGTAGTGAGAAAGCAAGATCAGCTCTTTGTTCTAGTGTTCTGTAATAGGTACATGATATTAGTTGTGCTTATGGAGAGGATTATTGTCTTGATATGATTATAGTAAGATCATGTGGTCTTGGAATGAGTTCATATAGTGAATTCTCAGTTGAAGGAAAAAATTGTGAGATATGAGCCTTTGAACTCAACTTTTGATTAAAAACATACTTAAAGGCTCTTAATGATTGCTTGATTGTACTTAGGATAAAAGGAAGAATGCTCAATCTATTTCTTTTGGAAGGTGATAGAAACCCAACTTATTGGTGCTTTTTAGGAGTATTCATATAAAAATTCACTTTGATAGAGACATCATCTACTCTAGGGCATCTAAAATGTGATTAAGGATGTCATAATTGCTTGTATAAGGTATACATAACAAATATGGAAAGTCTACTTCATGTTGAGAGGGAGAAACAAATCATATATGCATTTTTTCATTTTTTTTTTTGTTGTCTTCATTTATAAGTTCACATACCTTGTTGTGAGTTCATGCTCGTGGTATGTGGGTGTTGTGGGGTGTGTGTGTGAGCATGCACTCATTCTTAGTGATACCCACTTTTGGGCATTGATGATGTCAGTGGGGATGTCATAGTATTCTATAATCGTTCAACACAAACCATTCTTAAATATTCAAAGCATGTACTCCAATCTCCATGTGAGTTATGAAGATTAGGAAATACTTAAATGCACAAGGAAACCAAGATATTCATTTTGATCAAGTTAACCATAATCCTATTGTACATAAGCATATGCCCTTATTCAATTTGAGTAATAGCCATGCTCCAAACAAAACTTACTTACAAACCTTCATATTCTAGTAAACTTCAGATGCTTTCACAATATTTTTTGCTAACCTAACATTCATAAATATTCTGAATAGTGATATATGCAATGGTCGTGTGTGACAAGTTTTGCTCTAGCATTTTGTGCTCTAAATAAGTTGCGTTAGGGGGCTAGAGGTTGAGTATTTTTTGAGCCTTTGATAGGTTGCTCATTTTTATACTTAACCTCCAATTAAAGCACATAATTATTTCCATATAGTTTATATGTTAATTTCATTTTTAAAACTATTGATATTGTACACAATTTGTACGCTTTGTTTTGAATTACCTTGAGAATATATCTTTTGTTACAATCAAAAGGTATGTTTTAATGCATAGAATTTATACATACATACATATATACACACACATACTTACCTATTGACCTACCTACCTACCTACACATGCATATCACATACTTGCCTACACATACATACCTATTATGTTTGCGTCCATGCATACGGTATTATGTTTGCACATCCATATACATTTACTGATGCTTTGTATCATAGAATCATATTCAATGTGTGTATATACAATGTACATGCATACATATTATATTTTACATGTAGAATCGTTACAAATGCATATGCATATATACAGACACACAAATGTTACACACACGTATGTATGTATGCATGTATGTATATATAAGCAATGCTCAATGTGGCATCATGTTGCATGTGCATATTCAATGTTCATGGTCACCATTGATGAAAAGCTGAAAATCAGTATATCAATAACGTAATGAAATCAACATGTCAACCATGTTAAGGATTATGATTTGAGAATAAAGAGTACTTGAGACCATTGGATAGATTATAGCAGATTCTAAAATCCAAATACTGAGTATCTAATATCATGAGTTATGCATCTAGACTTAACAATATAATTTTTCTGAGCATATATAAGATATGGATGTTAAAATTTAATTGACAACTAAAACATGAGCTAATAGTTGCACTTTCATTTGAGGGCGAATTTGGGGGTTTGCTTGAATTCATTCTGGTATATAGCTAAAACAGTAGAGGATTCACTACTATGACTCATGTTATCTAAATGTTGATGAATATCTGGAAAAAGGAATGTTCCTCATGGTTTTGACATTTTCTTCATTATGAGGTTGTGTTAATGGAACCCATTTATAACTTTGAAGATGGTTTATCCTAAATATCTTTCTTGGATAGAGTACGATCCTTTTTTGATGGCGGATCTTGTGGCTTTTGCTTAGCTAGTTAATGAGGTTTTTTTCTTTGTGTATGCATGACTTGCAAATGACAGGTTACATGAATATGCCTTAAGAACTTGTCAATCGACAAACTTCAAGCTCAAATGCTACACTAAATATCTATCTACTTGTTCGTTATAAATAGATTTAGCAATATTACTGTCTTGCTCCAATGGAGTATTCTTGAACACACTGTTTCAATGAGGGTTGTGTGAAAGTCTTGCACGTAAGAAATTTCATGTTTCTAAATCAAATCCAATTGATGTATATTGGACATAGACGATCATGGTCTGTGTTATAAGTTGTGCCAAGGCCTTAGGCTTGGCTTAGAAAGGACCATATGGTCTAATTGAAAGACCTCCAAGACATTCATGTGTTTTGTGTGCACCGAGGGAAATGTGCTTCAATCCACTTGAAAGAGCTTGTCAGTAAAGCTTACATTTATAAATTAGAGAGATTCAATCATCAATGAACAAAGAAGAGTCAGTACAAATGCATGTAGTGACATCTAATGAGAATTGTATCCATAATGGTTTCACCACTCTAATGGAATGAGAATTTGTCCCATCGATGCTACCAAGCATAGTACAAAAAAATCGCGATTTTTTCATAAAATAAAAATCTTTTAAATCTCGAACGATTTAAACGATTTATTCGCGATTTTTATTTTTTTTTATTTTTTTCTTATTTCTTACTTTTACTCTATTTTGAGATATTATCATGCATTATATCCATATTACATGCATTATATCCATATTACATGCATTATAAATAAAGTTTATGATATACATTATTATATTAGAATGTTTTATATGTATATATACAGAAATTTCCAAAAAAAAAAAATCACAAAAATTGCAACAGAATAAAAATCGCGATTTTTATTTTAAATCTCAGCGATTAAAACGATTAAATCTTTTAAATCCCGATTTTTAATCGCGATTTAAATCTCTCTGTTTGTACTATGCTACCAAGTTATTCTTAAAGGTCTTGATTGAAAGAAACATTTCCACCCCTTATCATAACATACTTTACACACATTCATGTTGGAAAGATTGACTTATGATCATAGGCTAGGACTTTTTAAACATGGATGTAATTGAGAGGGGATCTATGAATGTGACAAAATGTAATTGTGAGGGAATCTATGCATGGGAGGGAAGAGGGATCTCCATCTTCAATTCAATGTAGTTGGAGGTGGATAGTGAAAAATTTGATGAATTGGTATTTCTTGTTTCTCGTGGCAGATGTCTTCTTGTTTGCAAGAATTCTGGAATGAGGACAAGAAAAATAATTTGCATGAATTTTAGGACAAGGATTTTATTTTAGAACTTCTTTCAAAAGTCCAGATCTAGAGCCTCTTGTTGCACGTATCAATGTTAAACCCCATGATGTCTCCCTGTGCCTTTTCCTTTTGGCCAAAATGTAAAAATGGTATGCAAATATTTTGCTGGAGTAATGGAACTCCAGAAATCTGGGTGTAATCCAGCTTTAACTTGCTACCAAAAGTGCAAGATCACATAATTGGTGCATGTGTTTGATACTTTTTGCTGATTGATTTGTTACGTTTTTCTTTTCAAATTTTACACTTATCTGATTCTGTGTGCTTGAGCATGTTTTATTGTTGCCGCCTTTTGTTGTTGTCATTGTTGCTGTGTTTTGTTGTGGGTGTGTTAGCAAGGCTATTTTTTGAGTATTGGGATCTGAAAAAGAGCATTTTAATTGTCTTGGATTTCTGGTATCGAAGTCTATTATCTACTCTATTTGGCATGTGATTATGCATGTTTTATCGTTTTTACCACCATGCTATGGTGATTTTTGTTGCTGCATTTTTTTGTGTGATGTTTTATTTTTTTACGCCGTTTGCTTTAGGGATATGTTTGAACTTGTCAAGTTCTATGCCTCATTGTTCAAATGGGCTCTCAGACATCCAGATAACTTTTTGAAAATTCGTTTCATTTTTTTTAATGGTGTTTATGTTCAAATTATACTATTTCTCCGAAATACAGGGATAAAGATTTTTATGTTGTATTGGAGTTCTGTGCTGAATCATTTGATATTGGAGTGGAAGTATTTCATTGTAGAAAGAACTTAAAAGAGTTTTAAATATGGTTGTGGATTTCTTGAAGTTATTTTCCTTATCATAGGAGTGGAACTTGGCTTCTGTTTTGAATGTTTCTTGATTATTATTTGTGGTGTTGCACAGAACCTCATCTGTCTATTTAGTCATATTATGTTATCAGTCATTTTAAGGAATAGTTATATGAGTGATTTTGTGCCAATTTAGGTTTTGTGATAGTGTTAAGTATTCAGTCCTTCTAGGTTTCTTTTCTTGTAAATAGAAGTTTTCCTATCTAAAAGGCGTACTTATTGACAGGTTGGTTTCTTGTTATGGGAATCATTTCTCTTGTATTCAGCGGATACCTCTTGATTTTCTGGAAATTGGATCTTTTCGATCGGCTGTTGACGAGTACATGAGGCCGCTGTTGAGAAAGGTAAGTATTGCATTCTCGTCTTCAATATGCATTGTTATAGTTGGATGCTAATTTTTTGTTTTGCATTGTGAAGGGTGTTCCATCTTTGTTCTCTGATTTGAAGTCTTTGTACTCTCAACCAGGCAAGGTATGAATATTTTGTCTTGCACAACAGTAAAAACTGGCATATCTTCCATCAATAATGTATCTATACGTTGTCCTTCCAGGCTCATGTCTTAGAAGAGATCCTGCTTGGATATGAATCTTCTCTGCGCATGAATGGTAGTTTTCCTGGAAGGTATCATGTTCCCCTCCCTCACATTCCCACAAAAAGAACTGTCTAATTTTAGAAATTGTTGGGCATGCAATCCTAAACGAGTATGGTATGCAATGGTTTAAATTTGAGTGCAGCACTGAGCAGGAGCCTCCCTCAACTCTTTTGTGGACTCTTTTTCTACTCGGACAGGTGAAGCTGAAACTACAGTGCAATTGTTTTTATGTACTTCCTGAGTTCAACATTGAATGAACTTAATGATTTATGTCATCGATTTCTTTTTGTGTTTCACAATAAGATTATGTATTGTGAATTTATATTTCTTCTAATTTCAAGAGCTTATTACATGTTTATGTATTACTGTTTTAATTTTGTTTTTTTGCTCTTTTTCTTTGTACCTTTTTGTGGTTTGTCGTAATCCTATTCTTTTTCCATTATCTGTTTCTGTTGTATTTTTACAATGTATACGTACATGTTTCATATGTTCCTTTTGTAACTGGATATAAATCTCAATCTATGAAGGTATGTATTGAACAAACTAGATGTGGCTTCATGTGACAGCATTTTGATAGAAGGCATGCATTTGATAAGGCGCTTCAGAAGATCAACGAAGCCATCTTACATACGCCCACTGTGATTGACTTGTATTTAATGAAGGTATTATGAGTACAGTATTATGATTAATTTCTGCCTCTGGATAAGTTTGGAGTTCTCTATTCTCATTCTCTGTCTCTCTCTATCTCTCTCTATCTCTCTCTTCTCTCTTTTGTTCTGTGTCTTATGAACCTGTTTTTTTTGCAGGGGAGGATCTTCAAGCATGCTGGTGACGCACTAGCAGCTGCAGCACTTGCAGATGAGGCCCGCTCAATGGATTTGGCTGATAGGTTTTTGAACAGTGAATGTGTTAAACGAATGCTGCAGGCTGATCAGGTCTGTTATTTTATCCATATCAAGTAATTCTTGTATTTCTTTACTTTATACACCTGTATTCTAATGTGAATGGATATATAATATGTCTCACCCATGAACATGTTATAGTGACGTGCTACTGTTCTTACTGGTCCCGTCTCTGACATACATGTCTTTCTATGAATTCCCTGGTAAACGTGATCTTATTTGTTAAGGTTGAGGTTTGAACTCAGACTGATTTCCTGTTATTTCTGTTACAATAGATGGCTTCTCTGCTTTATTTGCGATGATACCTCCTCTTCTTGCCTTGTTTCGTCTCTTTTATGGATCACTTCTTTCAAAAAATTTTAAGTGGTTTGCTCAGGATTCAAGTGGTTGTGTTTGAATATTTTATAATGTCCTTTGTGTAATGTGTAAAATATGACTTGAAGGTTTACGAGTTATGAATATCATCATGTAGATTCGTTTAATTTCGCAAAATGAGGATGCATGTGGATGGCTGAAGGAAATCTTGAGGATGCTACGTGTTGATGATCATTCATCTTTATCCTTTTTGGCCTATTATATAAAGGAGAAAGGAATGATTTACTAAATGTATTAACTGAATGAAATGCACACATAGTGTCTTGGCAAGGGCCAAGGCTCTTCCATCTGAACAATGCCAAGGCTGGAATTTTGGGTCACTGTGGCTGCAAGATATGACCAAGTTTTTGCTGAAATCAACTGAAAGAGGCAAAAATTGGGTGCTGCATGAGTTCATTGAGATTTTGATATGATACCATTCTCGGGACCATTAATTTCAGCACGAGAGATGAAGAATGACTCTCCTCCCAACGAATGCCTCTCCTTTATAGCTCATGGAATTAGGGGTTGTTTGTTGTTACTCAGTTCTACCTTAACCATGTGTCCAAGGTCTCTTTAGTTATCTTGGCCAGTCCACTTGAGTTAAATTTGACAAGTGTCTTATTTTCATTTGAGTTTATAACTTGAGTGGGAACTATCTAGAAGCTTAGACTAGACTGTGTAAAATACCCCGACTCAGGATTGATACTTGACCTTATGATTCCTACTCCAACACTTTACCATTCAGGCTAACCTTGTTGCTTGGCGAAGTCTTTATGCACATTGGAGTGATCCTCACACTGGGGACAACGAGTTACTTTACAACAGAGGCCTTTGCATGCATATGATAGTTGGGCTTTGATTGAGTCACTCCAAGTTAGGAAGGCAATTCTTTACAAGTGGGTATACAAAATCAAGAATGTAGATGGTAAACACTATTACAAGGCAATATTTGTTGCCAAGGGAGATGCCCGAAAAGAGGGTATTGATTTCCAGGAATTGCTCTTTCCGGTGGTTGAAATGACCACATCACATGTGTCGTTTGCGATCACAGCTGCTTTAAATTTGGAATTATTTCAAATGAATTTTAAAACACGTTTTTGCATGGTGATTTAGCTTTAGAGTTGTACATAAACAGCCTAAAGGATATGCCATTCTTGGAAAAGAGCATCTGTTACCCAAGCTGGAAAGGGGTTTTTATGGGCTTAAACAAGCCTTCAAGCATTGGGATAAGAAGATTGATGCATTGATGCTCAACGTAGGCTCGAAAGAAGCCATGCAGATCACTGTTTGTACACCACAAGGGGTGACAATGGCATTCTAATCATTCAAGTTCTGTATGTAGATGATATGCCGCCGGTTGGGAGTAAAAGGAGCATATCCGCTCGAAATTCTTGTCAATGAAAGACTTTGGAAGGCTGAACATATACTTGGTATGAGGATAAAAGGGTGTTGACAGCATATTTATAATACTATCCTTTTAGTCCATCTTGAAAACCTTGGCCTTATTGTTGATCATCTCTAGGAATCCATGTTTGGTCTTTAGCAAAAGTTTTGTGACTTTTTGTGCTTTGGCATATTCGCCAAGTTACTGAAAGGTACTCTATAGTTTTTCCCTCTTGTTGATGAATCCTTTAAGGAACTATGGATTGGTTTGTTTTGAAACAGAAATGCAGTCTTGCTTGCATTCGGAAAGTTTTATGCATTTTAAACTACCCAGATTGATAGAAAATAATAAAGCTGTAAGTCGTGCACAAGAATACATTAGCAGTGATTAGTTCATTTTGCTTGATTTAGACACAGATAACGTCCACTTGTACATGTTATTCACACTGATGTTATCAGCATCGCCATTAAGATGCATGATATCATGGATGCTCTTAAAGAACAACTGAAGTGTATCCTCTCCACTAGAGCTTAGGCTCAGCTCAGCACATTTTGGACAGAAGAATCAGAAGACATGTGCAAGAAAGTGCTTTTTTGTCACATGTGTAGCATGCTGAGAAAAGTGATGGACAATTTTAACATGGTTACAGCCAAATCTATAGGTTTGTTCCATGGCATGGACATATTAAGGTTATCATCAAGAGGATTATGATGCATCCAGCCACTGATTGCCGTTTCCCAAGCTTTGGCTTTTGGATTACTTACACATGGTATACTGCAACTAGAGCAGAAATCTAAGCAGATTCATATCTGGTCCTGTTTAAAACACTTTTAGATTTTGTTAAGTGTATAATGATGCTGTATGTGGATGGAGGAGAGGTACGATTTCAGATGTCGAATTTTGTTGGCAGTCTTAGATGTACATTGACATAGATCATCATCTTAGACAAGATAATAAGGCATGCAAAGATCTTTGAATGGTGCACAACATCATTTATAACCTCGAAAGGACAAGTTGGACATTGACCAGCTGTGACCCGTGAGCTATGTTGGTGGTAGATCTCACATACTACCCCTCACTTAATGAGGGGAACAAAGTGAATGGGCACTGATTATTTTTGCGCTTTCTGTCAGACTGAATTCGGGTCTTATATGGATTCATCGAGTGATATGTCGTACTTGCTGTTGGAGTTCGAGGCCTGTGGAAGCACATGAAGAAGCTTGGAGAACGCAATACAGAATGTATTAGGGTTATAGGCTTATATAGAAGCCCGGGGAAAAACATCCTAAAGAGGAAAAAAGTGCCCCGCAGACGGAAGTGTGTTCACACACATCACAACTGAAATATATCAACAAATCCCCCCAGGAGTGATGCGGTGTACAAGGAGCTTGCACCCATGTATAAAGAAGTGCCAAGCTATGTGGAAGAGTCTAGAGATCAATCCACAAAAGCAAGTAACAGCCCAAAGCTTTGTGAAAAGCTTCAGACTTCTCCCTAGGCCTTTGTAATATACAAGCAGGGCTGAGGGGGGAGGGGAACCTTCTAAAGAGGGAAAAAGGTGCCCGGTGGTACTAAGTGTGTTCATGCAGATCACTACCGAAATATATCAACACTTGCATCCAGAGAAACTGTAGATTTTACCAAGTAAGGTGTTCAAGTGGTGTGTCAGCTGTTTATATGATTTTAGCTAAAACCTAAGAATTTTTTTGTTCCACTGGTGCTGAGCTTCATACTGGAAAATGGGGTACTTGTTGAGAGTGATAGAAAGTGATATGTAATCTTTTGGTAGACTAATGCTTTTTGACCTTTTCTTTTGGTTCACAGTTTATTTTTTGTAGCATTGTTTATTCCCAAACTGAGAAGTAATGAACCAATAACATCAAGAATAATGTCTGGCTACAATCTTTTGAAAAAATTGACCACCTCAATAATTGTTTGCAAGGATCTGACAAAGGTGTGCAACTTTATAAATATCAGGTGGAGCAGGCGGAGAAAACAGCATCACTTTTTACAAAGGATGGAGATCAGCATAACAATCTTTATGATATGCAGTGCATGTGGTAAGAATGTTTTCCTTTTTTTTTTTTAATAGAGTATTTATCAAGTTTGATCTGAGCGAGAGCTGATTGAGTATGTTAGTGCAGGTATGAACTTGCTTCAGGTGATAGCTACTATCGCCAGGGCTTGCTTGGGAAGGCACTGAAGAAATATCTTGCAGTGGAAAAACATTATGCTGATATGGTAGAGGATCAGTTTGATTTTCACACATACTGCATTAGAAAAATGACTCTTCGTGCGTACGTTCACATGCTGCGTTTTCAAGATCATTTACATTCTCATCGCTTTTTCCATCAGGCAGCCATATCAGCAATAAGGTACCATTATTCATCTTCCATACGTCTAGCATCAGGATGTCTTGAGATATTCATTTTCTGTGCTGACGTATAAAAACATATATTTCTTGACTGCTTCCATTATCAAGCAGATGCTATTTGAGACTTTTTGATTCTCCTCCAAAATCTGCAGCTGAGGAGGAGGAAGCAGCCATGAGAGGGATGGCTCCAGCAGAGAAGAAAAAGCTGCGTCAAAAGCAGAGAAAAGAGGCTGCTAGGGCTAAGAAGGTGAGTAAAGGGACTGTGTACATCATATCAACCTGCTTAAGATAGCTGTAAATAATTTTTTTTACGACAGCAGGAAGCGGAGGAGAAGTTGAAGGAAGAGGAAGCTGCATTTAGCTCATCCAATAAGGGAGGCAAAAAGGGATCTCAACCACCGAAAACTGCTGATACAGATCCTGATGGTGAAAAGCTTTTACAGGTGATGCCCCACTGAGACATATCTTAAAGTAATACGAGCATTTGGAAGTGATTCTTACACATCATTCTCAGGTTGAAGACCCCCTTGGGGAAGCCACCAAGTATTTGAAGCTTCTTCAAGATCACTCCTCAGAGGTCTTGGAGACACATTTGCTTGCATTTGAAATATACATGCGAAAGAAAAAGTACCTGCTTGCTTTACAGGTATGGATTCATATTCATGTTTGTTAGTCAAAGTTTTTCTTTCATGTGTATGTTAGATGAGCTTATTTATGCAACTATTTCTATTATTTCAAAGAACGCTCCACTGGCTACAATGTGTTTGCTGATTGTTATTGCATTCTTGCATATTATTGCAAAACTTCATAGGGCAGATTAGTTTAATAAAGTACTGTGTATATTGCATCGGCTTAGAATTCGTGTTAGAATCCTTCAATTATGTCATTTTTACACCAAAAGCAGTTTCTGGAAGGCAAAGCCAGATTTGTGTTACATCAAATCTTGTCTTTCAAAGCAGATCTGCTTATTTATGTCGTACTACGAATGTATGATAGATGCATTTGCCTATGCATATATGTATGAATGTACGTGTGTTTGTATGTGTGTATGCTTCTTTTATTCCAACTGTTGTATTCTAGGAAAATATGTGGTTTGAAGTTGTATGTTATCTTTTTGTTTCAGAAGTTTGTTTTGGCTTAGCTTTTACATGATTTTGAGCTTTTATATTGTATATATCCATTTTTTGTTTGATATTATTCTTTTTAAATTGAAACAAATCTGAACTAATTAAGGTATTGTATCCATTGTAGTCACATTTTCTGTTTGATTTTTTTTTTATTTTTTGGGTTTGTAAATTGAGACAAATCCGAACATGGATTCAGTTGTGGAAACATTCCAGTCTATTGGAATATGTTCTAAAATCTGCAGATTTTTGTGTCTTTATAGCTCAATCTTGTGCTTCTACTGATATCGATAAGTTCAATAGAAGGAGCAATGTGTAAGCTTCTTGTATTTTTCTAGTTCATTTGTAGTATTTTTTATTTTTGTTTTTAGGATATTTGTTTGGCATATTTATTGCGGACAAAGGCCTTGAGGGCTCTGCTTTTAGATTTTCATCAATTGCCCACAAGTGGGTGACATAAATTTTGAATAATGGTGCTTTTTTCTCCAGAAAAGTATAATTTATAAATCTGTGAGAAAAAATTTAGAATTTTTTTCTTAGTTCTTTCCTCTTTTGTGTACAGATAGCATCTACTTCCATGAACATGAAACATCCCTTTGAAGGAGGTGATTTTGATTAATGAACCGGTGGAATGCAAAACAATGTATTTTTGAAGGATTGTGATGCAACATTTGAGCATATGGGACTCGCTCTTATGAGATGATGCTTGGAGAACTTTGAATAAGAAGTTCATCCCTTAAAGTGATGACTTCAGATGACATCATGGTGGACTTCAAGGACCTTAACTTTGCATACGAGTTGTTAGAAAATTAATAACCACTTATCAGAACAATACACTTGCGAATCAAGTGCATTTGATGTGTAAGTTGGTTACCATGTAGCTTGATGAATTTAAGAGTGACGTTCAACACTAGAGTGACATTCAACACTTTTTTATTAAGAGTTGGTCTCATAGGTCCAAAATTTTGTATTGCTTACATTTGATGATATTTTATAGGCAATATTCTTGCTTATGACCTTGGTAGACTTACTAGTGACATTGATGGCTTTCTTTTCTAATAAGCAAAGCTTGATCTCATATGTAATTAGTGGTTCTATCCTTAATAAGGACATTAGGAAAAAGAAAAGTGGAGAGTAAAGTGGATATGCAAACTCCTAAGAGGAAAAACAAAGAAGAAAGAAGAAAATGCATAGAGAATAAGTAAAGCAAATGCAAGGATAAGGTGGCATGCATAGTTTTTCCATAGGTGAACCATACGACAAACGCATACGGGTATGAAAGTATGAAAAAAAGTATGGAATTTCATTTGAAATATCGTACACGATATCATACTTCCGGCAAAAAAAGTACCAAAAATTTGGAACTTATATACATAACATATATATAATATGTATGTATATATCTAGTGTATATATGTATGTATGTATCTGTTTGTGTCTATATCATAGTTGCAACGCAACACGTTGCGTAGCGTCTGCAACGTTCGCAACGCAACGGCGTTGCGTTGCGACGTATGCAACGCGTTGCGTTGCGGACAATTTTTTTTGCAGACAATGAATCAGATGCAGCATGTCTAGCAATATTTCAAATCAATCGTTTTGAACCTAATGGTTCAATCCAACAAATAAAACTGTATGAATAAATGAGAGCTTGAATGTATAAAATTTAACATTCAGCTCTCACTGTATGAGTGAATGAAAGCAAAAATGTTAGATGTTTTTGTACATATTCGCTCATTTATTCAGACTCTGTTATTTGTTAGACCAGCTCATTAGGTTCAAAAAGATTAATTGAACCAACTTTTGGGCATGTTGAGTCCGATTCTTTATGATGAACTAGTTCGTAACAGGATAGTAATTTGGTTATAAAAGTCTGACTTATAAAATCCACCTTCTTTCTGTGAAAGGCAATTATTTAGGGCCGAGGGAAATGCACAGAATCTTGTGAACCCTTTCATATCAAATATTTTTCATGGTTATTTCATTGGGAAGAAATCTGGTTGCCTAGTGCCTTTGCAAATAATTAAGATTCCGCTTCTTCTTCTTCTTCTTCTTCTGAATCCACAAAGTTTTGAGCAAATATCTTCTCTCTCCATTGTAAGCTCGGTAATTTGTAGTGAATTGTACATGTTCTTGGTTGTTCCGAAGCCTTTCCTTCTAAGAACCAACTTTCAACAAGGGGAAAAATATCATATCACTAGAGTCTTCCTCTGTATCATGCAGAGATGCCTATTTGAATCTACACTCAATAGATGTTCATTCTTCAAAGTGATAAAAGGTATCACAACATGCAACTCTATTATTTATGATATATCTTATATTGTAATAAGTATTTTATGGTATATATAGTCATATCCCACCTTATTACATATCATATGACCCAAAATATGTGAAAAAAACATACAAAAATTTTGAAAAATAAATCACTTTATCGCAACTCCTAGGTCTAGACGTTGCCCTCGTTGCTAACCCGTTGCCGTTGCCGTTGCCGTTGCGAAAACGTTGCTTTCCACTATGGTCTATATATACATACATAAACTAGTGAACACACGTTCGGGCTCAAAATAAACACTAAAATTTTTCAACCACAATGTCCAAGAAGTATGGAGTACGGAATGAACCATACGGCAAACATACGCATACTTTTTCATACATACGGAAAATATTCCATACGTGTATGAAAATAACTATGGTGGCATGTTACCATTGTGGTAGAAAAGATCACAAAAAAGTTGTTCGTAGATACTTTGGAGGAGAATGATGAAGAAAGAAGAGTGAATGTGGTATAACATGGCTCCAATGAGATGGGAATTGTCATGGATACAAAGGAGACCATCTTGAACCTTATATTCTATTTTAATTTCTATATCTCATTATTGGTTCAGTTTTCGGAGAAACTAATGCTTCCATTGCTTCCGAAACGTGTTAAAACCCGAAGATCGGTTGTCTATTTGTCTCATTTTGATATTTAGAGGTCATGTCTCGGATTGATGATATCATCGATGATGTCATCAATTGGTAACTGCCTTTCATGAACGGCCCTTGGAAACCTATGTAAGGAGGGGTGGCCCACATACATACTGAGTCTTGCCAATGCCAGTCTTGGGAGCTCGAGGAGTTGCGATTTCCAAGTAAGTACTTTTCAAGTTCTTGTTCGAGTTTTAGTCTTGTGTCTTGTTCTAGTCTTGTTTAGTCTAGTGTCTTGGACATCCTATTGTGTCCTGTTATAATCTTGTAGTTTGCGATCTTGTCAAGTTATATCTTGTATCTAGCTCCTCTCCCTGAAGGGAATTCATGTAATCTAGATATCTTGTTTCATACCTACGATCCTAGGTTGTGGGATCTCATGTATCATCTCTAGTTGAGTTATCAGTATCTATCAGTCCCAGGTTGTGGGACTTCTTGTATCAGCTACCTATTCTTGTATTATTTCCCCTACTCTGGTGTTCTTGTAATTGAAAGTATATTTTCGGATTCTTATCTAGTTTAGTAAGAGGGCACAATCTAGTGCTCCCTTGACATTTTGGCAAGACCACCTTCATCAAGACGAGGCACCATGGAGATTATTCGAGAAGAAATGTTTTCTGCACGTAAAGCTTTTCAACAAGTCCGAGAGATACGAGAAAACGAATAAAGGATTCAACAACAGGATATTCAAGATGTAATCATAGAACTTCAAAGGCAAATCCAAGAGTTGCAGATCATTGTAAATCAATCTTCTTCAAGTATCCCTATGTCAACTAAGATGAGAAGTCCAAAAGTGAGCATGCACGTGAAATTTGATGGGACAAGATCAAAGTTTAGAGGATTTCTTCAGCAATTTAAGCTCTTTATAAAAATGCAATCCGATAGGTACCCAAATGATGCTTCTCAAGTAGGACTCATAGGAACTCTATTATGTGCTCCTCTTTCATGTTTTGCACCTATCTTGGATAAGGACATGGAGATTTTGTATGGTTTCAAGCCCTTTGTTCGAGAGTTCACGTCTTCTTTTGGAGATACCAATTAATCACGTGTTGACCAGACAAAGCTAAGGAAGCTACCTCAAGGAAATAGACCTACTGCTATCTATGCATCAAAATTTAGACAAATCATTTGTGATCTCACATGGCATGATGATTATTTTTTTAACGAATTTGGATGGGGCCTACATTTATGTCAAGGACCTCATGTTAACCATGCCCAAGGTAAACACTTTAAATGAATTCATGAATCAAGCAATTGAGTGTGATAATAGGTTGTTTGAGAGAAAGCAAGAGAAGAAAACTTCTGTTAGAGGTTGAGAATACAATTTTACCTCTGTTCTACAACAACAACATATGTTGGAACAAACTCAACTGAAACCCATCAAATAGGATAACATCAGGTTCAGACGACTTACACCGAAGTAAAGAAAACATTGGAGGGATAATGGATTATGTTTTAATTGTGGAGATCATGATCATATTGTATTCAATTGTCCTAAGAAGAAAAAGCAAGTTGGAATAAGGACTTTAACAATCACCATCCCACATCAAAAGGACCATCATCAGATTCAAAACAAGAGTAGAGTCTATCATGAGAATTATGCCCTTGCTTCTGTACCTAGGTGTACTACAAACCCTTTTGACTTTCATCATGGATATCCATCATCATCTTGTTCTTGTACCAATCATCTTGTTCGAGTATCAAGAGCTCTACAAAGACCAAGAGCTATGAATATTCAAGTTCTAGAAGAACTCACAATCACATAACCGCTCCTTGTGGAACTCATTGCTTGAGCTGGAGGTGATGCCATGGACACAAAGGAGACCATCTTGAACCTTAGATTCTATGTTAATTTCTGTTTCTCATTATTGGTTCAGATTTTGGAGAAACTAATGCTTTCATTGCGTCCCGAACGTGCCAAAACCATAAGATCGACTGTCTACTTGTCTCATTCTGATATCCAGAGGTCATGTTTCAGATTGATGACATCATCAATGAAATCATCAATGACATCATCAATGACATCATCAATTTGTAATTGCCTTTCATGAACTTCCCTTGAAAACCTATACAAGGAGGGGTTTCCAACATACATAGTTTCCAATGCTACTCTTGGGAGATCAAGGAGTCGCGATCTCCAAGTAAGTGTTATTCAAGTTGCTTTTCAAGTTCTAGCCTTGTGCCTTATTCTATTCTTGTCTAGTCTAGGATCTTCGACATCCTATTGTGTCTTGCTGTAATCTCGTAGTACGAGATCTTGTGGAGTTATTTCTTGTATCTAGCTCATCTCCTCAAAGGGAGTTCTTGTAGTCCAGATATCTTGTTTCATACCTATGATCCTAGGTTGTGGGATCTCCTTTATCTTCTCTAATCGAGTTATCCGAAATCTTCTTGTATTATTTCCCCTATGCAGGTGTTCTTGTAATCGAAAGTGTATTTCCAAAATCTTGTCTAGTTTAGTCTAGTCAGAGAGCACAATTTAGTGCTTTCTTGACAGGAAACGCCAATGGTCGGCTCGAGTGACCTCATAAAGGAGCTATTAGATATGTTGGGGATATTCAATGTTCCACTATGACATCTCATGATGCATGTGTACATGATGTTTTCTTCACTTATGCACATGATGTGGAGTTTGGACTACCAAGATTGATTGATGCCTTTTTGACAATTAATAATGCATTATCTCATACTTGGATAGGTGATTTAGGTGCATCCTTAATGACTCCTATTAATGTGTGTTTGGTCATCTTTCACATGAAAACCATGGCAATGTATACCTTGGGCACAATCATGCTTGTTTCATTGAGGGTATTGACAATGCATATTATATTTCCTTTATTTAGGGCTTTACAGCTTACCATTAGACTACTAGTAGTGGTCAAGGAACCTAATTAAGTCGAGGACCAAAGCTCTTAAGAGTCAAGCCCCTAGCACGGAACTATATGGACTTTTAGGTTATTCCCTCCTCTCACTATATAGAGAGCTCTACATGTGCCTATGAGCAAGGGCTGTTTATGGTTGGAAGGAGAGCCAAAGTTAGCTTATAGAGATCTCATACTTGGTGCTGAGGCAGATATAATGGCTTCTAGGAGGTCCGTATAAGAAAGAAGACAAAGTTGCTCGTAGGATATTGTAGTTGAGCCTTGGAATGTAGGAGTAGAGGATTTGGCAAAAAGGATGCTCGTTAGCATCTTTATGCATTAGGAAGAAGATCAAGTACATGTGTTGGTTGAGTTTGACACACACATGAAGCTTCCTACTCTTTCCCTCTTAAATAAAAAGAACATGTGTGTGTGTGTGTATTCATGTGTGTGTATATGTGTGTGTGTATACATACATGCACACACACAGATTTTATATATATATATATATATATATATATATATATATATATATATATATATATATATATATATATATATATATATATATATATATATGTATGTGTGTGTGTGTGTGTGTACATACGCGCACACACACACACACACACACACACACACACACACACACACACACACACACACACACACACACACACACACACACACACACATATATATATATATATATATATATATATATATATATATATATATATATATATATATATATATATATATATATATATATATATATATATATATATATATATATATGTGTGTGTGTGTGTGTGTGTGTGTGTGTGTGTGTGTACATACGCGTGCACACACACACACACACACACACACACACACACACACACACACACACACATATATATATATATATGTATGTATGTATGTGTGTGTGTGTGTGTGTGTATATATATTTATATATATATATATATATATATATATATATATATATATATATATATATATATGTATGTATGTATGTACACACACACACACACATATATATATATATATATATATATATATATATATATATATATATATATATATATATATATATATATATATATATATATATTCGAAATTCATAAGAAATCTATCTCCAAAGATGCATTATATTATGCACAAATGTATAATGTACAATGCATAAATGTATGCATTTTATATATTCATATTTATTATTTTGTTTATTTCTGACATTGTGAGCCATGATATCTATGAATAAAAACTTAAGACCTTTTTATAAACACGTACCTTTCAAGATGATTAAAGTTCTAGAGTGGGATCTCATGATGTGCAATTTATTCAGGCTCTCAAACGACAGTTGAAGCTTGGACTGGAGAGTCCTGATGTTCATCGGTGTATTGTGAGTGATATGGTGCCTCTTCTGGTGGTAATTGAGGGTCATCATGTTTTAATGTGATTCTTATGAGTGCCAGCATTTTGCAGATAAGGTTCTTTAATGATGTCGACAATTTACCTCCTCCAAGTACAGACTCTGGGAAACTAGTGAATAGTGTAATTGAGTTGGAGAGGAGTTGTTTCAAGTAATTTTCGACTCTGTCATGTGATTTTTAATGAAAATCCATCCTTGTCATTTAACAAGAGGAATTGTGTTTGCATTTCAGGTCTATAGAATCTAAAACTTTGCTTCAGGCGAATGAGTCTTTTTTAAATATGAACAAAGGTGTGTGAAAGTGAATTCTTGAAATTCTGTTTAGACAAATTGTGCATGATCAACCATTTTATTGAAAATATTTCAGATTCACTGCGCCATAGAGCTGCAGCAGCTGAGGTTCTATTTCTTCTTGCACCTGAACAAAAGTCTACTGCAGTTGAAATTTTAGAGTCTTCAGTGTGTAGTCATTCTGCAGGGTATTAAACTTTATGAGCTTATATGATGAAGTGTTGTCATCTGTTTTGACTTGGTGTCTTACATTCTACTGTTGGTGTCAATTTAGTGGTGGTGAAATCGCTGAAGGTGTACCAAGCTGGGGATTAAAGGACTGCTGTCTTGTGTATGACATATTTTCAAATACGCTCAAGGATCTGGATGCTGCATCAAGTAAGTTTTGGAGGTCTCAATCCATGACCTGTGTTAGAGTACATTGCATGGATTTGTATTGTTGCTGTAGGACTGAAAGGTTCCTATTTTAGATTGGATTATTTTTCAAGCTTGCTGTGTGCGTTTTGAGTTCTGGTAATTAATGCCAAGAGAAGTCATGAATACAGAATTAGTTTGTATGTCTAGAGCTGTGGTGCTTTTCGTTTATTAGGACACCTTTTATCAGGATGGGACAGGAAACTCCTAGTTTGTCTTTAGTTGTGGGGTATGGAGTTCTCTTTAGTCTAGGCAGTTTAGGGCGGTGATGAGTTTGTCAAAGTCCTGAATGCTCCGGCTCCCTGTCTTGGGCACTGGGTATCAAACCACACTGGTTTTCTTTTGAGATGAGTTTTTGAGGGGAGCAGAAGCGGCAGATGGATTCTGGTTTCTGAGTGGGAGATCCCTTGAGGCTCCAACCCCACTCAGAAAATCAAGAAATTGTGTGCTTCTGTTCTGGATGATTGGACTGTACTCAGAAGAGTAATCTGACAAATCAGTCGTGTATATTCTCTCTCTCTCTCTCTCTCTCTCTCTCTCTCTCTTTTCATGTCGTTTTTAGTCGCTCTCATAACACATCTGGGTGCGGGTGACATGTCTCGACACAGTCACATGTGCAGCTTTTGGTCGCTCTCGTAACACATGGGCGCCATGACATGTCTCGATAGAGAATCACATGTACAATTTAGGAAGGTTAGGTACAGAATATACCCAAAACTCTCATTTCATATCTGCTGGAAGTCTATAGCCGACTAATCAAGCATGGCAATGCATACCTTCTGTGTGGGAAAACTCATAAGCCTACTTACATCCCCCCTCCTAGATTCATCTATTGACTACTGTATTTTTATGGTTACTGAGCATGGCTTAAAAGTTGACTTTATTCACTAATAAGTTTTTCGAATCTGGTAGGGTGGAAGTCCCGATGTGCCGATTTGTTTCCCTTCTCCACCTTCTTCAATGGTGTTAAGAGCTCTGCTACTTGTGGAAGTGAAAACTACACATATTGCCGTAAAATGCAAGCTAGCCAACCACCTGGACCCCTTGCTGCCAATGGACACTTGCCTGACTTTTCTGCATTAAAGATCATAAGCTAGGCTTAAGCATACCGTCAATATTCATTTGTGGAGCTATTTTTCTTCAATAAGTGAATCTGTACCAAGAAGTCTGCAATCGGGCTCAAGAGGTAAACATTCCAATCCACAAGGCTTTGTGTTGCCTTGAGAAGTTTTGTAAGGTGCAAAAATAGGTATGCATGTAATTTTGTGAGGACCATTCTTCATTAGTTCAGAGTCCCATTTATGTAGTCTTTCTATTGTCTATGTCGAGTGTTGCCTAGCAATCATGGAACCAGATCAATTTTACACACAAGTGGTTATATCTTTATGCAAGGCTTTGCAGAGGTCATGTAGCCACTTAGTAATGTTCTATAGAGTTTGGGGCTCTTAAAAGGTGTAATCTGATGAGCACTGCTTCTTGATGGTGAATTTTGACTTGCTCTCTGTAAGTTTGTATTAGAAAGACATGTACATTCAATGAAAGTTCTTTGTTTCTAAATCATTACGCATGAGTGTTGATATAATTATGTTTCTATGGTGATTATGTCATGAAGAGTATACAATTGAAAGTGTAAAAAAGGAAACTTGAAGCATTGTCATTGGTAAAAAAGTGGACTTTGAACTCTTGTTGGCTAAGCCAGGGGGTTTGCCATATTTATATATGAAGTTTTATCGCTTGAAGTGCACTTCACACCATGCTACATATTTCTGCTGATTGTGCTTTATCATTTGGGTGATGCAAGTTATTTTTGGTTCCCGTGTGCTAATAATCTATATGGTCTCTCTCGCAAAACAACTGAACCATTAAGATTTGAGGTGCATGTTGCAAAATATTCTGTAACGCAGTTCTGAATGGAAACAATGATGTGTGCAAGTATATCAATGCTCTTCCCTGCGCTCAGACATTTAGATATTTGTATGGGTGTGGTGGCATGCTCAATTCGGTAGCCTAGTGAGAATTGTATATTCGTCCTTGGCAATGGTGCGTGTCAGCTTATGAATGGGTCTCCATGTTATATATTTTTTCTGTTCAAGTTTTCTAGGTGACATGGAGAGCGAAGTCTGTGCTTTCTAGAGCAATGAAATTGATTGTTTGTGAGGAAAAGTTCTGGTTTGAGGAACATGAGTCAGATAAGTTTGTGGTTGATACAGCTCAACCATGCCATATTGAGTTGACAAGTAATGGAGATATTAGATGGTAGGTCGTTTGTATATATATATATATATATATATACACACACACACACACACACACACACACACACACACACACACACACGTATATATATATCAATCCAATCATCTCTAGATTCGAATTTAACAGAGAATTTTGGAGATTTATTAAAAGAAGGCGAGAATTGTGAAGCAAAAAGAAAAGATGAGAAAAAAAAGAAGCACAAGGAGAAGAGAAGTTAAGCCTTATTTTTTGTAAGTACTCACCTTCACCCTTGTCTTTGTCTTGAATGCCAACCATGTTGTAGTTCACATTCCTTTCTATTTCGTCATCCTCTTGGTATCTCATCCCCTCCCATCCAAGTTACAATGCTCATTGAACACACTTTGTAAGACACCACTCCTGCACGATTCGCTTCCTTGTCCCTATCTTTGGATATAATTCTACCACTTAGTCATCATAGTCAACAAAAATCTGGTGTAGGATGTGTTCTGACCAGCCAATTTGTTATGTTGCTTATATTCATTCTCTCCCTTAAGTCAAACCCTGGCTGAATTACACGTATCCATTTGATGAATTATTTTGTTAAGCTTTCTTTTTTGATAACCAATTTGAGGTATTGGTTATATCGTTGCACTTTTGTGGGTAACTTATTAGATATCTCAGGAGTGAGTTCTTATCTCATATGTCTTATTATACAACTCTACCATTCACTTAGATGTTATGTCGCTACACGTTCCCCTTCTCAATGTGGATTGGTTATCATATTTTTTGTGGGTGCTCATGAGTGGAGATTGGTTTGAGTGTTTGTATGGTGCTCTTAAAGGAATTGGCGTATTGGTCTTCATCTTCAATGTGAATGGGTTTGACTTCTACATTTCGTGTCTTGTTAGGTGTTATTGGGCTGCAGAAGCACACTATAAACATAAGGGAAAAGAAAAAGCTTGAAGAACATAATACTAAATGTATTACTACGTGAACGCAAAAAGAGAAATGACTTGTTAGGGCTGTAGGTGCATATACATGTGGAGGGAAAACCTCCTAAAGAGGAAAGAAGTGCCTTGCTTCATGCTTTAAATTAGGCAAAGCTTTATGAAAAGGGTTACAACCTAAAAATGGTGGTTAAGGATCATTGTAAATAAAAGGTAGGGTTTTTTGCAAAGGAGAGCAAGGTTTTACTTTCATGCTTGCTTTTCGAAGTGTCACCCTTATTGTAATCACTATTTTTGGAGTAATAAAAATTTGTAAATGCATGTACTTTGTATATTTGTTAATAGAGCACGTGGGGAAATTGCACATAATATTGGGTATTGTTTTGCTTCCTATGTATCTCCATTTTCTGTGTGTTTTTAGTATTGGTATTTTCTATGTATGTGTATGTAAGATCTTGCAACAAAATCATGAATAACACATTCACATATTCGAGTTTTGACCTTATATAACCTATCATATAAGAAGCTTGAAGCAACAACACCAACGCTCGAGAGATCATGAATTGTACATTTGTCAATAAATTTGACAACCAAGCCAATCTCGACAAATGTTGAGATTAATAATTATTATTTCTTGTTCCTTGGCATATAGAAGGCATTTGACAATGTGAAAGAAGTGTCATCAGAAGTCATAATAACCTTTTCGATTCCCATTATAGCATAAGAGGAGTTATGAGCACATGTAATAATAATACCTATAGGGCCTCACTCTCATAAAGCTAAGAAATTGCATTGCGAGGTAATATGTTAGGTTGGACCACTATCAAAGTACCAAATGTCTTAGTCTATTGTAGACATAATGGCCATGGGAAGATGGGTCATAGCTGCAATAGTAGCAAGTGTGCATTTTTCATTTTGGCCCTTGCAACAAACATTGAAGCCTCTTTCTTCTTGGCCTCCTTTGCAAACAGTTTATGAGAACTTTTTATGATATGATCATTTGTGTTATAGGATTTGCAAAATTGTTTTTGTTTTTTTGTTTTCTTTTCATCTTTGTCTCTGATGTTTAACTGTGCAACATTAACATATTTTTGCTTACTAGTACATGAGATCCTTTTATCTTTGCCCTTTCAGTTGGCCAAGAAAGCTTGATATACAACACACATGCTTGATCTGTTTTGCCTTGGTTGAACTTTGAGGAACAAAACAAAGACACTTCTTGAATGTTGAAGCATTTGGATTTCCTTTCATCATCTATAGAGGACTAGATGCAAAACTATGAGATGAATCTGGAAGACCGTTAAGAGTAGTCTTTAAGTGAACTGTTTCACGAAATTTTGTTAGTATAATTCATTTGCTCCTTCAAATATTTCATCTTTGTAAAAAATCTGTCCTTGAATCTCCTTATTGATATGCTTACTCGATGTTTTCGACACCTTGCACAATATTCCACAAGCCTTTTGATACCAATACATGGCATATCATGTATGCTCACAATAGGTAATTATTGCCATCCAACTTATCCTCAACAACCAAGATACAAAATACATCATTGCTTTTTGCAATGGCTTATGACCAAATATGCTGTAGAAGAATGATGAAATCTCAAAAAGTTGAACATAAATACTATATTGAGCTATGCTAGACTTGTAGCAGACTTCGAGATGCTTGTACTAGCAAACTGAAATGTGTATATATGTTGGACACAAGAACAAAATTGCATAAAGTGAAGATGTTTTGAACTCCTAATGGTCATGAGTATGTCCATCAATTTTGGTGTGATTTTGAGAGTATGTATGGAGGGGTGTCGATGAGGCCCTAGAGAAAGCGGCGATCTTTTCTAATACCAATTGTTGGAGTTCAAGGTGCACGGAAGCACATGCACATGAACAACACAATGAAGAGAGAGCTTGGAGAATAACACAATACTGAAGGTATTACCAAGTGAATGTACAAAGATAATTGAACCATTAGGATCATAGTTGTATATAGGTCCATGTCGTTGCTCCTAGAGGTGCATGGTTGGTACACCTCTACTCACTTTTTTCAGATTGATATGAATCTTGAAGAGCATTTTGAGGGTATACTTCAGAACAATTTCAAGATTTGTGTGCAACTTAAGAATCGATTTGAATTTTTTTTGATGTTTGGATCTAGTATGACAATGATTTTGCAAGGGATTTTTATCTTTAGTGCTGTTTTTTTTTTGGGTTTTCGTTCATAAGTAAAAACATGCAATTTGCTATGTCTCGCAAATTGCCATATGTTACATGTGCTTGACTTTTGTGAAAAATAATCTATAGTCCTAATGGGATATTTGGCTTCATACATTCCACAATAACATTGTGTTATGTTCCTGAAGCATTAAAACAACTTGCATTGCTCAAAAACTGATTTTTTCTTGTTTTGGCCCTCATATCCACTATTGTAATGATTATGTGAGTGTTTTTTAAAATGCAAATTTTATTTTGGGTTTCTTCTCACCAATATGAGCACCCCAAAGCTTACTATTGGTCTATTGGATCTCAAAAGGTACTTTTGTTCAACTTGTTTGAGAAACAATCAATTTTTAGCACTATGACTTAATAACCAGCCATGTGATGTCACTAATGCATGTGCACGTCTTCTTGTACAATGTGTGATTATTTTTCATATTCACTAATGTAGAGAAGCCAAGGATGCTTACTCTTCCCACACTATACTAGACAAGAAATGAGGCTCTTGTTTCTTGCATTCGAAAACATTTGGAGAGTGAGCATATGAATGGGATTTCAATCCATGGTAATTTTTAGATTAAGATAAAATATTTTAAGGGGCAATTGGTTGCTATAGATAAAGTTTTTCCAAGTTTATAGTCAATTCAATGGGTTGCTTGAATCCGATCAAATTTATGCTTCTTGAAAATATGAGAAAAGGCAATCTAAATGCCTTCACATTTGCTGCAAAGATATGAATCTAGGTAAAATGGTTCCATTATGCATTTTCCAAATCAAGCATTTGTCGCTAGTTAGAAGGGCAAGCATGAAGGTAGCTCTCCTAATAAGCAAAATCTTTGAATGCTACTCAAGCAAATAAGAAAAAGATGAGAAGGAACCAAATCAATAGAAATAATTTTGCAAATATTGTAAGGCAAATGATCATGTTGTAAAGAATTGGTCTAAAATTTCTATTAAGTTGATAGACAATGTTATATATACCTGGATGGTGACAATGTTGTAGATGCTCGAATCACCTCTCATTCTTGTGAACATGTGGTACACAAGGCCGAGGGTTGAGCCCTCCATGTCAACATAGCGTAATACTACATGAATATTTCTCAAGATAGGCAAAATGTTGGCTATCTCTGCCCAAAAACCCATGTCCAAAATCTTTCTTTGCGCATGATGTGCAATCTCCATGTTTCCTCGTGCCATACTTATCCATCTCCTATCTATTACGATCATCCTCAAGGAATCAATGCATGTGTAAGAAGGAGAAGATATGATATATATATATATATATATATATATATATATATATATATATATATATATATATATATATATATATATATATATATATATATATATATATATATATATATATATATATATATCCAACTCGTATTTCTGATGTGCGAACTAACTCCTTGTCACTATAATTATGAAAGATACTCAAAGCCTGATGATTCTTTCTTAGAAACGAGATAATGCATTTGGCATCTGAAAGCATGAGAGCCAACCATGATAGTTTGGCTATGTTCTCAAACAAAAGGTGAAGACAATGTGCACTGCAAGGGGTCCAGACAATGCTTGGGAACTCGGATTTTATAATCTCCCCCATCCTCTTAGAATCAGAGGCATTGTCTGTCACTATTTGTACCACATTAGAAACTCCTACTTCTTCTATAGCGGATTTTATATGCTCATAAATGTATTCCCCTTTGATACGAGTACCTGCAGCGCTACAATCCACTGCTTTCAAAACATAAGTGCCTAAGCAAGAGGAAACCATTACATTGATAATGTGGCATCATCTAAAATCGCTCCATCCGTCGGATAGAATGGAGCAACCATAGGTCTGCCACCCACTTTTAATGGGTCCTAATTGTAGGTCAATCCTCTCTCGATCTTCAATGAGCATGGATGTGCGTAGGCAATTATGGAATCCCATGCCAATCATCATTGGTAGGTCCCACTTGGGATTTTGCCCTCACCATCCTCTTCCATGCATCAATGCGAACAACATTGAAAGGGAGGTTGCATTCAAGTATGCAACGCTCAATTTCAATTTCCGCAACTTTTTGGCGTTGTTTCTGTAAGCCCGTACTTAGATTTTCTCACAGAATGGCAGCCCCCTTGTCTAGGTCTCTGGCTTGCCGGCTTAGATGACTCAAGAGGGGTAGAGCTTTCACTCTCTTCTCGTTGGGTAGATGTACGGCTTCTAAATGAGCTAGCAGTGGCACTAGGTCCAACTTTATGTCTACCTTCCAAGTCTTCTAATATATCAAGAGAAGCTGCAGCAGACTCGTGCCTACAAGAAGCCACCGCCTCTTGGTTGAGATTGTGGTCATGTTGCACAACCTTGGCTATGTCATTGGGGACTTTTGGATAAGTTGAAATGCCACATGCTCCTAGTGTTGACGCATGTCGAATGATACGTGTAGTTGTTGTGCTAAATGTTTTTGCACAATACTTGCACACCCACCTTTGTGTCCCCGAGCCAAAAACATTGGCATTTACCAATTCATGGCTTGAAGTGTGAAGGGCCCAAAGGTGGGAAATAGTACGAGGCATAATGGAGGAAAAAGCAAAGTCCACAAGCCTTAAGGTGTCACATGTGTGGAAAGCTGAAGCAAGAGGGTGTGTGGACCTTAATGGGATTGGAGCAAGCTGCAAGTGTGTGTCAATCTATGGAGCAAGGATAAACTCTCGCACGAAACAAACTTGAAAGAATGCGAACACAGCCAATCGAGGGTTTTTTGAAGTTCTGGATTTTTTTGGCAAAAATTCATGGAGCACCACAAAAACCGGAATGAACCGGATACGAGTACTGAAAAAAGCCGTATGCGTACCGAATCTGCTATGGCTGCGATCAAGAAGCTATTGGATGTTGTATTTATGTATGCATCTCTCAACTTGAAATTCAATTTGTTCTCTCTCAGATGAGAAGGATTATGCATAGTATCATGCATTAGCAAACAATTAAGCATATGTTTCACTAATCTAATATCCGGTAAACATGAGTTTTTTTATCCCAGGAGGGATTAGTATCGTTATGTTCACATGCTTTTTCAACTATGATGTGTCTTTGTGCTTGGCAGCTCATGTATATCTTGGTTGAAAGGACTATGGCCACCTTTAGATGTGAAATTGAATGTAGGGTAGCTTTCACACATACTATTGTGTGTGTGGTTCAAACTCATTGTTGCCGATTAGGGTGTTGATAAGACCTTCAACCACCACTGTATTTGTTCACAATTAGAGTGCAATCGGAGTTTCAAGGAACTTAATGTTCCATGCTCATACTAAGCACATTGAGGTGCACTATCATTATGTGAAGACTCAATATTAATGTATTTTTATCAATGTTTAATGATTTTTCAAAAAATATCAAAGTACATAAGAAAAAGTTTTTTTTTCCAATGTATATGTATATGATATGTATATGATATGTATATGATATGTATATGTATATGTATGTGCATGTGTATGTGTATGTGTAAATTAGAGAAAATTGCAAAGACGACTTATGTACTTTTTCCCCTTAGTATGGGGTACATTTCCTCTTTTAGATAAACTCACATAGTACATATATAATTCAATAGAACAAAGGGGTACTATTTATGTCCCTTAATCCTCTTTCCTTTTCATGTGGGAAATATTTCAATACAAGAAATTTTAGGTGAGGTTCCAAAGCTGATGGTGTACTTCCTCGAGATTTGCCACATGATATCCCTTTTAATAGCATTCGTAAGAACAAGGTTCTCATATAACAAAAAGAAATCAATAGATGTTTATGACATGTAATTGAGAAAGATGCATTCGAGAATCTATCTCATCCTGCTTGCTTAGAATGGTTAGTTTATCCATTTTTTTTTTCATTTTTGGGTGTAACATCTTGGAAGTTTAAGAAGAAGTTATAAAACATATCAAATGAGTATACATAATCCACCTTCATGAAAGTTTGTTTATGCATATCAACTTTCACAAAGATAATTTAGAGTATTGTCTCCATAACCAATTGAAGCAATGTAGTATAGTTTGTGTAGAAAAACCATGTAAGATGGAGTTTAGAATCTTATTATTGAGGTTCACACAATGTTGACTGGTTGAAATGCATAAGAGATGTATAAACTGTGTAATGCAAATAGATGGCTTGCCATCATGTAAGGATTTTAAAAAAGTTTGATAAATTCTTACATGAGAAGAAAGCATTAGGTTAGGCGCATAACAAGATGCATGCAAACATGGAGCAAAAAAAGAAATGGTGAAGCAAGATTTGTCTCTATACGATGCATCATACTATCTTCATCCACATATATATATATATATATATATATATTCATTCTTATTTGTAAATCCATGAATTAATCAGCAATCAAGTCACAAAGAATCTATGACCTTTAAAACGTGTATGCATAATCATAAATTAAATCCATAAAACATTTGTAACCTTGAAGAGTAGGCATGTACGTGCAAAAATAATGATTATTTAGCAATTATGGCTTATTTGAGTTTAAAGATGGTGATATTTGGAGAGCAATGATTCTTAATTTTTTTGTCATATTATTTTATAGGTTTCTTGAAATTACTTATAGATGAAATTTATCTCATATTTCAGCAAGTAAAGGAAACCTGCATAGTTGCATATGAATCCCTCACTCTTGCACATGCTCTTCTCTCTCACATGTAAGATAGAAGTTGCAAACCTTTCTTCTTCTACTTCATTTGTTGAAATGAACATAATATAAAAGTGATTTTGGTCATATATATCTGTATATTTCATGGCCAAAGAATAGTTCCTAAACTTTGATGTAGAGGGGAGAACTCCAAAACACTTTTAGAAAGACATTTATGAACTTTTTAGTCTTCTCTTTTTTGAGAATTGTGGTGTGAAATGCATCTTTTAACTAGAAGATATTTTGAAGTTATTTGAAGTAAAATTCTTTTTCTTTGATATGAAGCCCGAAAGTAAAACCAAACTATTGAACTTGAGTTCCTTAAATCCTGAGACTTTGCAAAAAATATTATCTTATGATCTTGATGAATATATCTTTTGACTGATGTTCAAGTTGGGTTGAGCATTGAATAAGTCAAAGTTTCCTTCACAATCTTTTGGCTTCAAATTAGATTTGTAAAAGGGTTTTCTCCACCATCTTCTTAAGAAGATATATGTGTACCTTACACATAGGATAAACTTGATAAAGAACTATGGATTCCATTCTCTCAAAGAAATTCAAATTTCAATGTCTTTTTCATTTTATTTATGTTCAAATCTACCGGAATTTTCTGTCAAAAAACTTAAAGAAATATCATCAATTGACATATCACAAACCAAGGATACATTTCTTATGATCAATTCTTGAATAGGATACGGTAGGATGCTAGGAGTTTGTGCAAGCAGGGAAGAAAGGGGGGGAACAAGTGTAAGTAAATAATGTGCCAAACTTTGGGTACTAATAAGATGTGTAAGAACTCTTTGTGGTAAGATGATTTGCAAGATCCTCGTTATTCACATTTACATGGCAGGAAAAAGAGAAATTACAAATAAGATTTATACATTCACTACAAGTACTAGGTAAGGATTTTTCTTGTTCACAGATGTTGTGCAAATTTTCTAAAAATGATGCATGGTAAGGATTAACAAACCGTTTCTAATTTCTCTAGAAAAGATCACTTCTCTTGTTGTTTTTTTATCATAAGCATTGCACTCACTCATGTTAAATAGAATACTCAAATGTTGTTTTAATGATGTGGATATAGATAACAAATCTTGGAAAACATTAGGCATGTACAAAACTTAAGAAATTTCGAACTGTTTTCCACTTTGAGTAGTAAAAATTATTCTCCCCATGCCTTCATTGAAAGAGTTCCGCTATTAACACAAGAAACTAATAAAATTGACTTCATAGATGAAATCGATTGATGTACCACTTCAAGCGACGAATCGGAAAAAATTATGTAAGTCTATTATAGGGAACACAAAATCTTGATCATCATAGTCTGTGGTGTTTGATATTTCAACTTATTTGTCAAAGTTTTTATCCTCATCATCTACTGCATTACTTGAATCCCTTTTTGTTTGCTTATCCAAAGTCGACACTCATTTATATAATGTCTAGGTTTCTTAGATTTGAAATAGTTCCCTTCTTATAAGTATTTTTCTTTTTATCAAAATCAATGGGATCATCAATGATCACTATTAGAGTCAAGATGATCTTTACTAGATTTTGGAATCAAAACCAAAACTAGAACTCATCTTGGATTTAGAGCTATGCTAACTATCCTTGCTTTTACCTTTGCCTAACTTTAATGGTTAGGGATAAGTCACTCATAGCCTCCCATTGATCTAGATTAAGTTTAGATTGTTCTTCTTGTAACAAAAGGTTTTACAACTTAGTAAATGTGACCATTGTATGAGTGATATAGAAACTAATCAAGAAAGACATGTTCCTTGGGAATGAATTCAAAGTGATGGTTACAAGTTTATTATCCTCTATACATACATCAATATTAGCTAACTAATCAACTAGATCTTGATTTCTAGTTAGGTGATTTTGAATAGAACGACCTTCTTCCAAATTGTGCAATTGATATTTCAAATATTGCTTTCTCATGATGTTCGAAGAATAGAATAATTCGTCTAACCTACCCTAAGCGTCTTTAGATTTTGAACATGTTCTAAGATGAGGAATCACATATCTCTTCATTGAAAGAGGTATGATGGCCAAAAATTGTGCATCCTTTGAATCCCATCTTTTTTGAACTTGAGAACTATGGTCTATAACAGGATTATTTCTAGGGCGGCTTTGTGGTTTTGTAGAAGTAGATGCTTCCTCTTTACCAACTTCTCGTGTTGTACTTCTATTAGGTGTTTCCTTAAGTCTTTGTGGACGTGATAAATCACTTTCACATGATTTCCCACAAATGTTTTTGCAATCAAAAGTTTTTAGCATGAAACTTTAGAAAAGATAGTTGGAGTTCCCTCAGGTCTTTCATTAAGAGACAATGTCCCAAGGATAGTTGATTGATCACAATCTCCATTTTTTCCAAGAAAGACTTGATCTAGGATTAGACAAGATAAGGCTTTTGTACATTAAGTACAAGATAAAAAACCCTATTACAATACTTGTATAAGTGCAAGTCTTACCCTTCACTATAGAAGGTATTTTTTTAAACTTAAGTAACCTCAATACTTACAATCACAAAAGAAAGTCAAGCTAGATTGCTGGAAAATAACCAAATGTTCTACCAATGACAATTTTTACATAGGAAACTAGAGACCTAAATTAGGAGAAATACTTGCTAGATAAGTATATGAACATAAAAGATTTATAGATGCAATCAAGCGTCACAATCTAGTGGTAAAAAATGTGAGATCACATGCACAATCTAGTGGTAAAAAATGTGAGATCACATGTATTGCAATAGGAATAATTTCCAAATTTGTATTAAACAGGAAATCAACCTTGAAGTAAATCAAGCCGTTGGAAAACTAGAGAGGGTAGAAAATAAGGAATTGTGAATAAAAAGGAACAAACATAGTCACAAAATGGAGTCATGTACTACAAGTGTTCTATGAACAAGGCGTGCAAAACTTAAAGTCAAGGTACAATATTTTGACTAAATAAGAACAAGTACTAGAAGACTTAAGAAATTATCTAAAACCTAAAATTTATGAATTATATGATAAGAATTCAAATTTTGGCACTCTTCTCCTTGAAGTAAGTACTTGCTGTTGTATATTATTGAACAATGCATTGTTAAAGTGTTATATTATTAATGTATTAATAAGTTTTTTGATGTTTTTGATATAGCAGCTGAAGGTTCATGAGGAGCGTGGAAAGCGTGAAAGGGCGGATATCAATAATCCGAATAATTATTATTTAGCTTGTAAATAAACCTACGTAGAAGGTTCTATTGTTAGAAAAGTAATGGTTAGAATAAGGGTCGTTGTAGACCATAGTTTCTGTTATTGAAAGCAATGGCTTTCTGTAAAAGTTACAAACTTTTAGTTTCACGTTTGCTTTTCGAAGCCGCCCTCATGTAACCACTCTTTTCGACATAATCAAAATTCCTATAAATACATGCACTCTGTGGACTGTCGAAACAGAGCGCATGGGGGGAGATTGCACCCAGTATTGCGTTCTGTCTCGTCTCTTGTTGCGTCTATTTTTCTGTGTGTTTTCAGCATTCGTAATCTCTGTATGCGTGTGAGCAAGATCCTGCCAACAGTGGTATCAGAGCTCTGCACGCGTCAATACAGAGGGTTCTCTTCTCTGTTCGCAATTCCGATTCCGATTCCGATTCCGATTCCGATTCCGTCTCCATCTCCGTCTTCGTCTTCGGTTTCGGTTTTTGTTTCTGTTTCTGTTCTAGTTCCAGGACCAGAACCTACGTTTTCACCTACATTTTCACCTACGTTTGCTCCTACGGCTAAGGCAAAGAACTTAGGCAATAACTTAGGCAATACATTGGCAACATTGGCACCCAAGGCTCCCTTGGCGACCGTTGGCAGCCCTTGGCTACGCGCAAGGCAATTTTAATTTTTGAGTGGCAATAGAGAGGTTTAGATTCCCTAAGGTAGAAGGATTTGAACCCACAACCTCCTACTTTCAAGGGAAGTATTTTTACCACTACACTCTTTCTTGGAGTTGTTACTCAAGTTCTTTCCTCATAAATTTAACATAATTTGCAGTTTTTCTCACTTTTCAAGGCGGCATGGTGCGACGCGACGCGGCGCGTCTCAGGGTACATGTTTTTATGGTACATCTTTTCAGGGTACACTTCTGAGGGTACACTTCTCAGGGTACACCAGGGTACATCCAGACAGGGTACATCTTGTCAGGGTACATCAGGGTACATCCAGACAGGGTACACTCTGCTAAGGTACATTTCCTGAGGGTACATCCCGAGAGGAAAGCACTAGCTTAAGGGTCCAAGAGCACCATGGAGGATTGCAGTAATTCACCTCTACTTGAGGCAACACTTGAACAACAACAACTAGAGCTTTTGAGGCATGAGCTTCGAGGAGCTCAGAATGAGATCCGACAACGTGATGAAGTCCTCCAAAAGATACAAGCTGAGGAAGACAACCTTACGAGAGTAGTAAAAGCTATTGTTTCTGCCCAGTCTGATGTTACTCATTCGAAGATTGGTACTAGAAACTACCAGTTTCTACGATTTGATGGCCGAAAGGATGGGCCTTTAGTCCTTTCCTGGTTGTCACAGTTTGATGATTTTTATACTGACGAGTTGTATGCTGAAAGTGAAAAAGTTAAATTTGCCACTAACTATTTAGTAGGTAAAGCTCAACTCTGGTGGAATGTCCTACGGCACAGTACGGAGCGTCCAACAACGTGGAAGGCTTTCCAAGAGAAAATGATGGATTCTTTTCTTCCTCCTCAATACCATTTGCATATTCGACGTGCATGGACGACCCTTACATGGAAGGAGGGTGATACGATTACTACTTACACTGAGCGGTTCTGGCAAAATTTACTACTTGTTCGAATGCTTGAAGAAGAACCGGAGGATATCTTGCAGCAGAAATATGAAGATGGTTTGGAGGTGGGAATCCAAGCTAAGCTTCACACGCTACGGCCTACAACCCTCAACGAGGCTATATCTTTTGCTTATGATGTAGAAAAAGAATTCCAGTCCATAACCATCCGACTACAACAACCATGTGAATGACCATTTTCTGTTAAACCTACATTTCCTATGAAGCGTACTTTTAATGCCCCATCTTACCCTAGTTTTCCTCGTCTTCCACATTCCAATTACTCAACTCCACCTGTTGCTTCATCTCTCCAACCAACCAAACCACCTACCCTTCAAACTTCAGTGGTGGATGCCCAACAGAAGAGACCACGACTCACTTGCTGGAATTGTGGTAAACTTGGACATACAAAAATAAGGTGCAGATTGCGACCCCTTCACATGAAACCGGCTACAGCTCAATTGCATAACATGGAGGTCCATAATGAAGAAATTCCTCCTGTTTGGACAGAGGAATCATTAGAGAAGGACTTAAGTACCTTGGGTAACGATATCTCTCTTCACTCTCTCCTTTGCATGCACGGTACAATAAATAATAAACTAGTTAAAATTCTACATGACGATGGTAGTTCACATGACTTCATTTCACATTTACTAGTGCAAGAACTTAAATTACAAATGTTTCCTTCCTTGTATAAAGTGAAAGCTGCATTTCAGGGTAGTCGTTATAATGTAACACGAGAAGTGCAAGATGTTACGATTAGCATAGGCCCCTATGTTGATTCACGAACATTTTTAATTGCACCTTTGCAATCTTACGATGTTATATTAGGTATGCCTTTTCGTCACCATTATAACCCACGTATTGACTACCATACGCATACCTTTAAGTATGAATTCAAAGTTCATATCATTACTTTGTCTGCACGACATGATTTCCAGCTGTTTCCATTGATTAGTCACACTCAAGTAAAGCGTGCATTTAGGAAAGGATTCAACTCATGCATTGTTTTTGTCAATGTCATCAATGATTATACTGATACACTTCCTGATGCATATAAACCTTTCATGAGTACTTATAAGGATTGTTTTATGTCAGAGTATCCCTCTGAACTACCACCCTCTTGAGGATCCTTTGACTATAGCATAGACTTAGTCCCTGGTAGTTCTCCTCCTCATAAAGCACCTTATAGACATGGCCCACTACATCAAAAGGAAATAGAAAACCAAGTAAAAGACTTGCTACAAAAAGGACTTATAAGGCCTAGTTCTTCCCCATTTGGAGCACCAGTTCTCTTAGTAGAGAAGAAGAATAAAACTTATCGAATGTGCATTGATTATAGAGCCCTTAACAAGATTACCATCAAGAATACATACCCTATTCCTCGAATAGATGATCTTTTAGATAAGTTACGAGGAGCTCGTGTCTTTAATAAAATTGATCTTAAATCAGGTTACCATTAGATTCGAATGACACAAAGTGATATTTTTAGGACTGCATTTAGAACGCAAACTGGCCATTATGAATTTATTGTAATGCCCTTTGGACTTACTAATACCCCTGGTACATTTGCGTGAATGATGAACAATATTTTTCTTGATTACCAAGTTTTTGTTCTTGTATTCTTTGATGATATACTTGTTTACAGGAAGAATGATAGTGAACATGAAAAGCATCTTGAAACATTTTTTCATTTGTGATGAGGGAACACACTTTATGCTAATCCTGAAAAGAGTTATTTCTTTCAGCATAAGCTAGAATATTTAGGACATATTATTTCAAGTGAAGGTGTGCATGTGGATCCGAAAAAGATTAGAGTTATCGTAGAATGGCCTACACCACAATCAGTCAATGATGTTCGTTCTTTTCTTGGGTTGGCTAGTTTCTATAGGAAGTTCACTCGAAATTTTTCTTATCTAGCATTGCCTCTTACCTTGTTGTTGAAAAAGAAAATAAAATTTGCATGGGGACTTACCCAACAACAGTCTTTTGAAAAACTTAAACAAGCACTTTCACATGCACCTGTTTTACAGTTACCTGATTTTTCACAACCCTTTCATGTTGTTACTGATGCTAGTGGTTCAGGAATAGGTGCTGTTTTAATGCAAAATGACCATCCTATCGCATTTGAGAGTAGAAAGCTTAAGCCCTCAGAACAGAATTATAGTACATATGATAAAGAATTGTTAGCAGTTGTGCATGCTTTGCAAATTTGGAAACACTATCTTATGGGCTCTGAGGTCTTAATCAAAACCGATCAACATGCAATTAAGCATTTATTAAATCAACCCTTAATTTCAGATAGGCATCTTAAATGCGCATCATTCATTCAAAATTTCCAACCCATGATACAATATCAGCCTGGTAAAGCTAATGTTGTAGCGGATGCTCTTAGCCATTTTCCTTCGCATTCTGTTGTTTTGAATAATATTTGTGCCATCCAAATTCATTCTTTTGAAGAAATGATTTCCACTTATGCATCTGATTTCTATTTTTCACGTGCATGGCATGCCTTCAAGAATGCTGCATCTTTATCTGATGAACATTATACATTTCATAATGGTTTTCTCTATTTTCAACATAGATTGTGCATAACCCAAGCTTTTAAAGATTTTGTCATTAAAGAAATGCATGAACCATCTTACATGGTTCATAGAGGCATACAAAGCACCATTTCTGCTTGCAAAGATTTCTTCTTTTGGCCACACATGGAAAAAGATATTGCACATTATGTTTCTCAATGCATTGTATGTCAGCGTGTCAAACGTCATCATGGTAAACCATTTGGATTATTAATGCCACTTCCCATTCCAAATGAACCATGGGAAAAAATCTCTATGGATTTTATCACCGGTCTTCCCATCACTTCATCACATAATGATATGATTTGGACAATAGTTGATAGGTTTAGTAAATATGCATATTTCATTGCGTGTAGAAAAACTTTGACTGCACCTCAAGCTACAAAATTATTCATTAAATGCATTTTCCCACATCATGGATTTCCTAAAGTAATGTTATCTGATCGTGATGTCAGATTTTGTAATTATTTTTGGGTAGCCTTATTTCAACATTTTGGTTCTAAAATAGATTTTAGTTCTGCATTTCATCCTGACAGTAATGGACAAAGTGAGGCTACCAATAGTACTATTCTTGATTTATTGCGTTGTTATTCATTAGATAATCCTACTAACTGGGGTGAAAAGTTGCCATTGCTTATCGTACACAAACACATTAATGTAACAGCTCCATGAACATTTCCATGCATGTGTATTTACATGGCACATGCCCATTTTTTTATTTAGTGATGAAACATGTGACTGACCATCCATGTTTATTATTTTATCAATTGAGATCAGTTTCTTTTTCAATTGAGGGGCATGTTATAACTTATGGAATATGTTGAACAATGCATTGCGGGATTGTAACATGAAATATGTTGGCCAATGCATTGTTGCTTATGGAATATGTTGAACAATGCATTGTTGGATTGTAACATGAAATATGTTGGCCAATGCATTGTTGGATTGTAACATTTATAACTTATGGAATATGTTGAACAATGCATTGTTGGATTGTAACATGGAATATGTTGGCCAATGCATTGTTGGATTGTAACAGTAACATGGAATATGTTGAACAATGCATTGTTATTGTTGGATTGTAACATGGAATATGTTGGCCAATGCATTGTTGGATTGTAACAGTAACATGGAATATGTTGAACAATGCATTGTTATCGTTGAAATGTAACATGGAATATTCTGAACAATGCATTGTAAATGTTAGAGTGTTAAATTATTCTATCAACTAAGGTCAGTTGCTTGTCAAATGAGAGGCATGTTGTATATTATTGAACAATGCATTGTTAAAGTGTTATATTATTAATGTATTAATAAGTTTTTGATGTTTTTGATATAGCAGCTGAAGGTTCATGAGGAGCGTGGAGAGCGTGAAAGGGCGGATATCAATAATCCGAATAATTATTATTTAGCTTGTAAATAAACCTGCGTAGAAGGTTCTATTGTTAGAAAAGTAATGGTTAGAATAAGGGTCGTTGTAGACCACAATTTCTGTTATTGAAAGCAATGGCTTTCTGTAAAAGTTACGAACTTTTAGTTTCACGTTTGCTTTTCGAAGCCACCCTCATGTAACCACTCTTTTCGACGTAATCAAAATTCCTATAAGTACATGCACTCTGTGGACTGTCGAAACAGAGTGCATGGGGGGAGATTGCACCCAATACTGCGTTCTGTCTCGTCTCTTGTTGCGTCTATTTTTCTGTGTGTTTTCAGCATTCGTAATCTCTGTATGCGCGTGAGCAAGATCCTGACAACACTTGCTGTCCATGTGTTGACTATGTTTTTGCATGTTTGATGTTGTTGGATATAATTGACTAAGTTTGACCAACATTGACAAAAGGTTTATCAAAGTTAATTGGCCTTGAAACAAATCAAAGAATGCAAGAGGAAATAGGAAAGATAAAGATATAGGTCGAGATAAAAAGAAATAGGTTAATAATTGATTTTCCAAGAATTTTGACAAAGTCAAAGAGGTTTGACTAGTCTCAAACTCCAAGAAATCGTATTGCATCTACTCTCGATATTAACGAAGCTTGCACCCAAGCCTACTAATACCTTGGTCTGATACTAACTTTTTAAAATAGAATATGGATTTTCACTCTTACTTGAATTTTAGTTTGAAATAACGTGCTCAAGGTCATGACAATTCAAGGAATTTGATGTTCACACAAAGCACAAGTAAATAAAATTTGAGTTTTCATAAGTAACTATTTTTGCAATTCTGGTTTGATTTTTGAGTGGGGTTATGATGGCATTTGGGTGAGTGTTAAATATGGTTAGATTGCTTATATGATTCATTTCTTATGGGTGCAATGAGTATTTCTCATATTATAAGAAAATAGAATTTCTCATCTTCTAATATGCTAAATGTCCAACACAACACAATTAAATATCAAACTTAGTTTTCATTCAAGAAGGATCAAATCTCGACCTCAATTAAACTCAACTAAACTATCTAAAAATTATTCAATTACTTGAACTCATATTTAAACCAATTTCACGTTTCAATTTCAACTTTAAATAATCAGATTTCTCAAAATCTATAGTACTTAATATATTCCTCTTTCTAGGATCTACCAAACCTACTTGCCTATATATGGTGCTATAGATGCCATCCATCTCACCTCAACTTCACTTCATTTCACTCAATATTCACATCATTTCACAATCCTATTTTTCTATTACCTCTAGAACAATATGAATATCTACTTAGTAGAGAAAGGAATCCATTTACATTACTCAAATATTTCTTCTTGATGTCTAAAAAGATTATGTAAACATTGATATTATATGTTTTTCTCACACACAACGTAACAAAATTTCGTTTTTCACACACACACACACAATTTTTTACTCATGAATATTTTCTTTTTGGTTTTTAAAAAGGAAGTTCGATCGAGGCCTAGTCATCCACACAATAATTAATAAAAGAATGATTGTATAATAAATGGGCTTAGTGCCCTTGGGATCCCCCTAAACACCACAAAGTAGGGGTAGGACGATGCAGAGTTGGAACAACACTAACGGTCCAAAACCGGTAGTAGACCTAAGGAGGCTAAAGAGACTAAAGATTAAAAGGGAGTTACAAAGAAGGCTAATGAATTTTTTTTTGTCCTCATGGATGACTCAGTTGCTTTTAATCTTGTCAGTTGCTTTTAATCTTGTTAGTTTCCAAGAAAATAATCCTATGGTGTATAAGAGAAGGGGACTTCTTACAATTAATTACTTGTCTCTTGAAGAGGCTGTAGGATTTTTCAATTGACCATTCTTTCATATGGTCATCACATCTTTCTTTCCATATCTTCCAAAGTGCTTCCCCTCAGAAGGCATTCGACAAAGCAGAAGAGCAGCCAATCATTTCTTTGAGTAAGGCTTGCTTCCAATTGATTTTACTTTGTGAAATTAGAATCTTGGTAAGAGTTTTCTAGATCGAATGACTCCTTGGGCATGAAAAGAAGAGGTGTCCATGGTCTTCTCTTCTCGTAGGTAGTGCTTACACCATTGAGGGGTCCTATAGATTTTGTTAGCTTTGCCATTGGTCTGAATTCCCTCATGGAGTATTTGGCATATAAGTGTTGATTTTTTGTTCTCAATGAGAGGGTACCGCATGTCCCCACACTTAAATAGCCATCTTAAATAGGGCTAGTTCAGACACCATCTCCTCATGAGGGAGGTGAGAAAGTCAAGAAGTGTATGGATCCTTGATGTTTTATCCAATTTTTTACCATTTTTCCATCTTAACCCTCCAATATGTAGCAAATCATTCCTAAGAAGGAGAGACATCTTTGATTTTTCCCAAGCATTGACTAACTAGACACAAATAATCATAATCAACTCTCCTACGATGATCGATGTCCTCAAGCCATACCTAGTGTCCTCTCTCCTTGTTTTAGAGATGTTTTTGCTTAAAAAATCCTTTGTTCCATAGTTCCTTGCCCTTTGGAGGTTCTCTGAATCAACTTCTTTGATTCCCTTAATAGGAAACCAAATACAATCATTTTGTCTATCCCCATCGCTGCTTCCAATCTATGTTATTGATGCACGGTTTCATCTTGTTCCTTCTAAATGGAGCAGATGAGGTCCAAACCTTTAAGATTCAGTGGATGTGGAGAAAACATCAAACTAAGTAGATCAAGGCCCCTCCATCTAGGGATTCCCATAACTGTAAGAGACAAATTATTTCTGAGAATCAGTTTTGCCCATGAAGCTTCCACAATGCACCACCTTTTGATCATCCACTTGGCAACCAATTTATCTATCATTCCTCCAACATCAAAAAGACCAACCCACCAAAATCTTTTTGGTTACCAAAAATATCCCACTTGATTTTGGGTACACCCCTCTTGTTGGGATCACCAATCCATAGGAAATTTCTGCAAGTTTGTTCCAACTTCATTAATTCTTTATCATTCGGTCTCCAACAAGCTAAAAAATAGATAATTGAAGAAAGGAGGAAGGTGTTGATCACCATGGCATGCCCTATGAGGTTGAGCTGCATGCCCTTCAAGTAAGCCAATTTGTTATCCAACTTGGCCAAGACCCTATTCCACCACTAGGACATTAAAACTTCAAAACCCATCGAAATTCTGAGCATCCAGAAGCTTGTCCACTATGCAGCTCCTCACATCCCTGCTTAATTATGAATAGTAGATGGGGTCATAAATGGCCTTGAAAGCAGTTTTGGAATGATTTATTTTACATCCAAGAGTGGTACAAAAAAGTGTTAAGACATTACCAAAAGGTGTTGATAAAAGCATTTGTGTCGTCAATGAAGAGTCTCATTAACAACTAGTTATGGCTATGTGGGAGCCGCAGATCTGTCCAAGATGGGCAAGATCATTAACCAAGCAACTTAGGCCATCAGTAGTAATGACAAAGAGAACTGGAGCCAAGGGCGACCCCATCTAATAGACCATTTAATTTGATTGCTTGACAAAGCTTTCCATTGATATTAATTTGAGCCAAGGTGTTTTCCATAAGGATTGAGATTATCTTGATGGATTTAGATCCACAATTGACATCTTTCTAGGATTGTAGAATGAAATCCCACTTGAGGCAATCATAAGCTCTGTTAGAATCAATCTTGATGAAGAGGATATCTTGTGAAGATTCCTTCGCACACATCAGTAATGGTCTCCAAGATGGATCTACCCTTTATGAATCCCTTTTGATCCTCATTGATCCCCATCGATCCATGCACATACTTGGAGGTAATGTGACTAGCTATAAAGTTTGCCAAGATCTTATACGTAGTTTGTAGCATAGTGATAGGCTACCGATTTTCAATCTTGTTTTTTCTATCTTTTTTGTGAATCAACATAATCACCCCTTCATTGAGGAATTTAGGTAGAGCACCGTACTAGCTTCCTTCGAAACCAAAAGTAATAGGTTCACTAAGACACTCCTAAAAGTCTTGAAGAACTAATTGATGAGTCTATTGAGACTCATACTTTTTCCCACACACACAGAATCAACAACTTTTAAGATTTCTTTGATAGTGATGGGGGAATCGAGAAGATGCACAATGTTTTGTGGAATTCTTTTTGATCTAATTCTAGAGATGATGGCCTTTTAATCTCACCTTTGAAAAGTGAGAGGCACATATGCCCCCAAGAGTTGAGTGAAGTGGTTGGTAATTTATTCAATATTGTCTTCAGCGAAAGTGCATTCCATCCCATTGTTATCTAACGTACATGGGACCTCTTCCTTGTGCTGTTTTTGCTTCAAGAGTTTACATATTTATTTCATGAGTTTATCTGCTTTCTGCACCCACTATTCTTTATAATGATTCTACAAGTTTTTTCTTTGAATTTCCTCTTTGTATCTTAGCTTGCTTCTAATTTTTGGGGGGGTTAGATGCATGAATTCGTTTCTTGACTTCCATATCTAGATTTATAAGCCAATAATATTCCCTTCTCACACATCAAATGCACATAATTTTCTTTTGTGCCTTATAAAGGAAATATTGGGATTGCTTGACTACCAGCTTCAAACACTTTTTTATGGAATTGTAAGAGCTAAAGGATCACTAGAGGATGCAGAGATCACCTATTGAATGGAAGGGAGGGAGAGGATTGAAGGATCAACATGAAACTAGGGGTCTTTCCTATATCTAAGTTGTGATTTAATGGTGAAAATCACTAGATAGATATCAGATAGAAGTAAGTCCATAGATTGAGATAAGGATGGGGGACCTTGCTTATCAATGATATTCTGTGTAATATATCTTCTATCAAATCTAGCTTTTTGCAAATCCTTGCTCGATTGGAGGTTTAACTAAGAGAAGCTATGTTCATCTTTGACTTCCACCAGATCATGGTGGGGCTTAACTTGGTGCTAGGCATCTTTCTCTAGAGTTTCAATAATACACTCTTTTTGGCCCCATCTATCACACACAACTTCCACCATATTAAAGTCCCCACATAGGATGACATGAAAGGGTAGAGTCTCTAACGAGTGCCAAGTAGTCAATCTTTTCATGTCCACATTAGGAGCCCACACCAATGCAATGGTGAGCTAAAGAGGGTCCTTAAAAGAAGTAGCAACCCACAGTTGGTTATGATCTCTCACAGTCTCCACCAAGAAAGAGTGCCATATCATTTTGAAGCCTACGATCGTGCATACCTCCGTTCCCATTTTGCTGTTGTGTGGTGACCCAAATGAGATGCCAAAATACACTTTAGCCTCTTTTCAAGGTCGATACTATCAATTTTTATCTCTTGAAAATAGATAAAGTCTAGGTTGAGATTTTTATCTCGAAGACATTGACCAAACATGGTGGATCTTGAGGGGTCTGACAACCATCGAATGTTGTACAAAAAAACAACATTTATGAAGGGAGAAATCTTTGTTTTCTAGGGATTTATCCCTCTTTTTCTTTGTTTTATCTTCATCTCTTCTTCTAGATGTTGAGGGTTCCTAGCATACAAGTCATCCTTTAAATGGTATCAATCTAGCACAATGGTGAGAACCAACATGAGGAGATCAACCTCGTAATTGTCAATCCATGGAGATGTGAGGGTAGTATGATGACCAAGGGCAAGTGGAGTGCACAAGTGGGTGAGTGAGAAGCACACAAGCATGCACACTCATACACACACATGCACACACTAGGCAAGACAAAGATTGGAACAATGTAATATTCTATTATCACACTCAAGATACAATCCAACCTCTAGAATGAGCTCTCTAGCTCTTTTTATAGTTTTTAGACTAGTTTTGGCCTATTTTAGACCTAGTGTTTGACCTAGTTAAAAATTAGGTTCCTAAGCTATTTTGGGGGTTCAAACAAGCTCGACAAATTATGAAAACTAATAAGTGGCTTTCTGTAACACTCAAGATAGAGGACTCTTAGAATTCAACAAAATGGAGTGGAACTATCAAAAAATAATAATTACAATGGTGTGTAGTGATGAGAATAACTATTTGAATGCATGATTGGCTTGAAAAATTGTAGCAAGGCCTATTAGTTGCTAGGTCTATGTTGGTTGCTCTATCTGTTTAGTCTTCCAGTTTTTCTCTTTGAACCTCTTGTCTTTGGATTCCTTTCCGCATACTTCCTTGGTGGCTTAATCCACCTTGGATGCTTACACTCCCCTCTCTCTCGCATTTATCATCCATTACAGAACCTTGTTGGGGAGGGTAGTTTGTGTAGTACTGTACCACATGAGCTGCCAATTCATGTTCCCTTAGCCTAAGTTCATGTGCAAGATCTTTCATAAGTCGCTCCCAATCTATAGCTCCTGGGACTTCATGATAGGATACCCTTAATTGCACAGAGTTGAAGTTTGGAGTCAAGTTCATTGTGGGACTACCATGGAGTGTGGTACTAGTCTTCTAAGGCCTGATTGCTTTCTTCTAATTTTGTTACTCTTTTTTGTAATTGGATAGAGTCATCATTAGTTGTTGCATTGCAGGCCTCCACGTGGTGATATTCTTGTCTAAGTTGGTTTGCACATTGAATCATTGCATTAAGAGCAGTGTCTACATCCATATATGCTATATTTATAGGTGGAAACAAAAGGAAATGCTTGCTGTATATCATAGGCTTAACATCTATAAATGATGCAAGTGAAAGCACAACATCCGTTCAAGGTTGCTTTGGGTGTCCATCAATTGTTAACTACATGGATTTGCTGAATAATTAAAGGAGGAAGATTGATGCTCAGATTGGAAGTTTTAGCTAAGTAGAGTTTGAACCAAATCTTTTTATGGAGTGTTCTAAAATGATCTTGCTTAAGAAACACGAAGTGGTTGCATGCATATTGTGAGTGGAACTTGAATGTTTTGGGGTCATTGTAGCCATGTCTTTAAGATTAGTTAAATTCCAATTCTTTGTGGTCTCCGAAATCATTGTCTCATCCTTTGTAGCAATATGCAGTCGCTGCATGTGAAGGGCCTCTTGAACTAAATTAAGGGAAAGCATAAACTTCTTTAGCTCATTGCTGTGAGTGAGGTAGGAAATGATAAAAAGTGTTGGGCACATTCTTCACATTACTAGGTGTTGGTTTTGGTAGTAGCGAAGGGGACCCTCCTCTTGGATGGGGGAGTAGAGACCTTCCTACTTTTGAATTGTTGGATCCTATTCCAAGGCAATGCCTATTGGATAGGTATATCATAGGCTTAACATTTATAAATGATGCAAGTAAGAGCACAACATCCATTCAAGGTTGCTTTGGGGGTCCATTGGTCATTACCTACATGGATTTACTCAATAATCCAAAGAGGAATATTGATGCTCAGATTGGACGTTTTAGGTACATATAGTTTGAACCAAATCCTTTTGTGCAATTGCGTAAAACAATGTTGCCAAAGAATGGTGAAGTGTTGCATGCATTCTTTGAGTGGGAGTGCAATGTTTAGGGTCATTGCAACCATGTCTTTAAGCTTAATTAAATTCCAATTCTACTACAAGAGCATAAACTTCTTTAGCTTATTGGTCCAAGTGAGGGAGGGAATGACAAAAAGTGCTAGGCACATTCTTCACATTACTAGGTGTTGGTGCTAGTTGTAGTCAAGGGGACCCACATGGATTGATGAGACAAAGAAGCATGCAGTGAACCAATGAGAGAGAATCAAAACCAAGAGAGGGCCGAGCATACAAGGAAATCAATGAAGATTCGACAACTAGGCCTATCAAATTTCCAAGTCCTACTTCTTGTGAAACAATGATTTTTATCACTACATGCCATTGTAAATTCGATTTTTGAAAATTGGAACTCCATTTGGAAAGCAATCCTAATATGCAAAGATTTGACTCAACACATGTAGATAATCCACCAACTTACTACATGGAATCAACCAAGCACACTGAGATTTACACTTATGAAAAGCCTAGTGTACCTAGTTGGGAGCCAGAGTATTCGAATGTGATGTATGAAAATCCCAATGGGAGGCCCCAACTAAGAAAATTGAGACCCCAATCCTCTAGAGGGCCATGCTATAGATTTGAGGGAGATCACTTTATTTGACATTGTCCTATCCTGGCACTAGGGCAAGCCCAGTCAATGACAATTTGAGGATTTTGTCCTGATTGTGGTAACAAACACCTCTTAAGAGTCTACCCTAAGAACCCAACCAACATATCAAAGGTTAATCCTATCAATGTAATTGGATTGTTAGTGGATTCTAGTGGCAACATGACTACAAGATCCCCTGTGAGCATAGTTACTAGAGCTCAAGAATTACAACACAAACAAGGCTTAGGATAGGAAAAGAGTTCCAAAGTTAGTGAGATTGAGAGTGTAACTAAAACGAGAATGAGATCCTAGAAGGATAGCCATGGGTGGATGAAAAAAAAATGGACAAAGAAAATGAGTGAACTCAAGGAAAGCTTAAGGGATACTAAAGCTAAACTTATAGACATTGAAACTCAGACACACTCACACACACCACTGCCATCATCATCATGTAACATGAATAAGCCCCATATTACCCCATCACCACCTAGAGTAGGATCAATCTTAGTGGATCTTACTCTCAATGAATTAAATACGATTCTTAAAGCATATCAAGCTAGAATCCAAGAAGGGCCAAATGTGAGAACATGACAAGTGTTACCATAGAGCTCACCTAGAGATCGAAAGAACTAAGATTTGTGCCAAAATCGTAGAATTGGCTCAAAACATGTTTGAGGCCAACCTCATTTTCAATTGCACTAACTCAACCAAGGCACAATTGCACTTTGATGGATTGCTAGAGGGACTAGAGAAGATAGTCACCAAATTGAGAAAGTCATCTACATCACAGGTGAGTAATGCTAGAAGTGAAAGGATAAGCCTTCCCCCAAGGAAGCCTATGCTCCTATTTCTAGTGATCTTGGAATGTCTTCCTCATTGAATCAATATCCTCAAGAATTTTTAAGAGAGATTCAAGAGGAGAAATGGGACAAGGTGAGTGAGAATCCTACTCCCTTTGCAATCATGGATGATTTACATGATTAATTCCCACAGAACATTCCCTCTATATATGGAGAGCAAAAGGATGTGCAATCTAGCGAGCAGTTAAATTGTGCATCTAATTCCTTGCAAGAGTTACCTCATTTCACCGGCCCATGGGAGTATACATCTATCCATATGAGAGCACCCACGATCATGGTGAGAAATGAAGACTCAGTCTCACCTCGAAATATGGATGTAGTGAAGAACACCAAAGTGCAATGTCATCTCACTTTGTAGCAGCTACTCAAAATCAAACCAGAAGTGTGGAAACACATAGCCAATCAAATCCGAGAAGTATCTAAAAATAATTCCCAAGTAGGATCACACAAGACAGTACTTGAGATAACCATGGACAAGATATGAGACATGAATGCAGGAGAAGAAGGAAATACCTATCTCCCTATCACTTATCAGGGCTACACAACTAAAGCTATTTTGGAATCAGGTGAGGGTGTTGCCATTGCTACCACCTCCTTATGGAAGCATTGGGGCAAGACAACACTCATACCAACCAGAATGAAATTACAAATGACAGATGGCCACATTGAAAAGCTTTTAGGGTTGTTGAAAGGAATAACTCTCACTACTTGTGGTGTGGAGTTTGAGCATACATTTTCCATATGTGAATCTGGCAAGAACCATGCATATGAGATGATCTTAGGTAGACCATTCATGAGACAATTGCAAATAGTGCAAGGTTGGGGAACCAATTCTTTGTACATGAAACATTTAGGAGTTATCACTAAATTTAATCTCAAAGAGTACCTTCATAGAGATGTACCCCCCTTTATAGTGGAACCCTGTCCATAGAGCAATAGATGACATGGAGTCAGTGCACTCCATAGGATAAGGATCCTCCTCGATGCATGGTACTTGTGTAAAGTTAGAGTAGAGGAAGAGAAGAACTACCAATAAGATGTAGGCACTCAGGAGAACCCTAGATCAACCCAAGACCCCGGTTATTCACCAATGATTTTCCTGGATGAAGAATTTGAACGCCATAGTTGGGCATAAATTCTAGCCACTATGGACATAGCTATGAATGAAGAACAATGGACCCCACACTATGACGAAGACGGCTATGAAATTCTAGTTTTCACAATAGAACCAATCATGTATAATTTGATTATTGAAGAGTGTGAATCTCATATGAGTGAACTCAAGGAAGATAGTGATGAAGATAGAGAGTCCATCCTCATAGAGTCCTTCTGTACTTCAAAAGAAGAATATCTCTATTTAATAGGAGCTGGAACTCAGAAAGAGGAAAGATAAAAAAATGAAGAGATCTTAAGCTTAACCAAGAAAAATAAGGGAGAGAAACTCGTAACTAAGCCAATAGAGGAAGGGACCCTCTTTGAGGTCCCAAAGAACTTCAAGAAATATGAAATAGAAGATTGAAAGGTCATGATCTAGATGTCTAATAGAGAAGCAGTCACAAGAGTGGCTTATGAAAATAAAGAGAGGACTAAGAAAATTTTTGTGACCATAGAACACGATGAAGAACGATGCATGTATATAGGACATGATCTGACTGAAGAAGGAGAGAAAGAGTTGATAACATTGTTGAGAGAGTATAGAGATGTGTTTGCATGAAGTTATAAAGACTTGAAAGGAGTAGACCCAAATATCTGCTCTCATAGAATTCCCATGTCTTTAGATGCCAAGCTAGTGAAATAGAAACCCTACACTTATAATGATAATTATGCACCAAAGATCAAAGAGGAAATAGATTGTTTGATAGAAGCCGGATTAATGCATGAAACTGAGCATAGCAAATGGGTATCCCCCATTGTGGTAGTGCCTAAAAATAATAGAAAGCTATGTGTATGCATTAACTTAAAGAAGGTTAATGCAACCACTATTAGAGATAGCTATCTACTTCCTATCACTGAATATGTGTTAGAATGCGTAGTAGGTAAGGAAGTCTATAGCTTCCTTGATGGATTTTTTTGGCTACAATCAAGTAAGTATTTCCCTAGAAGACCAACATAAGATGAGTTTTGCCACCAAGTGGGTTTTCTTTGCACTTTATGTGATGCATTTTGGGCTCACCAATGCTCTTGCTACATTTTAAAGCTGATGTGTCATGTGTTCAAAGAGTTCTTGCAAGAGAACTTAGAGGTCTATGTTGATGATCTATGTGTGCATTCCAACATTAGGCAAACACACATTCTTGAACTGAAACAAATCTTTGACAAATGTAGAGAATATCAAGTCTACTTGAACTGAAAAAAGTGCATTTTCATGGTTAGGCAAGGCAAGATTTCACGAAACATAGTGTTAAGGGATGGAATTTCAACAAAAGAGGATAAAGTTAGAGACAGTGCCGAGTTATCCAAACCAAAAAATGTTAAGGATGTACAAACTTTTATGGGATATTGTGGGTATTGCCAACATTTTATCCACATGTATGCAATCATTGCTAAGCCTTTGTACAACCTTTTGACTACTTTCTTGTAGATTGATGAGTGTGAAAAAAAATCTTTCAATGAACTTAAACAACAATTCTGTTCAACACCCATCTTGACTACACAAGATTGGAATAAGCCATTCCATGTTCATGTGGATGCATCCAATTCTGCCATTGGATCCATGCTAGGATAACCTATGGATGAAGGTAACATTGATCTTTTGATAGCTTATGCAAGTAGGCAGTTAAATGTAGTTGAGAAAAATTACATCACCACAAAAAGACAAAGATTAGGCATGGTTTATGTGGTAAAAAGTTTAGACATTATTTGCTTGCAAAAAAGTTTAAATTCTTTATGAGCCATCAAGAATTACTTTATTTAGTGAACAAACCTTGCAATACGGGCATGTTAGTAAGATGGTTTCTCTTATGAATGAATATGAATTTGGAGTCGTTGTCAAAAAGGAAAGACTCACCTTAGGGTAGATCACCTTTCCATAATCACTTCAGCAGAATCCTTGCAAGGACTGTCAGATAAACTTCTTGATGATTACTTATTCAACTTGGAAGTAGTACCTAATCGGGCCAAAATCATCGTGCCTATTCTAACTTTTGGACCTAAGCACAAACATGGAAGAGATGGATATCTTAGACTATGTGTCTATGAAAGTGAATATATCTAGATCTGAGAGACTGCTCACCAAAGTGTGGTAGGAGGACACTTTGGACCAGACCAAGTAATCAAAGCTATACTATTTGTAGGACTTTGGTTTCCAACCCTCCACATGGATGCTCATACCTATGTGAAGCAGTGTGACCTTTGCCAGTGAAATCAGTATCCAATACGAAAGGATGAGCTACCACTGAGACCCATGATGGGAGGACGTGCATTTTCTAAGTGGGGAATAGACTTTGTTGGTCCTATTAATCCCCTAGCCAAGAGTTCACATGCCAAGTATATTATTGTTGCCATTGATTATGTAGAAGCTACTAAGAAGAATGATGCACAAACTACAGCTAAGTTTCTATCCAAAAATGTCTCTACAAGATATGGATTGCCAATAAAACTAGTCATTGACCGTGATACCCACTTCTTGAATGAGTTCATTGAATACTTGTTCCAAGAACTCATGTTCATTAGTAAGAAGTTGGCCCCATACCACCCACAGGCCAACGAACAAGCTCAGAGCACAAATAAATTACTTTGCATTGTTCTTAGTAAGCTAGTGAACAATAAACATTCTCATTGGGACAAACAAGTACACCATGTTGTTTGGGCTTATCGAGTGGACTATAAAACGGTAATCAACACCACTCCCTTTTAGATGGTATTTGATCAGAATGCAATGTTTCCACTAGACTTCTTGATACCCAATTTGAAGGTGGCATAAGAGCATCAATGGACCGTTCATGAACTTTCTTCTAGAATTTTTGACTTAGAACGACTAGGTAAAACTTGACTGAGAGCAATAGCTAGGATCTACACACCCAAGAAGAGACAAAAGACTTATTTTGACACACAAGTCAAAGATAAGGGTTTGAAGGTAGGAGACTTAGTCCTGGTGTATACATTGAGGTAGCATGCAAGGAAATTAGAAAATTGTGGCCACATAATCAATATAATATCAACAAGTGGAGCTATCTAGTTAACCACTCTAGAAGGTGATATACTACCTAGTTACATCAGTGGATGTAGAGTCAAGTTATATCAAGAACCCCTAATGGAAGAATTTTTGAGTTGACTCAACACAACAAAGAAGCATAAAAGAAGAAGAGAGATGAATTTGAGAAGACGCTCAGGAAGAAGCCTTAGAATGCATCCGATGTATGACATTAAGAAGATAACGTAGACATCAACCTAGGCAAGATGTTTATGAGGCACCAAGATATCACATTGCCATGTGCTAAACAATGAATGAAACCATCATAGGATAGTAGATAGATGTCCTTTTCTAACCTTAGAAATAGGACAAGGAAAGAATGCAAGGACTATAAAAGCCTTGATTGACTCAGGCACAACCACTAGTGTAGTGATATTTTTGTACTGCCAAGACTTGCTATTGAACATCCATCCTATTGAAGCCTACCTTATATGATTGGGGGGTGTGTACTTGAGCCAATATGACTCAAGGACTTGTGCCAATGAGACTATACCTCAATTGCCACACAAGTGCATATAGTGGGATCTTTAACACACATTTAAATGTCAATCCTAAGGAACGACTTACCAAGTGTATGAAGACGTGTGCACACGTGATGGAAAATGAAGTGGTTTAGCTAATCATGCATGAGAAAAGACTACTACCTCTCCCACCTACTGAAATACTGAAAGTGTTGCCGCAAACCTCTTTTCAGCAGTTTTGGTATTTTGAGATTTTCTCCCAGCCCAGAACTCAGAACATAGGCAATAGGGTACTCGTTTCGAAGCTCTCGATGAGACGCATCCAATGGTGGTGGTTTCACTCAATTCTGACCACTCTGCTTCAAGTTATGGCAAAAACAATGAATTACGGGAGTCACAAACACCCGCGCCACAGCTTCTCCTAGCTTACACACGCACTACAGCAGCTCAAAACAAAGGGGAAGGGGTAGACAACAGTCCTACACATGCATTTCAAGCATCACACACACATACAAGAGCAAAATGAAGATCAAAATCAGCAAGAAAGAGGCAAACTCGAAAATTCAGAAGTGCTCCTCCTTCACAATGACAAAAAGTCCTTTACAAAGAGTCACTTTTGACCTATATACTAGTGCCCTAAGTTTGGTCCTTTCACACAAGAGACCGGCACTTTATTCACTAAAAGACTAATTTCCTACTATTGTACATGGGTAAATCACTAATCTTCTGTGGGGATGCATCTAGAGGACTCCTCTAGTGCATTTACAACGGAAAATATATACAAGAGTGGTTATGATACAAAAGTTGTGTGTCCAAATCGGAAAAATTTTGGGGCCCGTCTTTTTCTCTGCTTTGTGCGCTCTTTAGCTCTGCAACACTCTCCCCCTCTTCGTCTCTGTCGTCCCTTGACAGACTTTGCTTCCCGCACGCGTCCAGTGGTCCGTGTTGCCTGATTCTTGATCTTGCATTACGTTTTAGAGGCGCTCTGCTTTTCTCCGCACACTCCCCTTGGTCAGTGTTGTCTGCAGTTAAACAGACATGCAGATTCGATGGCCTTCTTGATTCAAGCTCTACTACTCGAGAGCCTGTTGCACTTGTCTTGCCTGTTGACTTGGGTTGCCACGCACGCCACCAGTGACTAGGAATGTGCTGTTCTTAGTCACCCTCTTAAACTTTTCAGCCTCTACCCCTTTATAACTTTTGGTCCTCTGATTTGTCCTGGTTGCACACATCTGACCTTGTTGTATTGCTTTGAGGCTGTTTACTTCTTTCCACCGTGCATGACCTGGATGATTTGCCTTTTTGCCTGATGCGTGCCCCTACGGGGCTCTGTGCAGAGATGGGTAATGCGCCCCTGCGGGGCTTCCTGCAGAGATATGTATCTATTGCACCGTCTTAGACTTTGATTTTCTTCTTCTTTTCTTTTTGCTTGATTGCCCCGCTACACGTCCCTCCTCCTGAACTCTGTCATCCTCGACAGGCTTTTTGTGGCGACGTGTGTATGTTTGTATGGCTTGTCGCTCTCTTTGATTTAGCAGATTCGCGTGACACAGCATGAATTCCTTCCATTGCTGAGACTTCACTCCGTCTTCTGGCGCCTGTCGATGGTCCGCAAAGAAACTGGTTTCATAGGCCACCAGCCTTGCATTCAAATTGGACGTCATTTTAACAAAAATTTCTGAATCCATTTCGAAGAAGCCTATAAAAAATGCTTCTTCAAAGGTCTGCATATACGGCGATGGCAAAAACATAAGGCGAGAATAATATGCCATAATGGTAAGTCGGCTGGGAATGGTAGATATATCAAAAATCAATGCCTCTGAGCCTTGCGTAATTCCAATGAAATTCAAAAAGGTATATTTAGCATGTTGGAACACCTTTAGCACTGTTAATAACATGCTGAAAATTTTATTGGTCATCTTGACGGCTAAGTCCGGAACTGTAGCATATCTTGCAATCCAAAATTCCATTGTTTTTACCATATATTCTTCTGTAGGTAGGTAATTATGTGGCGGACTAGGTAGTAAAGGATAGTTAAGCCACTGATTATTGATATTGCCTTGACGCTGTCCTTCCCAAAATTGCGTCCAAGAGCGCCTGCGGGGTACAGGACAAAAAGATGGATTTACTTGAAGTGCATATGGTGATGCTTCCCACTGTACCCGCAATGTCAGATTCTTCTCCAAAATTTTTCGCCTCCATATTGGATCCGCCTTCTCAAATTCCTCTTGAGTATAATTGAAAGTGTCATGCTGGAATTGAAGATTGTGGTCCGGATCTTTGTTCGTTGTAGACTTTATATACATCCGCGTCTGTTCTTTAAGTAGACCGTATGGTACATTGAATGGCTTCAAAATTTGATCTAATTGTTTGTTTTCTATCTGAGCTTCTTTCATTATCTGGATAATTTGATCTTCAAAATCAGCGGTGAGCTGGGACACCAGTAGTGCCCTTTCTGGTCGGCTTAATTCTGCAATGTCCCGATTATTATAATCAATGTGGACCTCTTGAGCCTGCCTTATCGGTGAATGGTATGAGGGGGGAGAGAGAGGACGTACCTCAGTCTCCACAGCAGCCTCCGCAGCATGTGGAACTACTGGTGTCCCCTGCTTTCCTTTTAGCTCTATCTGCTCCTGAAGCCGTTTGATGATTTCATCCTTATTCTTAAGTTCTTCTTCAGCCTTTGTAATCTTTTCCTGATGTTTGATTAATTCCTGTGCAACTATGTTCATGTGATCTGTTTCTTCTTTGCACTGTCGGAAATAATCTTTCTCTGCTTTTTTCCATTTCTTGCGTAGGGCTGGAGTGTCATTCATATATCTTTGTTCCCAATCAACAATGATTTCTCGCTCCTGTTTGAGCTGATCTGCCATCTTGGTTATCTTTTCTTCCATTTCTTTTATATCCTCGTTTGACTTATCAGTATCTGCCGGTGGTTGATCACTGAGGAGAGCTGTCATGAGCTCCTTGTTCCTGTCCCTTAAGTGGTCTGCTTCCTCCATGCTCACCTTGAGCTGTGATTCGAGTACCTTACTACAAGCATGGATCCTTGTTTTCTCTTTTTCGGTCATGTCTAGTTTCTTCGTGAGCTCCAAAACTTGCTCTTTTAGTTTGGCATTTTCCGTTTCTAATATTCTGTATTGTGTTTTGGTCGTTTTTATTTCCTTGTGTTTCTTTAAAACTTGAGCTTTTGCTTCTGATAATTTTTTAGCCAGATTCATACCTTCTTTTTGAAGCTCCTGCTTTTCGAGCATGGCTTGGTCGTAATCTTCATCAGCATCAAGCATCAATTGTTGAGTGTCTAGTGCAGTTCGAATCATATCCTGCACCACAGGCTTGAGCTGAGCTATATCAACATTCAGCCATGTTCTGGGGATGTCTGGGGTTTCTCCTGTTTGTACATCTTTGCCTTTGTCGCTATGGATCGTTTCATTGTGTGGTTGCCTTATTTGGAGATGTACTTGCGGTTCTGCTTCATCTTCCACCACATCAAGAACCTTCGTGGTACTCCCTTGAAATGTGACATCCATTGGGGACGGTTCTGCCACAACCCTTATAGGTGTGAAGGGTTCTTCGTCTTCTGTTTGTGTTTCCTGACATTCCTTCTTTGGTGTCTTCCGGTTTAATTTTCTGGGAGGTGTGGCCTCCTTGATTTGGATGTTGGAAGTTTCATTAAGTTTCAAAGTGAGGTGACCTTCCATGTTTGCTTCCTTGCTCCTTGTACCTTGATCTTCTGGTGTCACGTGATCTTCCTGTTTGATGTCTTTTTGTTCTTCGTTATAGTCCACCTCATGTAATTCCTCCCATTGGCCGTCATCCTTGGATTCGCTTTGAATATCCACATCCAATAGTGATGTATTGGGCTCCTCTTGGCCGTCGGATCCAGAACTAGAGTTGTCTAGTCCAATTTCCCGATATCTATGTACCTTGGTGAGTTTGCCTTTTGGTTCCCTAGCTTGTTCGGACTGTTGATAATGATGACCCTGCACTGGCAGATTAATTTGTCCTTCTGTATATTTGTGAGTCTCCTCCAGTGCTTGAGTTAATTCTTCTTCCGTGATCTTTTTAGTCCCTTGAGTGGTGGTTGTAGGAAGCACATGTACTCTCTTTGTTTTTGGTACTTCCTCTTCTATTTGTTGGACTTCTCGAGGTCGTTTTGTGCCTCTCATTGTGCCTCTCATTCGGGGTTGAGAGCTTGTTTCTGCTTCTTCTACTTGTTTGCTTCCTTTCTTCTGTTTCGGTACAGTAGCTGCTTTGACAAATTGAGCCAACTCCATTGAAGATGGCATCTCCTGTAAGTACTCGCGCATGCCCAATGCGTGGTAAATCAGAATTGTTAGGGCAGTAGTTCTGTTGAGGAACTTCTTATTATCCCATTTCTTCTTTGCCTCAAATAATCTTTCTTGCACATAGGGTGTGAGGTTAACCTGATTGCCTATCTATTTTATGGCATGAGACAATAATTGCACAATGATTTTTTGAGGGGCCGTGTATCTATTCATGCTCGGGAAGCAGAAGTGTTGGTGAATTAATCTGACTTCTTCTTCGATGTCCACCCTATTGATGTCAACGAAAGTTCTTGTTTTTGCTCCACGACTCTCTTCCTTGACCGTGTTGACGCCATCCTTTTCCCATCCAAATGCTTCTTTGATTAAGTCGTGGGAAAATTGAATGACCACCCATTCTCCATTCTTATCCATCACATTGGCTTCTGGTGCCAATGGATCATGTAGTGCTGGTCGTAGGGTGTTCATGACTTGTGTACAGCGTTGGAAATCCGGTTTATAGATAGGTAGTTCAAAATACTTATGAATTCCTGCCTTCTTCATGATGTCGATTGTGGATGGCAGTCCATGTAAAACTTTGAAGTCCTGGGACATGATCAGAAAGTGATGCTCTGTGTCCATGATCTTTATGTTGGCCAAGAAGAGATATTCCTCAACTGGCTGCTCATCTCTGAACCAATGCCCTTTTGCTTTCGTAAGACATTGGGGAGGAAATTCCTGGGCCTCTTCTTGGATTGTAGCTTCAGAGTCTTCAGAAGCCATCTGCACTTACAAGGAAAAGTGCATTAGCTCGAAAGGCCTTTATGAGACCATGCAGTGTATTGTTGTGATTATGGTCGCTCGTCACTCCGTTCCCCATTATTGCATGAGTGAGATCTCTTACCGCCTTTTTTTATATTTTTTTCTTGAACGAAGACAATCATTAGTATAGCCGAAGCACAGTTTATGTACATAGTATGTCCATTCCTATCGGGTTAAAGCTAAGATCTAGTCTCACTTGGAGATCGTGCACCACTAGTTTGATAATGTACATCCTGTGCCGAATGCTTGGCCCTATGTTGCGGCCCTATCATGCTTACTTGAGGTGCATTAGATACTACATGAGTGCAATCGGATGCTTTATCTCCTCGATCATCCGCTCCTAGTGGTAGCTTTGGTTTCCAGATCCATTTTGAGAACACTGAGAGAGGTCGCTTGGTTTTCTCGATTCGTACAGCTGCTCGTGTTCCATTTGCTTTATCCATTGCCCGAGTGAATTTGGCATTGCTCTTCGATTTTCTCTGATGACTCTTATGTGTTGTTGACTTTTGCCTTGTCTGATGTGGTATTTCCTCCTTTGTCCTTAGAGCCTGTTTAGCTGCTTGTATGACCTTTTTGGGAATCCATATCTGATGTCGCGATCTTTGAGCTTCAAGCAAGGGCTTGGGAATCCACACTTGCAATGATCCTTGTTGTATGTACTTCTGTGAAGCTGGCTTGGTGCTTCCTGTCTCCTTCCTAAGAGTGGGTGTGGACGTTTCTTGACTCTGTATCTGATCCTTGCGTACCCACTTATATTTGGGTGGGTCTTGATTCGAGTATCTGCTTGTTGGTTTCCAATAGTGCGATCTTTGGATGTTTTGAGCCTGCGTGGGAGAGCACGTCTCCTTAATGATTGGCTTTTCCACAATTGCATTGGATAACTTCGACTCTATTGTGGACGTCGCTAGGATTGAAGTTTCAGCTTCTATGCATTTGGTTTCTGAATGGTGAGCATAGTTGATACTTTCTTCTGTCGTTTTTTGAACCTCCTCTGATCTTGGCATTAACATGGTTTGGTTACATGGTTTCTCTTCAAGTAAGCTGAAAATCTCCTTATGCCCTATCGTAGCTGAAATATAACCTTGAGCTAAATGGATACACGCCTCTGTCTCAATGATCCAGTCGTGTCCTAGAATGAAGTCTTCTATCAAATCGTCATCCTCACACACTAGGACTCTTTGTTCCATGGAGGAATTTCCTAGGTGGAGGGATACATTCGTGGTTCCAATACATTCTATGGTGTGACCTCCAATCCTATTAATTGGGCTTTTGTGGGATTCAATTCTAATTGCAGCTCGTCTGCTATTCTCTTTCACATGCAACTAAGGCCTGCTCCTGAGTCTATCAATGCATCTATCAATTTGTACTCTGCCTTGCCAATCCCTAGGTTTAGGTAAGGTTGCGTTTTACACATACCCGTTGTATCATGATTTTTGACCTGATAGTTTGCCATAGGGATGGGCTCTTCTCCTTGGAGATAACGTTCATCTCTTTGCCTGATCCACTCTTTCCGTTTCCTAATGCGTTCTAGTGCTTCCTGTCGAGCTTCCTCTCTAATTTGCTCTTCTTCCTTTTTCCTATTTTGAGCACCTAACAGTCGCGCTAGCATTTGATCAGTCAAGGGCTCCATGAATCGTCTTACTCTGCATCCACTGATGTAGTTGGGGAGAATGTCTCCATCTAGTGTGGCGAGATTGACTGCACCACTAGTAGAGATTCGATTTATAATCAAGGGTCCATATCCGCGTTTTTGTAGCTTCTTTGCATGTTGTTTTAGGGTGTATACTAGGACTAGGTCGCCTTCTATAAGTCCCTTGTCTTTTATATGTGCATCATAATATGCCTTCTGTCTCCGTTTAGCAGCATAAATGCCTGCTACAGCTTGCAATCTAGTCTCATGTAACTTCTCAATTTGATCTAGTTGTTGGGATAATTCATGACCGTTCCACTCATATTGCTGGGCCACTTTCAATGTAGGTACTAAGAAGTCAATTGGCAAAATTGCATTTTGCCCATACACTAAATTGAAAGGTGTGGTTCCAATGGCCGTTTTATATGCAACTCGGAATGCCCAAATTGCATGATGCAATTGTTTGTCCCAATCTGACCTTCCATTATTGACAATCTTTGTCAATACAGCACATAGTACCTTGTTGGAACTTTCGGCTTGTCCATTAGCTTGAGGATGGTATGGGGCTGATTTTTTATGAATCACTAAAAAGTCATTCATTAGCGACTCAATGACTTCGTTTAGGAAATGCGTTCCTCGATCACTCACAATCTCGATCGGTAGTCCAAAGCGTGTGAAAATATGCTCAAAGAGAAATTTTGCTGTAGTTTGAGCGTCATTCTTTCTAGTGGCTTTTGCTTCTACCCACTTGGTTAAGTAGTCGGTGGCTACTATGATGTACTCCGCATGTGATCCTTTTGCCGGTGGATTGATAGGTCCTATGAAATCAATACCCCACTTGGTAAATGCTCTTGCACAAACCATGGGTCTTAAAGGCATGTCGTCCCTTCGAATGGGATCTTTTGCTCTCTGGCATGTTTCGCAGCTTCTCACGTATGTCTCTGCATCCATATGTAGAGTTGGCCACCACAAGCCTGCAAAGAGAATCATCTTGACAGTTCTGTCTGCTGAAAAATGTCCTCCAGCAGCTCCTGCGTGTGCCATCTCTAATATGGGAAGATATTCTCCTTCATGCACACACAATCTGAGTTGATTGTCTTTTCCTCTTCTAAACAATTGTTTTCCCAATATCACATAATCCTTGCTCATTTCTTCTAGGGATCGCTTTCTTGCTAGACTAGCTCCTATTTCGTGCTCTTTCGTTTTGAGGAATTGTACTAATGTTTTACTCCAATTAGGCGCTATGGTCGAAAAAGGTAAGGACATGTGATCCTCCGGGATAGTCTCTTTGCATTCTGCACAATTAATTACATAATCGTGAACGTCTTTTGGCATGTCAGGCCAATATACACCTAACCTTTTTAATTCTCTAATTGTTCCATGCATCCCTTGATGGGTTCTCCACTTGTTTACGTGTGCTTGCTGAATTAGTTGCTTCTGTTCGTCCTCCTCGACACATCTTAATAAGACACCGTTGGGTTCCTTATAATACATGCTTCCAGCAACAATGAGTAAATTTCTTGTTTGAAGAATCTCTTTTTTGCTGTCCTTATTTATTGAGTGTTGAGGGCCATGGGTGAGTATAGGAATTAGTCGTTCCGCCCACTTTGGACATACTTCAAGATTAAACAAATACGTATCTGGTAAATCATTCGGTACTCCGCTAGGTGGTTCTCCATGCGTTAGCCTTGAAAGGTGATCTGCTCTTACATGTGTGTTTCCTTTTTTGACTATTACCTCAAAGTCGAACTCCATTAACAGTAAGAACCATCGTACCAACCTTCCCGTGTTGCAAGGCTTATTGACTAAATACAACAAAGCCTGATGGTCTATGAAGAACTTGAATTTGTTGGCTAAGAGGTAGTGTCTAAACTTCTTCACTGCATAAACCATTCCTAAGCCCTCTCTTTCAGTAGTCGTATAATTTCTTTCTGCTTGGTTTAGTTGTCTACTCGCATAAGCGATTGGATGGTCAAGCTTTCCTTCGTCAGCCGGTTGAGCTAGGATACATCCAATGGCGTAGTTCGAAGCATCAACATGAATATGAAAAGGCTTGCTCCAGTTGGGTGATTTCAGAATTGGGGCTGTACTCAGCCGCTTCTTAAGCTCGTTGAAGGCCTTCTCACACTCGTCTGTCCAAGTGAATTGAGTCAATAGACCATATAAAGGCTTAGCTATTATGGCATACATGTGAATAAACCTACGGTAATATCCACAGTGTCCCATAAAGGCTTGTACTTCCTTTGCATTCTTGGGTCTTGGTAGCTCTAAGATAACTTTAATCTTTTCTTCGTCCGTGGATATTCCATTCCTTGAAACGATGTGTCCTAGGATTTTTCCTTGTCGCACCATGAAGACACATTTCTCAGGGTTCAGGCAAACTCTGTACTGTCTACATTTATTGAATATTTTTCTCAGTTCCGGTATATGGTCTGGTCGTTGATTTGAGTATGTACAAAGGTCATCTATGTATACTTCCATACTTTTTCTCAGAAATTCTTTGAATACATGACACATCAGTCGTTGGAAGGTGGCTGGCGCATTAGTGAGCCCAAAAGGCATTACTCTAAATGCATAGACTCCCCATTCAGTCGCGAATGCGGTTTTATGCTGGTCCTCAGTTGCAATAGCTACTTGGTTGTAACCAGAGAATCCATCCAAGAAGCTATAGACCTCCTTGCCGGCAACTCTTTTCAAAAGATGGTCTGTGATGGGTAATGGGAAACTATCACGTATAGTTGCTGCATTTACCTTTTTCAAGTTGATACACACCCTTAGTTTTCCGTTTTTCTTAGGCACTACTACTAGTGGCGATACCCATTCTGTGTGTTCAATCTCATAAATGAATCCTGCCGCTAGTAGTTGGTCAATTTCTTCCTTTATTTTTGCTGCGTAAACTTCATTATACGTATAAGGGCGTTGTTTAGAAGGTTTTGCATCTGCTGTCATAGGGATTCGATGAGCGCATATGCTGGGTTCTACACCCTTGAGGTCTTTGTACGTCCAGGCAAACACATCTCGATATTCTCGGATGAGTCGTATGAGATCCTCTTCTTCCTCTTCCGATACATCTTTCCCAATATATGTGCACCTCTCTTCTCCATCTTCTATCGTTACAACAATTTTCCTGGTTTGTTCCTTGTTGTCATAGGCTTCTCCATCCCGGGCCTCTCGTTTAGGCATTTGAGTGGCTATTTTTCTTTCTTCCACTTCGTATCTTTTAAAATGTTCTGGAACTTCGAAATGGTCTGGTTCCGGTTCCACTTTACTCGTGTCCTCTCTATGCTCATGTATTATTGGGATGGTTTCGATTGCTAAGACTTTTGTTGGTCTTTCTTTTGATTCTTTTTGCATAGTTTTTAAATATTGTTCCTCAGAATCAAACTCTGGTTCCATTTCTATGCTTTCGTACTCTTCTTTCCACTCTTTCTCTACAATTTCCCCTTCTTCTACTTCTTGGAGGACAACCATGTAGAGGTTCACGTCATATCCTTCCTCGTCTATACAATCGTTCATCGTCAATACTTCCTCATTCAGACACACATCTAATGTGGCTAGAATTTCCATCCAACCATGTGGTTCGAAGAGTTCACCTGAAAAAATTTGAGGCATGTAATCGGGGTCTTCTATCGATCGATAGTTAGGGTGTCCTATTGGCCACATTTGTTTTTTACTCTCCTCCTTCTTTGCTTCTTTGCACATCCACAACTGGGCATCCTCGTGCATCCAAGATTGATCACTTGATCCAGCACTGTGAATGGATAGGTCATCTTCTTCTTTGTGGACTGGATTCCATTGTAATGGAGGGACATCCCGATAAACGAATGTATGCAAATTTATCTTGGTGGTGTTTCCTTGATGTTGTAGATATAATGAATCTCTGCCCCAATCCTGTACTACCCGCATTTGTCTCATGAAGGGTCGTCCTAATATCATCTCGTAGTTGTTTGCTTTCTCGAATTTGCATATGGCTAGTGTGTGTTCAAATTCCACTCCACATGTTGTTAACTTAATTCCTTCCAATATTCCTAGGGGTCTCTCCACATGACCGTCTGCTAATTGGAGTTTCATGCGAGTGGGTCGTAAGGCTGGTTTTCCCCACTTTTCCCAAATCTCCTTTGTTGCAATTCCTACCCCTGCTCCTGTGTCTAAGATAGCTTTGGTCATGTACCCATTGTAGATGACAGGTAAACAGGTATTCCCTTCATCCCCTTCACTGAACTCTCCTACTTTATCGACTGGAACTTGTATTGTGGACTTATTTTCCATTTCCTTTTCTTTTGATCCTCCATTCTTTGGTCGTGTTTTTAATTGGTCTGCCATTTGCTTCCATAACTGGGGTTTAAGTCGAAGCAATTCTTCCACCGTCAATTGGCATTGCACTATGGTTTTCTTTAGTTCCGTTAGGTTATGCGAACTCTCTTTTCCCTTTCCTTTTCCTTTTCCATGCACCGTGGGTGCTCGTATTATCACTGACTCTCTTTCGTACTCTCCCATATAATTAGGCAATGTTGAAATGCTTATGGTCTCCTCTCTACCTCTATCGAGTCTTGAGACCTCCTCGTAGACTTCCTCGAGGTTAGGATGGGGTTGACAGTCTTCCACATCTATTTCATCAAATGGTGGTGGATCGACACCATTCTTCTTCCATTGCTCTTCTCTGATTCTATCCCACAAGTCCTTGGGCCAATCTACTTCTAAGTCTGGTATGGCTGATACAGGGTCATCTTGTGCTGTCTCTTGTTCACCTTGGGAATCTTCCTTTCTAAGTTCTTTATCCTTTGGTTTGATGCATTCTTCATAAGGTTCCTGTGCAATCCTTGTCTCTGGTAGGGTTGGGATAGTCTTTTCTAGGGTTGCTTGTGCTACTTCTATGAGTTTCCTGCATATGGTCAATCTTTCTTTTTCCAATTCCCCTTGAGGATAGATTTTTTCATGTTGCTCTATGTTCGGTCCCATCTTGATTCTAGCTTGGTACGCTTTTAACCACATATCCAAGTCGTCCGGTTTTGGGTCTGCTAGAATTGATCCGGGCTTCTCCCTATCTGAGCTAGGTTCGGTTAGCTCAGGGGTCTCCTTAGACTTCTCTTGTTCTTTGTGTTTATTTGATTTTTCGATTTGCTTTTTACTGTTTGTACTCTTGTTCTTTGCCCATTTATCCTTGAGTTTCTCTCGTCTTTCCTTCCATTTCTGAGCTTTCGTGTTACGGGAATTTTCACATGGGTCCTCCGAATCTTCCACTATCTGAGTTGAAGGGCTTATTTTCTTGTTGTTTTTTTGTTCCTCTTCCGAGTGCTGTTCTCTTTGTTGTTTTGTTTGGGCTCTGGTGATGGCCTTTAATGGCACCGTGTATTCCTTATCACTTTCAGATCCTTCTATGACCTCTATTACATTGATTGGTGCAGAATCTTGGTTTTTTACAGGGTTCTTAGGGCAATCCCTAAAAAGATGTTCCTTTCCGCAATCACTGCAATATCCTTCCCAGATTCTAGGTGGTGGAGGGTTGTATGGTCGAGGGCACTCTCTAATGAAATGGTCTCCTCCACATCTATAGCATGGTCCTCTCTGTACTGGTGGTCTACTGGGTGGTCTCATGGGTTGTTGTGCCTTAGGAGCTGTATACATTAGAGTGGAAGTCTCTGCTCCATAAGTCTGATCATAGCCTTCATACCCATAGTATGTAGTCTCATATGCCGGTTCGTATTCCATCATGTAGGCTTCATACGGATAGTACTCACTTGGTAGGGTTTCGTATCCAAGGTTTGTTGATTCTATCTGGGTCATTGTCGTGGCTGGTACTATAGCTCTTTCTAGATTTTCTTCTGGTTGCGCATACTTTACTGATACTACTTGTTGAGGTTGCGACGGTTGGGGTCCTAGCACTGGTTGTGGTGGTGGGTATGGTATCTGTTCAATTGGTCTAGGTACTCCCGTCTGTGTTGGATAAGGGTTGTATCTTGGGATCTCTCTGTTCGGGTCTCTAGGTGGATATCCATACGGTCGATACTGAGGTGGTTGGAAAGGGCGTGTTTGCCTATTAAATGGACAGTTCTCAGTAGTGTGATTAGTGTATTTCTGTTCTATGTGACAGTACCAAGAAGTCCCTTGTTGTTGCTGCCTGTTGTATGGATAAGCTGGTTGTGCACTGCCCCCTCCTCGAACACACAGGTGAGTGAGGTGATCTCCTCCACATAAGCTACATCTCTGTAGCATAGGCAATCTTTGAGCTGGGTGTTGATAAGCTCTTTGCCCCTGAGCCCCTAATTTCTTGGCTAATAGCTCTGCTAATTCTTCCACATGACTGGAGTTGGATGAGATGGTACTCCTTGAATCGTCCGATTTAGTGTGGCTGGACCTGCTATTGAGGTCCTCGGCCAAGTTATCTTCCAAATCAATACACTCCTGAAGACACTCACTCAAAGTTTGTAGTCTTTTCACGTACACTAGTGTTCTTAAGGTTCCGTTAGTGAGCCCATCCAAAAATAATGAAATCATTTTTTGTTGAGTTGGTCTCTCTGTCACTGGGCATCTATCCACGTACTGGTTGAACCTTCTGGCAGCAGTCTTCACCGTTTCATTAGGATTTTGTTTGAAGTTGTGAATTAACGAAGCTGAATTGTGTTTGATTCCTCTCTTAGTGAATTCTCTTATAAATTCTTGAAAAAATTGTTCCATGTTTCCAAATTGATTGGGATCTAAGGGTTGGAACCAGGTCAGAGCTTTTCCTATGAGGGTGAGTCCAAACGCCTCATACTGTACAAAGAAGTCGTCCACTTGTTCCGCTCTTAGGACTTGTTTGAATTCTGCAATATGATCATAGGGTTCTCCTGATCCATCATAAGGGTTTCGTACACACTTTGCCACTTGAATAGGCCTCAGCCTTCTAATCGGTTCAGGTGGTCTGGGCATCACAGGAAGAATAGGGACAGCTGGTCGTATTGGTGGCATTCCAGGCTGCCTTCCTATCGGTGGTTGTGGTCTTACCGGTGGTCTGTACTGATTTCCTATCCTTGGTTGGGTCTGATAATGTGCTTGGATTCCTGGCATGGCAAATTGTACGTGAGCATGATTAGGTACGCTCCTATGGCTGGTCTGTCCTGATGCAGTATTTTCCGTTTCTTCTTGATTTCCAAATGGATTTTGTGAGGTTGTTGCCTGCTCTCTCTGAGGAAACACAGGTGTACCCATATATCTTAATCGAGACCTGTCTAAGACACTCACAGGCCAATACCTCCTTTGATCTTTATCCAGGTATGTGAGTCAAGTCTCGTCATCCGGGTCTTTCAGCTCATAGAATGTCATGGGGTTTTCTTCTCTCCCTGGAACAGGTGAATCGGTTTGCAACAATAAGTTTGATCTGTGAATCATATAGACTTCTAACAAATAGTCGTCTTGAGGTATCAAGTCACCTCTCAAGACACGTGACACTCGGGATCTGCCTCTAGGGGTGGTCACAAGCTCTTCTGGTTGTGTCCTTCCTAGGTTTTCAGGGTCTAAGAGTTCCCCTCTTTCATTGATCCTTTCCGGGAATTCGGTTACAATGTAGATTTGGCCAACTTTGTCAACATATGCACCTCCTTCGTATTTGACAGCTGGTCGGGGTACAATTGTGGCATTCTGGGAAGTTACCATCCTCGCAACCGATCTATTTAACCCATCCAGGTAGATTGGGATCTCCTGGGCGTTGGTGGACACGTATTGTAAGGATGTACGGTAATCCCCCTCCACAGTAGTCATGAAGCTTCTCGTTGGTGTGGGACCTTGCATGTCTTCCGAAGCCATGTGTAATTCCTCTTCCGAATCACTTGAGGTTTCTGAGTAGATTGAGTGGTGACTAGCCTGGATAGCGCTTCCTACCGAAGATATGACACTTCTTCGACTACTTAACACTCTTCCTGATCTCAAGTTCATTCACTCTCCTAAGCCTCTCTTTATGCTTCTTAGATTCCCCTTGGGTAGCTCTCCCAATGACTCAATTTGTCTGCCAAAAGAAGAGGTTAATCTGGGCGATACCACTTCTTGACGATACTGCCCTCGGCGATACTGCCCTGACCGCGATACGATACCAGAGGTCTATGCGATACGATACCAGACACCCAGACGATACGATATCAATCTGGTGTCGCGATACTATCCTGGAAAACAAACGATACGACACCTCAGCTATACACGACACGATACCTAAAAATCTCGGCGATACGATACTAATGACAGTGTCGCGATACTGTCCTGATGAACAGACGATACGATACCACAGTGGTGTCGCGATATTAGAATTCTCAAGACATGATACGATCTCACAAGGGACACGATACGATTTCAAAAAGACCGACGATACGACACCAGAGGTCTATGCGATACGATCTCACCACGATAAGCGCGATCGCGATACCAACCTTGGCGACACGATACCACTACGGTGTCGCGATACCAAGATAAGTAACCAACGATACGATACTTGGGGAGGGTACGATCGCGATACCAAAGTAGTGTCGCGTTACCAATGTATCAAGCGATACGATACCACCCGGTAAAGTGAGGTCGCGATACTAAAAACTTAGGCGATACGACACCACAATGGTGTCACGATACCAAGTTTTAGTACCAGACGATACGATACCAGGGACCGGATACGATGGCGATACCAACTCAGTGTCGCGATACCGAAATAGTGTCGCGATACCAAGGATGATATCCAACGATACGACACCTCTGGTGAGTGTCGCGATACAAGGGAATTTTGGTATCGCGATACCAAAACTCAACCGATCGCGATACTCAAGCCAAAAGGTCTCCAAACTTGAAAATTTTTATAACCCCTTGCACCTCTCACCCTTCTCCTCACTCCTAGGCCTCTGTCTCTCACAAAAATGCAAACCTTCAAAAATTTTCCCCCTTGCGATACTGCGCATACCTTTTAATCATTTGTTTGTGCATGTTCAAAGAGTTTTAGCTATTAAATCTTAATGGGGACTCACCTTGGGTCTATCTAGTTTGCTTCTGGAACTTCTGCACAAGCTTTGAGGCTCTATTTTACACGATACCAACCCAACGATACCAGTCGCTGCTCGCCACGATACTGAAACACTGAGAAGTATGGTTTGAACTAAAATTTTTTTGGTTTTTATAGTTTTTTGACTGAACTTGAAATTTTGCTAAATTTCGGTGAATTTTTTGGGGATTTTGGTCTACTCCTACTCCTCTTCTCCTCACTTCTCCTCTCCTTCTAACCTAACCCTAACTCCTCCTTCTCTTCCCTCCTCCTAACCCTAAACCTAAAACTTATCACACACACCTCGAAGATGAGAAGTGACAAGTGCTGAACTGATGGACTACTTGCCAAAGGATGAATTTGCGTCTACAAGTACGATTCGATCACACTCGGTCTATAACCATCACGAAGCCACCTTGGTTGAGTGTTCCCCGGCAACGGCGCCAAAAACGTGTGTACTTGAGCCAATATGACTCAAGGACTTGTGCCAATGAGACTATACCTCAATTGCCACACAAGTGCATATAGTGGGATCTTTAACACACATTTAAATGTCAATCCTAAGGAACGACTTACCAAGTGTATGAAGACGTGTGCACATGTGATGGAAAATGAAGTGGTTTAGCTAATCATGCATGAGAAAAGACTACTACCTCTCCCACCTACTGAAATACTGAAAGTGTTGCCGCAAACCTCTTTTCAGCAGTTTTGGTATTTTGAGGTTTTCTCCCAGCCCAGAACTCCGAACATAGGCAATAGGGTACTCGTTTCGAAGCTCTCGATGAGACGCATCGAACGGTGGTGGTTTCACTCAATTCTGACCACTCTGCTTCAAGTTATGGCAAAAACAGTGAATTACGGGAGTCACAAACACCCGCGCCACAGCTTCTCATAGCTTACACACACACTACAGCAGCTCAAAACAAAGGGGAAGGGGTAGACAACAGTCCTACACATGCATTTCAAGCATCACACACACATACAAGAGCAAAATGAAGATCAAAATCAGCAAGAAAGAGGCAAACTCGAAAATTCAGAAGTGCTCCTCCTTCACAATGACAAAAAGTCCTTTACAAAGAGTCACTTTTGACCTATATACTAGTGCCCTAAGTTTGGTCCTTTCACACAAGAGACCGGCACTTTATTCACTAAAAGACTAATTTCCTACTATTGTACATGGGTAAATCACTAATCTTCTGTGGGGATGCATCTAGAGGACTCCTCTAGTGCATTTACAACGGAAAATATATACAAGAGTGGTTATGATACAAAAGTTGTGTGTCCAAATCGGAAAAATTTTGGGGCCCGTCTTTTTCTCTGCTTTGTGCGCTCTTTAGCTCTGCAACAGGGGGAGTGGAAACCCCTTTTGTTGATGAAGTGGAAATCCCTAGCTCCATTCACAATGTCCCAATGGACGATAAACATGCTAGTGTGTCACGATGAGGACCTCATAGAACTTTTTGTCTTGGGTCAAGATTGGATCTATGACCATGCAGTGAACTTAAACCTAAGAAGTGAACTTCTTGAGGTATGGGTGAACCAACAATGCATCATGGTGCAAGTATTGAATCAAACACTCAAGGAATTAGGAAAGGCACCAAGCTCATGGTCCTTCTAGGAGCACACATGAAGATAACGATGCTATTCTTGTCCAAAGTTCTATGATGCAGAGCGAGGTTACTCATGAAGGACTAGCAAAAGCCAACATGGAATTCCCTTCTTTTCCAAAGTGTTCGAAGCAAAACAAGCAATGAGATGGAAGAAGCAACAAGAGAAAACCACCAAGTCTCATGCTCAGAAACCAATACAAAATAGGGTGAGTAGAAAAGTGAAACAAATTTGAAGGCATAAGAGTGACCAGCCCATTATTCCCCTACCAAGACTGCAAGTATATACCAAAAGAACGATGCAGCCAATGAAAACCCAAGCTACAGGCTCCAAGAGTCAATCTCAACAAATTATTTCTATTTGGATATCAAAGAGATTGATCATCTACAATCCTAATGGGTTACTTATCTTTGTACATTGACTTGGTAATTCATTCAGTCTTGTGTTGTGATCCAAGCTTTCTTTTTCTTCCTTGTGCTATTTGTGTGCTTTTGCACACCTCAAAATCCAAGAATATAGAAATTATCTTGTTAAAATGGAGTCAAAGTTGAGCATCCAAAATTCTTCAAAATTTTTAGCTCATAAGTGTTTCCTAAAATTCATTAAAATCTCTTATAAATGACATTAAATTATTTTGTCTAGATGTGGTATTAAATACTACAAAACGTAGAACTTTGACATAATTTCAATTTTCAAATTTCGACATCAATCTTGTCCCAATAAAACGCTTTGAAACATTAGATTCTTAATATTTACACGCTATACATGAGTAATGATGGATTGAAAAAATTGAAGATTCAAAAACAAAAAGCCTCTTATATCCTTTGATTTAAGTCCTAAGAGGCTATACCACACTTCAAACTTGAAAAGCATGCCATTTCTTCAGGATGATTGCTCTACATTTTTTTCACATTTTAGCTTGTTTGAACTCCATTTTGCCTCTCTCACCTCATAAATAATTTATTCAACTGGCATCTCACCTAGATTTATCTTTCTCTACCCTTTTTGCAAGAAAAAAAGCATGGAATGATATTAACCACCTTTTTTCCCATGGGGAATTGCTCTGCTACCCACCTCCTTCACAATTTGCAAAGGGCACTATTTGAACAACTTTGAGCTTGTTTTCTACTCTCGTGAGCTTTCCCAACTTAAGAGCTACTAGTCCAACCCTTGAATGTGCATAGAAAATGAAGAAGAGAGGAAGAAAGTGTGTGGACATAGAAGAGAAAGTGAAGAAGAAGAAGAGGGAAACTAAACTTTCATGGAGAACTAAAAAAACATTGACCCTATGCTGGTAGCAACCAAGGAAGTCAAGGCCTTACGAGACAAGGAAGTCCCCAAAGGGAGTTAGAACATGTTGATATATTTAGGTAGTGATGTGTGTGAACACTCTAGGACCGCCGGGGCACTTTTTTCCCTCTTTAGGAGGTTTTTTTCCCCCAGCTTGTATATACGCCTATTGCCCTAATGGGCTACTTATCTTTGTACATTCTCTAGTAATACATTCAGTATTGTGTGTTTGTGCTCCAAGCTTCTTCTTCTTCCTTGTGCTGTTTGCGTGCTTCCGCAGACGTCTATCTCGAACAATTGGTATCAGAGCAGGTCGTCGCTTCTTCTAGGGCGCCGTCGACACTCCTCCGTTTGCAGTCTCACATTCGCACGAATTTGGTGAGCATACTCAGGGTGTTTTCGAGATCAAAACTGCTTCGCTTTGTGGTGCCGAAATCGCGATCTGAGCTCGTTTCCGCCTCTAAACACACTATCGTAGCGCTTGTGCAGGCTATTTCGTCCTTTTGTGCCAAAGGTATATACCAGTTTTTGTTCACCAGTTTAAGCATCTCGAAGTCTGCTACAGGTCTAGTAGAACTCGTCTGGGCAGTTCTGTTCAACTTTTTGAGATACAGTCAATTTTCTGCATCAAGGTATTCTAGTCACCGGCCATGGCTGAAAGCAGTGATGTATTCCGTATGTTGGCTGTTGAGGATAAGTTGGATGGTACCAACTACCCATTATGGGCTTATATGATGCGACATGTACTAGTTGCAAAAGGATTGTGGAACATTGTGCAGGGTGTTGAAAGACGTCCTGTTACACCTGTAATGACAGGTACTGCAAATACAGGTGTTGGAGCTGATGAAGATGGTGTCGAAGATGATATTCTGCAAATTCCTGTTCGTGCTGCTGTTTCTGTTGCACCTACTATAGAGCACATTCGTTGGGATGGTAGAGATGCCCATGCACATGCATTGATAGCTTTGTCTGTCAAACGTGCCATTATTCCTCACATTCGCTCTTGCAGAACAGCAAAGGATGCTTGGGATACACTTACCACTTTGTACCAGGCTAGGAATGAGGCTCGTGTTGCTTACCTCCGAAAACAGTTGGAGAGTGAGCACATGAATGAAGGTGATTCTATGGACAGTTTTCTTACAAAGATCAAAGACCTGAAGGAACAATTGATTTCTGCTGATGAGGTTATACCAGATAGCTCACTTGTGTAGACCGTTCTGAATGGTCTTCCTGATTCATATAAGAGTTTTGCCTCTACTCTTCGCTTGATGATGAAGGGCAATCCGAATGCCTTGTCATTTGAGGAATTAGTCTCTGTTCTGTTGTAGGAAGATCAGTCCATGCAGAACAGGTCCATTATGCGTGTTGCAGATCAAGCTTTCCTGGCTAGTCAAAAGGGCAAAGGAAAATGGAGCTCTTCTACTAGTAAGCAGAAATCTGCAAATGCTGCACAATCGAAGAACCAGGATAAAGATGAGAAGAAATCAGAAAAGCAGAAATTGTTCTGCAAGTACTGTAAAGGAAATGATCATATTATAAAGAACTGTCCAAAACTGGCTGCTAAAGAGGCAAAGAAGAAAGAGGCTGGAATGGTTGTTGCAGACGCCTCTACACCAAAAACAGAGTCTGCAAATCTTGTGCAAGAAGAAGAATGGGCGTTTACTATTGTCTGCAGTTTTGACCCATCTTCTCATGATCAGTGCATGTCTGCAGTAGACTCAGATGTTTGGTACTTTGACAGTGGGGCGACCAAACATATTACCTCGCAGCGCAGTTTCTTCTCTTCACTCGAGCCTGCCCCTACAGGGAATACTGTCACATGCGCCAATAACTCCTCTTATCCTGTTATGGGAGTTGGTAAGATCATTCTGACTACTACTGATGGTAGTTCTTTCACTTTGTCAGATGCTTTATTTGTGCCAAGGATAAAAAAGAACCTGTTATCAGTTTCTACATTAGCCAAGATTGGCTTGGTTGTGAAATTCGTTGATGACAGGTGTACAGTCCATGATCTCTCAAATGGTGATGTGATTATTGCTTCTGGCATTTTATGTCGTGGGCTGTATAAGCTCATAGACTATGAAAGATCTGTGAATGATTTGGCATGTGCAGTTCATGATTCTCAGGCTATGTTAGATGCAAAGCTTTGGCATGCACGCTTTGGTCATCTGAATTTTGCTAGTTTGTTACGCCTGCAGAAATCTGAAATGGTGTCCTCTTTGCCCAAACTTGAGGCACTTGGAAAACATGTTTGTGAAGGCTGTATTTTGGGCAAAATGCAGCGTTCTTCCTTTCCAAAAGATGGTTTAGTTTGGGCTACACAGAAATTGCAGCTTGTACATAGTGATGTTTGTGGTCCTATGCAGACACCCTCTTTTGGAAATTACCTTTACTTCGTGACTTTCATTGATGATTTTTCCAGGCATGCATGGGTTTATCCACTCAAAGCAAAGTCCGAAGTGTTCATGTGCTTCAAACAGTTTTTGGTTTTGACTGAAAATCTGTCAGCATGTAAAATGGGCACCCTCTATTCTGATCGAGGGGGGGAATATATGTCTTCAGTTTTTAATGCATTTCTGGCTGAACGTGGGATAAAACACCAGTGTACAGTGCCGTATACACCTCAACGGAATGGAGTTGCTGAACGAAAGAACATGTCACTCATGGAGATGGCGAGGTGCATGGCCAAAAGTCAAGCTTTACCACATAGTTTTTGGCTTGAGGCTGTCATGTGTGCAGCATATGTACTGAACAGGTGTCCCACTAAAGCGTTGCAGTCTATCACTCCATATGAGGCTTGGCATGACCGCAAGCCATCTGTTGCTCATCTGCATGTTTTTGGTTGTTTGGCATATGCATTAGTGCCTGAACAACATCGCAGAAAATTGGATGATAAGGCAGTAAAATGTATTTTTGTTGGGTACAGTTCTGAAAGTAAAGGCTATCGTCTGTATCATCCACATACTAAATGCATTCTGGTTAGCCGTGATGTTGTCTTTGTGGAAGATGCTATTCAGCCATTGCTTTCATGTACTAAGGAGACATCTGTTAGCTCCAAAGACATGTATGATACTTTGATGCCTCTTTTTAGAGGTTGACAGGCTAGTGCTGGTCCTAATGAGGCAACTTCTCAGCCTTTGCAGGTCTCATATGATGATGCAGATCATTCCATTTCTAATGCAGATTTACATGATGCACTTGTTGATGAGAGAGCTGATATTGAGCAGACAAAAACTATGCCAAAATGGCTGGTGCAGACTTTGCGTGACAGCAAATGAGATGCACCTTTGTCATATCGTACTCGTTCAGGCTCTCATAGTGCCTCCTTTGCATCAGATTGCTATGCTATGGCTGCATCTAGTCTCTGTGATGAGAATGAGCCTGTTTCTTTTGATGAAGCACAAAATTCAGAAAATTGGATGGCTGCTATGCAATCTGAATATGATGCTATAATGAAGAATGGTACATGGTCTTTATGTGACTTGCCTCCTGGCAAGAAGGCCATTGGCACTAAGTGGGTATACAAGCTGAAGCGTAAACCTGATGGTACAATTGACAGGTATAAGGCTAGGCTTGTTGCAAAGGGTTATGCACAGGAAAGAGGCATTGATTTTGATGAGACCTTTGCACCTACATGCCATATGACTACTGTTCGGAGCATTTGTGCACTTGCAGCCCATCATGGTTGGAATGTACATCAGTTGGACATTAAAACAGCATTTCTGAATGGTGACTTGCATGAAGAAGTGTATGTTTTTCAGCCCCGTGGCTTTGTGCAGAAAGGGCATGAAAATTAGGTTTGCAGGTTAAAGAAGGCATTATATGGTTTAAAGCAAGCACCACGTGCTTGGTATGAGAAGATACATGCCTATCTGATTGCACATGGTTCTGAGAACAGTTCAACTGAAAGCACCTTATATGTTAAACATGCTAATGATGTGCTTCTGATCATTGTTGTCTATGTTGATGACATGCTTCTCACTGGTCCTATTGAGACACATATTGCTGATTTTAAGGCTGATTTGCATGCCTCATTTGAGATGTCTGATTTGGGGCATTTGCATCACTATTTGGGCATTCAGTTTATGCACGTTGATGGTGGAATGGCTTTGTGTCAAACGAAATTTATTGTCACATTATTGCAGCGTTTTGGCCTTGAAGACTGTAAGCCTATTGCCACTCCTATGGAGACAGGTTTATGATTGAGTCTTCATGATGTTGGAGATGCATTTGATGCTGTTCTCTATCAGCAGGCTGTTGGATGCTTGATTTACTTATGCATTACTCGGCCAGATATTCAGTTTGCTGTCTCACAGATGAGCAGGTTTATGCATTGCCCAGGAGTCACACATTGGAAAGCGGTTAAGTGCATCTTTCGCTACTTGAGTGGTACTCAGCTACTTGGGTTGTTTTATCCCAAGGGGGGATCACTACCACCAGATTTGCATGCTTTTTCTGACTTAGATTGGGCTGGTTGCTATGACACTCGTGTGTCCACCAGTGGTTTTTGCTTCATGCTTGGTAGCTCATGTATATCTTGGTTGAGCAAGAAGCAGCCTACTGTGGCCACTTCCAATTGTGAGGCAGAGTATAGGGCAGCTTTCACAGCGACTGTTGAGTGTGTGTGGCTCAGACGCCTTATGGCTGATTTGGGTGTTGGCCAGTCTTCTGCCACCACCATCTTCACTGACAGTCAGAGCGCATTGGCAGTTGCGAGGAACCCTGTGTTCCATGTTCGCACTAAGCACATTGAGGTGCATTATCACTATGTCAAGGAGAGGTTCTCTGCTGGGGAGATCAGCTTGGCATATGTGCCCACGCAGGAGAACATTGCAGACCTTTTCACGAAGGCTCTGCCTAGGGAGAAGTTTGAAGCTTTTCGCAAAGCTTTGGGCTTACTTCCTTTTGTGGAGTGATTTCCTCATAGCTTGGCACTTCCTTATACATGAGTGCCAGCTCCTTGTTCACCGCATCACTCCCAGGGGGGATTTGTTGATATATTTAGGTAGTGATGTGTGTGAACACTCTAGGACCGCCGGGGCACTTTTTTCCCTCTTTAGGAGGTTTTTTTCCCCCGGCTTGTATATACGCCTATTGCCCTAATGGGCTACTTATCTTTGTACATTCTCTAGTAATACATTCAGTATTGTGTGTTTGTGCTCCAAGCTTCTTCTTCTTCCTTGTGTTGTTTGCGTGCTTCCGCAGACGTCTATCTCCAACAGAACAAAGGGAGATCCAAGTAGGATTAAGCAAGCGAAGCAGTCAACATAGATCCGACAAGTAGGCCACATAATTTTTCATGGAGAAATAATTCCCAAACAGTGATTTTAGTCATTTCACACCATTGTAAATACCATTTTCCATTATTCATACTCCATTTTGTGCAAGCAAATGAGGGCTCAAGCTTGAGGAGTATTAAAAGTATCTTTGTACCAATTTTCATAATTTTTAGAGCTCCTTTGAGCCTCCAAAATAGCCTAGGAACCTAGTTTTTAACTAGGCCAAACACTAGGTCTGGACAGGGCCAAAACCTAGTCAAAATCTATAAAAAGAGCTAGAGAGCTCATTTTTGGGGTGAGCTAGTTGGAGATTAAAGCTAATTTTGAGCTTTGTATACTTTCTTGGAGCTTGCTAATAGAACATTCCATTGTTCCACTCTTTGTCTTGCCTTGTGTGCACGTGTGTGTGTATGTGTGTGCATGCTTGTGTGCTTCTCACTCATGCACTTGTGCCTTCATTTGCTCATAGTCATCATACTAGTCCTCACGCCTCCATAGATTGACAATTATGAGGTGGATCTCTTCACATTGGTACTTGCCATTGTGCTAGACTGACACCAAATTTGGCACCATTGCTGGGGACAGAGCTTCGAGGACAAGCATGTGATGGTGATATGTAGAGTATGATGTTGGAGTCATAGGTATTTTCTTCACTTTTCAGTATTTTCTTTTACTTTCTTCACCATCATCACCACCATCATAATCCTCACCATCTCCCACCTCCATCTCCACCTTCGCAAAATTTTCAATTTTTTTGGTCATATCACCTTCCCCAACTCATTCCCCTCATTTCACTTGTGAGAGAGAGAGTGAGAGAGAGCTATTGTGCGTTCTGTTTCTATGTGTTTTTGAGCATTTCTTGTAGGTTTTCGCCATATCATCATCTCCAGCAGCTTGCACAGGTATGGAAAATGTATGCACATGTCTCGGGGCATTGAGCTCTATCAATCATGATTGACAAAAGAACAACTTTTTGGTAAAACTAAGTGCATAAACATAATCTAGGGACCTTGCACATCACAAATCCACAAGAATTTCAAAAAAATTGCATTTTTTCTGTCCATCATGATTGACACCATCAATTGCGATTGACAATGTCCATCACGATGGATAGCGTGTCCATCACGATTGACAGACCTCGATGGATACCTCTTTCCATCACGAAAGACGGTATCCATCACGACGAACACCTCTGTCCATCGGGACTGACACAAAAATCACGAGTAACACCCATACTTGGCCAAAAATGTATCCATCATGACATGTACACACCCGATTGACACAAGGCAATGCAAAAAAGCAAAGATTTTAGTCCATCATGATTGACAACCCATGACGGACTACCTGTCCATGACGATTGATAGGTGTCCATCACGAGTGACAGGTGCCCATCGTGACAGACATCGCTGTCCATCACGACAGACTGAAAAATCACGACTGACACTCCATTTCATCGAGAAACCTATCCATCATGACGTATAGGCCATGATTGACACAAAATCACGCAAAAAAACACCAAAAAAATCAGTCCATCACGATTGAAACCATGAATCGTGACCAACACCATCAATTCCGATGGACACCCCTGTCCATCATGATTTACAGACGACGACGGATAGCTCTGTCCATCACGATTGATAGGCTAATTCAGGTAATTTTTAGGGTTCTTTAATTTGCAAATTTGGGCTAATTTTGGACATGAATATCAAGTTATATGAACATAGGGAGGTTGCAAGCAAATAATTCCAGAAATCTTGTTTGCTTGTTTGCCTGTTTTAACCCCCATAACCCTAAACATACATAACTTCTTCACACAAAATCCGTTTTCGGTGATCTTGAGCTCGTTGGATCTCTAAGGGAATTTTCATAAAACCAAAGCAAAATTGGTTTGTGAATTACACGAATGGAGATGGTTTGTTATGACAATTGAATTTAAATGTTGAGCTAACTTTAGGACTTTTAGAGGTCCATTGAGAGCATCAAAGGGCATCCAAAGCACGAGAGTACTGCAAGCTTGAGAATGATTGTCTTGAGCACTCAAGCACGAGTAAGGAATAAGCAACTTGGGGTTGGATCATTCTCAACCTTCTCTATCAATTCCTAGATTAGGCTAAGTATGGATAGAGGTTTTGATTAATTAGGGCAACGTTAAGAATGATTAAGTACAAGAACCTTGATTTCTCGCTTCAAGATATTATGTGATTTATGTTGATGATGCTTCCAGGTGGATCACCTCTTTACTACTTCCATGTTTCTAGGTATGAGTAAGTCTTCGTTTCTTATCATGATCGTGGGTGCTCTCATGCATGTAGACTTTGCCTCCCATGGGCCTGTGAAATGGGGTCATTCCTGCAAAGAATTAGACTACCGCTCACTAGGCTGTTCATCTTCGTGCTCTCCATAGATGGAAGGAATGTATTGTGGGAATTGGTCATGTAAGTCATCCACAAGTTCAATGGGAGGAGGATTTTCACTTTCTTCTGCCCATTTATCTTCTTGAATTTCTCTTAGAAATTCTTGGGAATATTGATTCATAGAAGAAGAGGTGTCTGGTACTCTGGAATTAGGCACATAAGCGTCCTGGGGAGGAATGCTCATTCTTTCACTTGCCTTGTCCTTACCTTGGGAGGTGGCTTCCTTTCCAGATTTTGCAATATTAACTCTCCAATCTTTTGAAGAGTCCATCAAAATGCAACTGTGTCTTGGCTAAGCTAGAGCAATTGAAGAGCAATTGTTGACTTTGGAATCCTCTACCTGCATTTCTTCCAAAGTAACTCCTACTACCTCTGCCTCTGAAATTACCTCTTTGATTTCTGCCACCTCTTCCTCTTGAGTTATAGTTTTGGTTGTATCCACCATTACTCTGAGTATTATGCCAACAATCATTAGCTAAGTGATTTGTCTTACCACAAATCCAACAAGCTTTGCCTCCATCTTTGTTATTCCTGCCTCTTCCTCTACCTTTGCCACCTCCTCTTCCTCTTAGGAAGTTGGCTTGACTAGTTGTACCTTCATCTTCACCTGCTTGTTGCTTTCCTTTGCTATTCTTCTTCTTGTCTTTTGAGTACATTGCATGACCTGCACTCTTGTCACCATCTCCTTTAACATCCTGCTCAAATGTTAGCATATGACCTAACAACTGATTTAAATCAGGAGTGAAATGATCAAGTGATAACTCTGTAGACAAAATGAATGGCTTCCATTTGTCATCACCTCTCAAACCTGTAAGGATTTGCCTTACCAATTTATCCTCCTCAATGTCTTCATCAACAGCTCCTAATGCATCTGCAATGTCTTTCATCCTTGTTACATAGTCTGAAATAGATTGAGAGGCCTTCTTCTTGAAGGTTGTAAATTCTGCCCATAAGGATGCCTTCCTTGACTTTGTAGTATTCTGGAAATGCTCCTCCAAAGCATTCCAAATATCAGTTGCACTTTCAAGACCTCAAATGTGAGGTAACAAGTAATCATTGACTCCCATATATATAATGCTCCTTGCTTGAGCATCTTTCTTCATCCAATTTTTCAAATCTGCTAACTCTTCCCTAGTTGGAACACTAGGATCTCTGAACTGTGGCTTCTCTTCTTCTCCTGTGATGTAGGCTATTAAATCTTTGCTCATAAGATGAGCTTCCATCCTCATTGACCATGCAGGATAGTTTTCCCTATCCAATTTCTCTATCTGTAGAGAATCTCCCATCTTGTGTCCACCTATGTATTGAAATCTTCAAACTTTATGAACAATATATGTACCTTTACTTCGAATAAGACTCCTTTTGTCCTTCTTGATGTCTTATGGTCTCCTCCTCAGGCTTTGCCTTCAAGCTTTCACCTTTAGCTCTTCAATTGTTGAATTTCTTGAATCTGCAGCAGTCGGGATCCTCCTTTCTTTGATTTTGATGTAACCTGCTCTGATACCACTGATGGAGAGTGATAATCTCCAAAAGAATAACCTACTCTTGAATTTAGAACACCTCTATATCAAGAGTAAATCAAAACTTTCACCAAATTAGAAGTCCAACCTCTAAATTATCAAAAGTTGAAAAATTCTGTGAAGAAGATAAAACACAGAAAGTCTGCTGCACAATTTCTTCTCATTGACCTATCAAACATGTAAAGTTTTCTATGAAATTCTGTATGGAGTGTCGCCTAGAAATTGTGCATATCCTCCAAGTTAAAGTTCTTCAAAAGGTTTAGTATAACTTGAGAAATCAATCTCACAAGTTACCTATGTCCAAATCTGCACTTCTGAGAAGTCGATTTGACACCCCTAAATTCTTAACTTTGGTTCTCACAATGTCGAACCCGTTTTACCAAATCCTTTTGGTTGTAGATAGCTTATCTCTCAACTTAGATTTTGAGCTATCATATGTGTAAAACTTTACACTGTCCACTGAGCACTACTCATTTCTTTAAACTCGAAATCTGCGCCTGTTTCAGAGAACTGTAAACACTCATCAAATATGAATGTTCCTACACACAATTCTCCTAGCCTGTTTGCAATTAGACTCTGAAACTCAGGTCAAAGACTCATTAACTATCAACTTAGATATCCTCAAAAGGATTTCACAAATGATCAAACACAGACGGAGCAGACACGAAAAGATCGGGCGCAATATTCCTTCAATTACTCAGAAAAATACTGTTGAGTGATGAGAGGAAAACTCAACTAACATTTCACATGTCTCATGACATCTAACTTCACCTTTCTTGACTTCTATCTATTCTTCCATATGCTCTCATATCACGCCTCGACATTTTCAGGATATATATAGAGAACTTTGTACAAGTCTATGACTAATCAAAGATCTAGGTGAACTATAACTATACTAATGTACATATGTGTACATTCCTCATATCCTCTGAATGTATCCTTCTTCCAAGCTTCAAGAATTGAATCTTCCTTCATTCTTTAATCAATTGGTGATTGGTCTGCACCAACAATCCGCTGATTGATCCTTCTTTTGTTGGACCCCATACATCTGTATGAATGAGTTCGAGTACTCCATCATGTTTAAATCCTTTCTTCTGGAAAGGTACCGTGTGGGCTTTTCCCATCTGACATGCTTCACACTTCTGAATCATGTGTTGATTTTGTACATTCGGTAATCCCAGTACTGACTGATTTGCTATCATAGCTTTAATTCCTTTTTCATTGAAATGACCTAATCTCTTATGCCAGAGATCAAGTTCTGTAATCACCTTTTCACCATGTGTGAGCAAGGCTTGGCCAATGTTCCCTTGTACTCTTAAAGTAAAGAGTCTGCCTTCTTTCTTACCAGACACAATCTGATTATATCCGTTCTCGGGATCTTCTACAAATACTCCTTCATTTGTAAATCTGACCTGAAAACCTTTCTCAACTATCTGTCCTACACTAATTAAGTTTTTTGGTATTGTTGGAACATACAAAACATTGGTTAGCAAATCTGCTCCACTTTTACACTTCACTTTTCCAATTGAATGTACACTATGCCTTGTATTGTCACCTGTTTGAACAGTATGATTGGAACTACCTTTTTCCAATTCTGACATCAGTTCTATATTTCCTGACAAGTGATTAGAACATCCAGAGTCAATGTAAAATACCTTCAGGTCTTCGTTATCTGATGTGTTGATTGAGTTCATCATCAATGATGTATGACTTTCATTCTGAGTGTCATTTGTGTAGTTGTTGTAGGTGGTGTTGTAGGATTGATTCTGTCCCCAACTTCTTGCTCCACCTCTACCATAGCTTCCTCTTTGATTTTGTCTTCCTCTTTGAAAATTACTCTGATATCTTCCGCTTCTGCCTCTATTGTTACTGTTCTGATTTTGATTTGATCCTTGTTGATTGTGCCAGCAATCATGAGCCAAATGATTACTGCGTCCACAAATCCAGCAAGCCTTCTTTTTGTTATTCTGGGTACTTCTTCCTCTTCCAAAACCTCTTGCTCTTCCTCTGCCGGTGCCTTTACCTCTTGCATAATAAGCCTGAGAACTCGACTCTTCTTCGTCTTTTGACTTACCTTTGTCTTTCTTCTTGTTCTTCATGTACATTGCAGAACTTTGTCCTTTATCTGCATCTCCTTTTAGGTCTTGCTCATATGTGAGCATCAAACCAAGCAACTGATTTAAATCTGGTACAAAATGATTTAAAGAAAGTTCAGTTGAGAGTACGAAAGGTTTCCACCTTTCATCTCCTCTCAAATCTGTTAGCAGTTGCGCTATCAATCTGTGATCTTCGACATCTTCCTTTATGGATCCAAGACTATCTGCTAGATCCTTCATCTTAGTAACATAGTCACTAATGCTTTGACTCGCCTTCTTTTTGAACATTGTGAACTCGGACCATAAGCTAGCCTTCCTAGCTTTCGTAGTATTTTGGAAGTGATCATCCAACGCACTCCATATGTCCTCCGCTTTCTCCAGATCTCTAATGTGCGGTAGTAGATGGTCTGAAACGGTATTATAAATGTAATCTCTTGCCGTTGCATCTTTCTTCTGCCACAGCTTCAAGGCTTTTAATTCTTCTTTTTCCGATTGACTATCATCTTTGAAAGTCGGCTTCTTTTCTTCTCCGGTCACATACATCATTAAGTCCTTACTCATAAGTAAGGCTTCCATGCGCATTACCCATGCGGGATAATTATCTCTATCCAATTTATCAATTTGGACATGATCTGCCATGATCTTCTTGTTTCTGTTACTTCCGGTGAACTTTTGAGAATCTTTCTGCTCTTTAGAATCTTTCTCGTTCTGGTTCCACTGTTGTGATTAACCTGCTCTGCGATACCAATTTCGGTATGCTAGCTCTGAACCCACTTCTTGGATCTCACGGCTCTGATACCACTTGTTGATAATTAACTTTTGCTCTGATACCACTTGTTGAAGTTTGGTACGTCACGACAAAAGCCCGAACATTATCAGGCCTGCGGAAATTGCCGCGCCACCAAAATTGGTTGCCAAGCTAGAGTGATATTAGAACACCTCTATAATCAGCAGTAGCTCAACATGGTTACTGCCACTCAGACATATAAGACTACGGTTTGAAATTTACTGGAAATTCACTAGAACTTCACCGGACTATCACCAGACTGTCACCGTAACTATACCGGAATCTTACCGGAATCAACTCCTATTCTGTTTGTAATTACTTCAAGTGAGTATACAAGAAGTAGGGAAGTGATGCGTGAACTTCCTTCACTGAGTGAACTCTTTCTGAAGTTTAAGGAAAAACTTCTCCGGTTCAGAATGTCTCTTCCCGGTTAGACTTTGTACTGTGTGTACATATCCATTTCACCGAAATCCTTGAGGAACTGATAGTAGAGATGTCTAGCTATAGATAAGCTAACTCTCATACAAACCTTTAATTGCGAGATATACTTCGATGTTCTACCGGAAAACACGTTTTCTGAGAAAACTGTAACTGACCGAAACATTCGTTTACTGAGATAGTACCGAGGGACACGTTTACTAACGAACTGTAACTGTTAACGGTTAACGAACTTTCTACCGTAACATGAAAATACTCCGATTCTTCACATACGAACAATGCGTGCAAACTTCCACATGAACATGTGTTTTCTATTAGAGAAGATGTGTACAAATTAGCTTGGCCTCTTCTTGCTCAAGCTATGGAAACTCTCCTACACTGAGTAGTTTCTCTTTACCATCTCTCTCAGATGAATACCTGATACTTCAGGTTTCTATTATTCATCTGTACATACGCGATCTCTAGCGTCTTCTGAGAACTTCTCTCTCTCTCTCTCTCTCTTCACTCTCTGTACATATGCGATCTCTGGCGTCTTCTCACTTTTTCATTCTTTGTTCTCTTCCTCTCTCTCTCTTTTTGACCTCTGTATGTGCTCTATTTATACTACGTGCTCTTCTAATGCATGTTCTAGCTCGCACTTCCCTCTTTTATTCTTATGCACGTTCTCTCTATATATACAGTTTGATTCGGTGTAACGAACTCTGATTCTGCAAGATTCTGCGCTGTACATAACGCTCGTGAATTTGTCCCTTCATTAAGGCTTTTGATTTTCTGAATATTTGATTCCACTTCTCTTTATCTTCCTTTTTCTGTACGTCAAATTCGTGAGTGATTCTTCAACAATTCTTCAACAGCTCCCCCTCAATCACTAATTTGCATTCTCTGATCTTTCATATATTCTTCTTTTCTTTTATACCTGCCATCTCTTTGAATCTGCTTGTCTTTACTCCATCTAAGCTCTTTGTCAGAATGTCTGCTATCTGATCTTTTGTAGATGTGTATACTATTTCAGTCTCCTTCTTCATTACCTTTTTCCTTAGGAAATGATATTGAATTTCTATGTGCTTTGTTCTTGCATGAAATACTGGATTTGCTGCAAGATACAATGAACTCATATTATCTCCATGTATGATAGGTATACCTTGATCAATACCCATGCTTTTGAACAAGGTCTGCATCCATATCACTTCTTTAGCTGCTTCCACAAGTCCTTTATATTCTGCTTTTGTTGACGATAAAGCCATTGTGTGTTGCTTTTTTGAACACCAGCTTACAAGCTTATCTCCTAGGTATATCATATACCCATGTGTTGACCTTCTGTCATCTTGACTTCCTGGCCTGTCTGAGTCACTATATGCTCTCAATTTTATATCTGATGTAAAAGGATAATATAATCCTTCCTTTATAGTTCTTTTGATATATCTAAGAACTCTTTGTCCTGCAACCCAATGTTGATCCTTAGGACAATGCATGAACTGTGAGAGAACTCCTACTGCATAACTAAGATCTAGTCTTGTTAGCGTAGCATAAATCAGACTTCCCACTAAAGATTGATAATTTCTCATATTTTTAAACTTTGCACCATCATATTTGCTGAGTCTATGATTTACTTCAAGTGGTGTTGAAGCTTCTCTGCAATTCTCCATGTTAAACTTCTTCAGTAAGTTTAGGAGATACCTTTCTTGTGAAACATATACACCATGATTTGTATATGTAACTTCCATACCAAGAAAGTATGACAACTTTCCTAGATCACTGATCTTGAACTCTTTTTCAAGCAGTCTCTTTACCTCCTTGATTCCTTCATCTGAGGTACCTGTGATTATAATGTCATCTAAATAAATACAAATGTAGATCATACCTTCATTTGTTCTCTTAATGAGTAGACTTGCATCTGCCTTTGAACTTTGGTATCCAAGGTCATTGAGATACTTCACAAATCTATAATTCCAAGCTCTTGGAGCTTGCTTCAATCCACAAAGAGATCTTCTTAATCTGCAAACATGATCTGGGTAACTGGAACTTACAAACCCTTCAGGTTGTTCCATGTAAACTTCATCTGATATATATCCATTCAGAAATGCACTCTTTATATCTAGCTGACTTAGCTTCCATCCTTTTGATGCTGCTACAGCAATCAATGTCCTTATGGTTGACATCTTTGCCAATGGACTAAATGTCTCATCATAATCTATGCCATGTGTCTGAGCATAGCCTTTGACCACCAGTCTAGCTTTATATCTGGCTATCCTTCCATCTGCAAGCTTCTTAACTTTGTAAACCTATTTATTTCCAATCACTTTCTTACCATTTGGTTTTGGAACAATTTCCCAAGTCTTGTTCTCCTCAAGTGCATTGAACTCCTCCATCATTGCTTCTTCCCATTTTTCCTTACCTTTTGCTTCACTGTAATTCTGAGGTTCTTCATCTTCCTTTACTAAGTAAGCATAGTTTTTCTGAGTCAAATAAGAAGTATCATAGGAATACCTTGTCGGTTGTTTTCTAACTTTGTTTGACCTTCTTGGCTCAAACTCTTCATGTGTATCTGAATACACATCTTCATCAAACCTTGGTCCATCTTCATTTCTCATACCTGATCTGATCCTGGACGTACTTGCCTGCATATGATCTTCATCTCCATTTACCTGCATATGTGATTTACCTTTTTCAATTCTTCTCATATCTTCTTCAAGTGTTTCAACACTATGCTCTTTATCTGTATACTAGCTCTTTCCTTCATCAAATGTCACATCTCTGGAAACAGTAAACTGTTTGGTTAAAGGACTCCATAGTCTATAACCCATCTACTTTTCATCATATCCGATGAACACATATTTTTCAGCTTTTGGTTCAAACTTATTTCTAAGTTGTGATGGTACATAAGCATAAGCAACTGATCCAAACACTTTACAATGATCAAGTGTTGGTTTCTTACCCCACCAAGCTTCATAAGGGGTCATCCCATTTAAAGTTGTACATGGTAATCTATTTACCAGATATGTAGCTGTATTTACCGCCTCAGCCCAAAGATAGTTTGGACAATTCTTCTCCTTTAACATTGCTCTTGCAAACTGAACTAGAGTTTGGTTTCTCCTTTCTGCTACTCCATTTTGTTGTGGTGTATACCTGCAAGTTATTTCTCTTTTCATACCTACGTTCCACATATAATTATTGAACTCTTGAGAAAAATATTCTCCTCCTCCATCAGACCTTAGTCTTTTGAGTTTTTGTCCTGTAAGTCTTTCAGCATATGCATGAAAATGCCTGAAAGATCCAAACACTTCTGACTTCTCTTTCAAAACATAAAGAGTTATCCATCTTGTTGCATCATCAATAAAAAGAACGTAATACCTTGAACCACTGATAGATCCTTCTTTTGTCGGTCCCCATACATCTGTATGTATGAGCTCTAGCACACCATCGTGTTTGTAACCATTCTTCTGAAATGGTAACCTGTGTGCTTTTCCCATCTGACAGGCTTCGCACTTGTGAATCATATGTTGATTCTTCATATTCGGCAATCCTTTCACAGATTGTTTTTCCACCATAACTTTGATTCCTTTTTCATTGAAATGTCCTAACCTTATGCCAGAGGTCTAATTCTGTAAATGCTTTATCACCATGTGTGATTAAAGCTTGACCAACATTCCCTTGTACTTTAAGAGTAAAAAGTCTGTTACCGTTAGTGTCCATGTGAAAGGCCAAATGGCCACCGGACACTTCTTTGTATATGTTCTTTAATAAAACATATAGTGGCCTGGTCAGTCACAGACTGTAAGTTCGACCGCATTTGTAAGACCTAAGAAGTCTGTCTTCGTGCTCCCTGTGTACTGCGTTTTCTGCGTATTCTACAACATCTGTGCGGAGTACTGTGTGTGGCGACAGGAGCTCGGTTTTCTACTTTGAGCATATCGTCGTGGAGCTCTCGAGAAGGAGAGTCTAGTGTGGTGCACGGCATCGAAAAGTCACTACATAGAAAAGTCTACTACACATAACTCACTCATTGACTGATTAAATGTGTAAAGTTTCTGATGAAACCTCTCTTAGCTTATTTACAATTAGGCTCTCAAATCTTAGCCATAGATGGATTAACTATGGACTTAGACATCTAGAAAAGGATTCTTGAAATGATCAAGCACAGAAGGAGAACTCAAAGAAATATCGGGCGTAACTTTTCTTCTATTCCAGAAAAATTTACATCTGTTGATGAGAGATATCTACTTCACTTCTCAATCATCTAAATGACTAATACATCAACTTTCATACTCTCTCATACATGTCCCGACATTCTTCTTGTCTATATAGGCATATATGTACAAGTTCATGATCAAAACTAAAGGTATATGTGAGCTAATTATAAGTTCAATGTACATATGTATACAAGTCTTCATTTCTTGAGTGTGCACTATCTTCAAGCTTCATAGGCTAATCTTTTCTTCAATATTTGACTTCAATCCTTCATTCAAAAGATCAATTGGTGATTGACTTGCACCAACAATAGGCATATATACAAGCCGGGGGAAAAAACCTCCTAAAGAAGGAAAAAAGTGCCCCGATGGTCCTAGTGTGTTCACACACATCACTACCTAAATATATCAACAAATCCCCCCAAGGAGTGATGCAGTGAACAAGGATCTGGCACTCATGTATAAGGAAGTGCCAAGCTATGTGGAAACAATCCACAAAAGGAAGTAAGCCCAAAGCTTTGTAGAAAGCTTTAAACTTCTCCCTAGGCAGAGCCTTTGTGAAAAGGTGTGCAATGTTCTCCTGTGTGGGCACATATGCCAAACGGATCTTTCCAGCAGAGAACCTCTCCTTGACATAATGAGAGTGCACCTCAATGTGCTTAGTGCGAGCATGGAACACAATGTTTCTCACAACTGCCAATGCACTCTAATTGTCAGTGAAGATGGTGGTGGTAGAAAACTGACCAACACCCAAATCAGCCATAAGGCATCTGAGCTACACACACACACACACACACACTCAACAATCGTTGTGAAAACTTCCCTATACTCAACCTCACAACTAGAAGTGGACACAGTAGGTTGCTTCTTGCTCAACCAAGATATGCATGAGCTACCAAGCATGAAGCAAAAACCACTGGTGGACACACGAGTGTCATAGCAACCGGCCTAGTCAGAGTCAGAAAAAACATGTAAATCTAGTGGTAGTGATTCCCACTTGGGATAAAACAATCCAAGTAGCAGGGTACCAGTCAAGTAGTGAAAGATGCGCTTAACTGCCTAAAAATGCTTGACACTTGGGAAATGCATAAACCTGCTCATTTGTGAGATAGCAAGCTGAATATCCAATTGAATAATGCATAAGTAAATCAAGCATCCAGTAGCCTATTGATAGAGAAAAACATCAAATGCATCTCCAATAGCATCATGAAGACTCAATCGTAAACCTGTCTCCATAGGAGTGGCAATGGGTTTATAGTCTTCAAGGCCAAAATGCTACAATAATATGTCAATATATTTGGGCATTCAGTTTATGCAAGTTGATAGCACAAAGCTATTGTGCTATCAACTTGCATAAATTGAATGCCCAAATAATGATGCAAATGCCCCAATTTTGGTATCTCAAATGAGGCATGAAAATCAGCCTCAAAATCATCAATATGCTTCTCATGAGGACCAATGAGTAGCATGTCATCAACATACACAACAATGATCAGCAGCACATCATTTGCATGCTTAACATATAAGGTTCTCTCATTCGGACTGTTCTCAAAACCATGTGCAATCAAATAGTCATGTATCTTTTCATACCAAGTCCATGGTGCTTGCTTCAAACCATATAATGGCTTTTTCAATCTGCACAATTGGTTTTCATGCCCTTTTTGCACAAAGCCATGGGGCTAAAAAATAGACACTTCTTCACGCAAGTCACCATTCAAAAATGCAATTTTAATGTCCAATTGATCTACAATCCAACCATGATGACCTACAAGTGCATAGATGCTATGAACAGTAGTCATTTGGCATGTAGGTGCAAAGGTCTCATAAAAATCAATGCCCCTTTCCTATGCATAACCATTTGCAACAAGCCTAGCCTTATACCTATCAACTGTTCCATAAGGCTTATGCTTCAGCTTGTATATCCACTTAGTGCCAATGGACTTCTTGCTAGGAGGCAAGTCACATAAAGTCCAGGTACCATTTTTCATGATAGCATCATATTTTGATGACATAGGATCTATCCAATTTTCAAAATTTTGTGCTTCACGAAGCAAAATATGGGACCCTAAATGAGTTCGATATGACATATTATATCCTTCACATATATGTTTACCAGGTGCCTCAAGTTTGGGCAAAGAGGACACCATTTTAGATTTCTACAGGCATAGCAAACTAGCAAAATTCAGATGACCAAAGTGTGCATGCCAAAGCTTTGCATCTGACAAAGCCTAAGAATCATGTACTACACATGTTGAATCATTCACAAATTTTTCATAGTCTATGAGCTTATACAACCCACAACATAAAATGCCAGAAGCAATAATGACATCGCCATTTGACAAATCATGAACTATACATCTGTCATCAACAAATTTCACAACAAAAGTGAAGCTTTTCTAAAGCTAAAACTGATAACATATTCTTCTTGATCCTTGGCACAAGTAAAGCATCTGACAATGTAAAAGAATTACCATCAACAGTAGTCAGAATGATATTATCAACTCCCATAACAGGATAAGAGGATTTGTTGGTGCATGTGATAGTATTCCTTGTAGGGGCAGGATCAAGTGAAGTGAAGAAACTACATTGCAAGGTAATAGGTTCGGTTGCCCCACTATCAAAGTACCAAACATCTGAGTCTACTATAGATATACACTGTTCAAGTGAAGATGGGTAAAAAATGCAAACATTAGTAAATTCCCATTCTTCATTCTGCACACAATTAGCATACTTTGTTTTGGGTGTAGAGTCCTCTGTAACAACCATTCCAGCCTCTTTCTTCCTTGCATCTTTAGCAACCAATTTTGGAAAACTCTTTATGACATGATCATTTGATTTATAGTATTTGCAAAACAATTTCTGCTTTTTTTTCTTCTCGTCTCTATCATCCTTCTTTGATTGTGCAGAATTAGAAGATTTTTGCTTACTAGTAGAAGAGCTCCATTTACCTTTGCCCTTTTGACTAGCCAAGAAAGCTTGACCTGCAATACACATAAGCGACCTGTTCTGCCTAGAATGATATTCCTACAATAGGACAAAGACTAATAGTCTGCACAATATTCCATAGTCCTTTTGCAACCAATACATGATGCATCATATAAGCCCATAATGGGTAATTGGTACCATCCAAATTATCCTCAATAGCCAACATACAGAATTACATCACTGTTATTAGCCATGGCCACTGGCTAAAATACCCTAATGTAGAAAAATGATTGTATCTCAAAAAGTTGAACAAAACAACCCTGTCAGGTTTTGCTAAACCTGTAGCAAACTTTGCGCGCTTATACTGGCCAACCAAAACATGTATATATCTTTGGCACAAAAAGATGAAATCACTTGCATAAGCACTGTGATAGTGTGTTCGGAGTCCAAAAGGAGCTCAAATCATGAAAGCTATTTTGATCTCCTAATCACCTTGAGTATGCTCACCAAATTTTGTGTGATTTTGAGACTATCATTAGAGGGGTGTCGACAATGCCCTAGATGAAGCGGTGGCCTGCTCTGATATTGATTGTTGGAGTTTGAGGTCTGCAAAAGCACTCAAACAACACAAGGAATAAGAAGAAGCTTGGAGCACAACATACAATACTGAATGCATTACCACTAGAATGTACAAAGATAACTGCGCCATTAGGGTTATAGGCATATACAAGTTGGGGGGAAAAACCTCCTAAAGAGGGAAAAAAGTGCCCCGATAGTCCTAGTGTGTTCACACACATCACTACCTAAATATATCAACATCAAAGGTGTGGAGTCTTGGAGCCTCCAATAAGCTAGGTGTTGAGGTTATGTGATGTCGCGGCAAAAGCTTGTTCACTAACAAGACTGTGGAAAATTGCCACGCCTCAACTAGAACTAAGCTAGAGTGATGTTAGAACACCTCTATAATCATCAGTAGCTTAGCAACCTGAAAACTTTACTACTGTTTTAGTGAACTTCAAAAAATCACTTTACAGAAAGCTTTGCATTTTCCTTCGAGCTTTAATTCTGAACTGATTTACTTCAAACTTTACACTAAATCACTCAGATTTCTTCACATACGAAGAATGTGCTCAAACTTCCACATGAACATGTGTTTTCTATTAGAGAAGATGTGTACAAAAATAGCTTGGCCTCACTTTGCTCATAGCTATGGAAAACTCTCCTACTCTGAGTAGTTATTCCTTACCATCTCTCTCAGATGAATACCCGACATTTCAGGTTCTATTATTCATCTCTACATACACAATCTCTAGCGTCTTTTATATCACTATCCTCAGTTTCTATATGCGCAATTCTATTCCGGTTCTATGCCCATATATATTCTGCTCCCTTCTTCGCTCAAATATATACATTTTGTTTCGAGATTCAAAACTCGTATTTCTGGAAGTTTCTATAAACTATATTATAGTCGTGAATTTGTCCCTTCACCAAGGCTTGATTTTCTGAATGCTTTGTTTTTGCTTCTCTTTATCTTTCTTTGTCTTTATGTTTGTCTGTATGTCAAATTTGTGAGTGATTCTTGTTGATAATTAACTTTCGCTCTGATACCACTTGTTGAAGTTTGGTACGTCACGACAAAAGCCCGAACATTATCAGGCCTGCGAAAATTGCCACGCCACCAAAATTGGTTGCCAAGCTAGAGTGATATTAGAACACCTCTATAATCAGCAGTAGCTCAGCATGGTTACTGCCACTCAGACATATAAGACTGTGGTTTGAAATTTACTGGAAATTCACTGGAACTTCACCAGACTGTCACTAGACTATCACCGTAATTATATCGGAATCTTACTGGAATCAACTCCTATTCTGTTTGTAATTACTTCAAGTGAGTATACAAGAAGTAGGGAAGTGATGCGTGAACTTCCTTCACTGAGTGAACTCTTTTTGAAGTTTAAGGAAAAACTTCTCCGGTTCAGAATGTCTCTTCCCGGTTAGACTTTGTACTGTGTGTACATATCCATTTCACCGAAATCCTTGAGGAACTGATAGTAGAGATGTCTAGCTATAAGATAAGCTAACTCTCATACAAACCTTTAATTTACTCTGCGAGATATACTTCATTGTTCTACCAGAAAATACGTTTTCTGAGAAAATTGTAACTGACCGAAACATTCGTTTACTGAGATAGTACCGAGGGACACATTTACTAACGAACTGTAACTGTTAACGGTTAACGAACTTTCTACCGTAACACGAAAATACTCAGATTCTTCACATACGAACAATGCGTGCAAACTTCCACATGAACATGTGTTTTCTATTAGAGAAGATGTGTACAAATTAGCTTGGCCTCTTCTTGCTCAAGCTATGGAAACTCTCCTACACTGAGTAGTTTCTCTTTACCATCTCTCTCAGATGAATACCTGATACTTCAGGTTTCTGTTATTCATCTGTACATACGCGATCTCTGGCGTCTTCTGAGAACTTCTCTCTCTCTCTCTCTTCACTCTCTGTACATACGCGATCTCTAGCATCTTCTCACTTTTTCATTCTCTGTTCTCTTCCTCTCTCTCTCTTTTTGACCTCTGTATGTGCTCTACTTATAATGCATGCTCTTCTCACGCACGTTCTAGCTCGCACTTCCCTCTTTTATTCTTATGCACGTTCTCTCTGTATATACAGTTTGATTTGGTGTAACGAACTCTGATTCTGCAAGATTCTGCGCTGTACGTAACGGTCGTGAATTTGTCCCTTCATTAAGGCTTTTGATTTTCTGAATATTTGATTCCGCTTCTCTTTATCTTCCTTTGTCTGTACGTCAAATTCGTGAGTGATTCTTCAACAGCTCCCCCTCAATCACTAATTTGACTCTTCCTGTCTTCATATATTTTTCTTTCTTTTATACCTGCCATTTCTTTGAATCTGCTTGTCTTTGTTCCATCCAAGCTTTTTGTCAAAATATCTGCAATCTGATCTTTTGTCGGAGTGTATATTATTTCTATCTCCTTCTCCATTACCTTTTCCCTCAGGAAATGATACTGAATTTCTATGTGCTTTGTTCTTGCATGAAATACTGGATTTGCTGCAAGATACAGCGAGCTCATATTATCTCCATGTATGATGGGTATACCTTGATCGATACCCATGCTTTTGAACAAGGTCTACATCCATATCACTTCTTTAGCTGCTTCTACAAGTCCTTTATATTCTGCTTCTATTGACGATAGAGCCACTGTGTGTTGTTTCTTCGAACACCAGCTTACTAGCTTATCTCCTAGGTATATCATATACCCATGCGTTGACCTTCTGTCATCTTGACTTCCTGCCCAGTCTGAGTCACTATATGCTCTCAGCTTTATATCTGACATAAAAGGATAATATAATCCTTCTCTTATAGTTCTTTTTATATATCTAAGAACTCTATGTCCTGCAACCCAATGTTGATCCTTTGGACAATGCATGAACTGTGAGAGAACTCCCACTGCATAGTTAAGATCCGGTCGTGTTAGTGTAGCGTAGATTAAGCTTCCCACTAACGACTGATACTTTCTCATATCTTTAAACTCTGCACCACTATATTTGCTGAGTTTATGATTTGCTTCAAGCGGTGTTGAAGCTTCTCTGCAATTCTCCATATTAAACTTCTTCAATAAGTTTTGGAGATACCTTTCTTGCGTAACATATACACCATGATCTGTGTATGTGATTTCCATTCCTAGAAAGTATGACAACTTTCCTAGGTCACTGATCTGAAACTCCTTTTCGAGTAATCTCTTTACTTCTTTAATTTCTTCATCTGAAGTACTTGTGATTATAATGTCGTCTACATAAATGCAAATGTAGATCATACCTTCTTCTGTTCTTTTGATGAGTAGACTTGCATCTGCTTTCGAACTTTGGTATCCAAGTTCGTTGAGATATTTCACAAGCCTGTAATTCCAAGCTCTTGGAGCTTGCTTCAGTCCGTAAAGTGCTTTCTTTAATCTGCAAACAAAATTTGGGTATCTGGAACTTACAAAACCTTTCGGTTGTTCCATGTAGACTTCATTTGATATGTATCCATTCAGAAATGCGTTCTTTATATCTAGCTGACTTAGCTTCCATCCTTTTGATGCTGCTATAGCAATCACTGTCCTTATGGTTGACATCTTTGCCACCGGACTGAACGTCTCATCATAATCTATGCCATGCGTCTGAGCATAGCCCTTGATAACCAGTCTAGCTTTGTATCTGGCTATCCTTCCATCTGCAAGTTTCTTAACTTTGAAAACCCATTTGTTTCCAATCACTTTCTTACCATTTGGTTTCGGAACAAGTTCCCATGTCTTGTTCTCCTCCAATGCACTGAACTCTTCTTCCATTGCTTCTTCCCATTGCTTCTTGCCTTTAGCTTCATCATAGTTCTGAGGTTCTTCATCATCTTTGACCATATATGCATAATTTTTCTGAGTTATATACGAAGTATCATAGGAATACCTTTCTGGTTGTCTTCTATTCCTGTTTGACCTTCTTGGTTCAAACTCTTCATGTGTATCTGAATACACTTCTTCATCAAATCCCTGTTCATCTTCATTTCTCATACTTGATCCGATCCTAGACGTACTTGCCTGCATATAGTCTTCATCTCTATTTACCTGTACAATTGATTTTCCTTTCTCTTTTCTTCTTACTTCTTCTTCAAAGTCTTCCGTTATATGACTTTGATCTGTATACGAGCTCTTCTGTTCATCAAATGTAACATCTCTGGAAATAGTAAACTGTTTTGTTAGAGGACTCCATAACCTGTAGCCCATCTTCTTTTCATCATATCCGACGAACACATATTTCTCTGCTTTTGGTTCAAGCTTATGTCTGAGTTGTGACGGTACATAAGCATAAGCTACTGATCCAAACACTTTGCAATGATCAAGTGTTGGTTTCTTTCCCCACCAAGCTTCATACGGGGTCATTCCATCTAATGCCGTACATGGTAATCTATTTACCAAGTATGTAGCTGTATTTACAGCTTCAGCCCAAAGATAATTTGGACAATCCTTTTCCATTAGCATAGCTCGTGCAAACTCGAGTAGAGTTCGGTTCCTTCTTTCTGCTACACCATTTTGTTGTGGTGTATACCTGCAGGTTATTTCTCTCTAAATGCCTGCATTCCAAAGATTGTCATTGAACTCTCGGGAGAAGTATTCTCCCCCTCCATCAGACCTCAGTCTCTTCAGTTTTCGACCTGTGAGTCTTTCAGCATATGCATGAAAATGCCTGAAAGCTCCAAACACTTCTGATTTCTCTTTCAAAACATAAAGAGTTATCCATCTTGTAGCATCATCAATGAAAAGAACATAATACCTCGATCCGTGATGGAGAGTGATAATCTCCAAAAGAACAACCTACTCTTGAATTTAGAACACCTCTATATCAAGAGTAAGTCAAAACTTTCACCAAATTAGAAGTCCAACCTCTAAATTATCAAAAGTTGAAAAATTCTGTGAAGAAGATAAAACACAGAAAGTCTGCTACACAATTTCTTCTCATTGACCTATCAAACATGTAAAGTTTTCTATGAAATTTTGTATGGAGTGTTGCCTAGAAATTGCGCATCTCCTCCAAGTTAAAGTTCTTCAAAAGGTTTAGTATAACTTGAGAAATCAATCTCACAAGTTACCTATGTCCAAATCTGCACTTCTAAGAAGTCGATTTGACACCCCTAAATTCTTAACTTTGGTTCTCACAATGTCGAACCCGTTTTACCAAATCCTTTTGGCTGTAGATAGCTTATCTCTCAACTTAGATTTTGAGCTATCATATGTGTAAAACTTTACACTGTCCACTGAGCACTACTCATTTCTTTAGACTCGAAATCTGCGCCTATTTCAGAGAACTGTAAACACTCATCACATATGAATGTTCCTACACACAATTCTCCTAGCCTGTTTGCAATTAGACTCTGAAACTCAGGTCAAAGACTCATTAACTATCAACTTAGATATCCTCAAAAGGATTTCACAAATGATCAAACACAGACGGAGCAGACACGAAAAGATCGGGCGCAATATTTCTTCAATTACTCAGAAAAATACAGTTGAGTGATGAGAGGAAAACTCAACTAACATTTCACATGTCTCATGACATCTAACTTCACCTTTCTTGACTTCTATCTATTCTTCCATATGCTCTCATATCACACCTTGACATTTTCAGGATATATATAGAGAAATTTGTACAAGTCTATGACTAATCAAAGATCTAGGTGAACTATAACTATACTAATGTACATATGTGTACATTCCTCATATCCTCTGAATGTATCCTTCTTCCAAGCTTCAAGAATTGAATCTTCCTTCATTCTTTAATCAATTGGTGATTGGTCTGCACCAACAGCTCCCCCTCAATCATCAATTGAGGTTTCCCTTTTCTTCTTTATACCAGCTATTTGATCTTTAGTTGAAGTATGTATGACTTCAATCTCCTTATCCATCACCTTCTCTCTTAGAAAGTGATACTGAATCTCAATGTGTTTGGTCCTGGCATGAAAAACAGGATTAGCAGCTAAATACAATGAACTCATGTTATCTCCATATATAATTGGTATCCCATGCACAATGTCAAAACTCTTCATCAAGGTCTTGAGCCAAATCATTTCCTTTGCAGCTTCAACCATGCCTTTGTACTCTGCTTCTGTAGAAGACAAAGCAACTGTATGTTGCTTCTTGGAACACCATGAGATAAGTTTATCTCCCACATAACACATGTATCCAAAAGTTGATCTTCTATCATCTAGATTACCTGCCCAATCTGCATCACTATAAATTTTGATATTTGTATCTAAGGTGAACCCATAATACAAACCTTCATTGAGTGTACCCTTAATGTACCTCAACACTCTTTGACCTGCAATCCAATGTACTTTCCTTGGGCAATGCATGAATTGAGACAAAACCCCTACTGCATATGATAAATCAGGTCTAATTAAAGTAGCATAGATAAGACTACCAACCAAACTCTGATATTGTCTCATGTCCTTGAATTCTTCACCTCCAAACTTACTCAATTTATGATTCACCTCCATTGGTGTAGGTGCTACCCTGCAATCATCCATTTTAAACTTGATTAACAAGTTCTTCAAATACCTTTCCTGGGTCACAAATACTCCATGTTGAGTATATGTAATCTCCATGCCCAAGAAGTATGACAAGTCTCCCAAGTCACTTATTTTGAACTCCTTTTCCATTTGCTTCTTGAGACTTTGTATTCCTTCTTCATCTGTACCTGTAAGGATTATATCATCAACATATATGCACATGTATATGAAACCATTATCACTTGCTTTGACAAGCAAGCTACTATCTGCTTTAGACACCTGAAATCCAAGTTCTTTCAAGAACTTTACAAGTCTATAGTTCCATGCCCTTGGGGCCTGCTTCAAGCCATACAAAGCTCTCTTGAGCTTGCACACATGATCTGGATACCTTTTAACTCTGAACCCTTGAGTTTGCTCCATGAACACATCATCTGAAATATAACCATTCAAAAAAGCATTTTTCACATCAAGTTGACATAACTTCCAACCTTTACATGCAGCAATAGCTATAAGTGTCCTGATGGTTGTCATCTTTGCCACAGGACTATAAGTCTCATCATAGTCAACACCATATGTTTGAGCAAACCCTTTGACAACAAGTCTAGCTTTGTATCTAGACACACTTCCATCTGCAAACCTCTTGGTCTTGTAAACCCACTTGCATCCAATGATTTTCTGACTATTTGGCTTTGGAACCAAATCCCATGTTTGATTCTCCAATAGTGCATCAAATTCTTCCTGCATAGCTTTCTCCCATTTTTCCTTACCTTTTGCCTCTTCATATGTAGAAGGGTCTTCATCTGTTTTCATCATATAAGCATAATCTTTTGTGGCCAAAAATGAAGTATCATAGCTATACCTTGTAGGTTGCCATTTGTTCCTTGTAGACCTCCTAAGCTCTCCACTTCTTGAGGTTTCTGGTTCTTCATATTCAGGATCAAATCTTGGTGTTTCTTCCACTTCAACCTGCACTTCATTATTCTCTTGTTCATCAAATATCTGAACCTTTGATTTACCTTTCCTTTGGCTCACTTCTTCTTCATCACCTGTATTGATATTGACTGTACCTGCATACCAAGTACTTTGCTCATCAAATGTAACATCTTTAGAAACCATGAATTGTTTTGTAGATGGACTCCACAATCTATAGCCCATCTGCTTATCATCATAACCAATGAAAACATATTTTTCAGCTTTAGGCTCCAACTTGTGCCTTAATTGTGATGGCACATATGCATATGCCACACATCCAAAAACTCTGCAATGATCCAAGGTAGGTCTCTTACCCCACCAAGCCTCATATGGTGTCATACCTTGCAAGGCTTTACATGGTAACCTATTGACCAAATAAGTGGCTGTATTTACAGCCTCAGCCCACAAATAATTAGGGCAATTTTTCTCCTTCATCATGGATCTTGCAAACTCAACAAGTGTTCTATTTCTTCTTTCTGCTACACCATTTTGTTGAGGAGAGTACCTGCAAGTAACTTCCCTTTTTATACCTGCATTCCACAAGTAATCACTATGTCCTGTAATTCTTTCTGCATATGCATGATAGTGTTTGAATGTATTAAACACTTCTGACTTATCTTTGATCACATAGATAGTGATCCATCTAGTAGCATCATCAACATAAATCACATAATACCTTGACCCATTTATACTGAAATCCTTTGATGGTCCCCACACATCTGTGTGTACCAATTCAAGTTTCTCTGAGTACATAAAACCATGCTTGGAGTAGGAAAGCTTATGAGCCTTACCTAATTGACATGCCTCACATCTGTATGTCATATGTTGACCTGCAACATTAGGCAATCCAAGCACTGAACCATTGTTAATCATGTCTTTAATACCTCTTTCATTGAAATGTCCAAGCCTCTTGTGCCAAAGATCTAACTCAGAGATCTTATGTCCTCCATATGTGAACATAGCATGACCAATATTGCCTTGAATCTTCAATGTAAATAACCTTCCTTCTTTCTTCCCTGAAACAATCTGTTTATACCCTTGACTAGGGTCTTCCACATATACTCCATCATATAGTGAAGCTTACTTCATATCCCTTTTCAACAATTTGTCCTACACTTATCAAATTCTTAGGAATTGTAGGAACATACAAGACCTTACTCAATAAGGTACTACCATCCTTAGCCTTCACTGATCCAATTGACTTCACATTGTGCTTTGTGTTGTCACCTGTTTGAACAACATGATTAAAAACCTTATTCTCCAAATCAGTCATCAAAGATATATTACCACTCAGGTGATTACTACACCCTGAGTCAATGTAGAAGACTCTTTGATCTTCACTCTGCCTTTCACAAGTTGCATTCATTATCAATGTTGAATCCTCCTTTTGATCTGAAGCATAATTGTAGTAGGTGTTGTTGTATTGTTGACTTTGGAATCCTCTACTTGCATTTCTTCCAAAGTAACTCCTACTACCTCTGCCTCTGAAATTACCTCTTTGATTTCTGCCACCTCTTCCTCTTGAGTTATAGTTTTGGTTGTATCCACCATTACTCTGAGTATTATGCCAACAATCATTAGCTAAGTGATTTGTCTTACCACAAATCCAACAAGCTTTGCCTCCATCTTTGTTATTCCTGCCTCTTCCTCTACCTTTGCCACCTCCTCTTCCTCTTAGGAAGTTGGCTTGACTAGTTGTACCTTCATCTTCACCTGCTTGTTGCTTTCCTTTGCTATTCTTCTTCTTGTCTTTTGAGTACATTGCATGACCTGCACTCTTGTCACCATCTCCTTTAACATCCTGCTCAAATGTTAGCATATGACCTAACAACTGATTTAAATCAGGAGTGAAATGATCAAGTGATAACTCTGTAGACAAAATGAATGGCTTCCATTTGTCATCACCTCTCAAACCTGTAAGGATTTGCCTTACCAATTTAACCTCCTCAATGTCTTCATCAACAGCTCCTAATGCATCTGCAATGTCTTTCATCCTTGTTACATAGTCTGAAATAGATTGAGAGGCCTTCTTCTTGAAGGTTGTAAATTCTGCCCATAAGGATGCCTTCCTTGACTTTGTAGTATTCTGGAAATGCTCCTCCAAAGCATTCCAAATATCAGTTGCACTTTCAAGACCTCAAATGTGAGGTAACAAGTAATCATTGACTCCCATATATATAATGCTCCTTGCTTGAGCATCTTTCTTCATCCAATTTTTCAAATCTGCTAACTCTTCCCTAGTTGGAACACTAGGATCTCTGAACTGTGGCTTCTCTTCTTCTCCTGTGATGTAGGCTATTAAATCTTTGCTCATAAGATGAGCTTCCATCCTCATTGACCATGCAGGATAGTTTTCCCTATCCAATTTCTCTATCTGTAGAGAATCTCCCATCTAGTGTCCACCTGTGTATTGAAATCTTCAAACTTTATGAACAATATATGTACCTTTACTTCGAATTAGACTCCTTTTGTCCTTCTTGATGTCTTATGGTCTCCTCCTCAGGCTTTGCCTTCAAGCTTTCACCTTTAGCTCTTCAATTGTTGAATTTCTTGAATCTGCAGCAGTCGGGATCCTCCTTTCTTTGATTTTGATGTAACCTGCTCTGATACCACTGATGGAGAGTGATAATCTCCAAAAGAATAACCTACTCTTGAATTTAGAACACCTCTATATCAAGAGTAAATCAAAACTTTCACCAAATTAGAAGTCCAACCTCTAAATTATCAAAAGTTGAAAAATTCTGTGAAGAAGATAAAACACAGAAAGTCTGCTGCACAATTTCTTCTCATTGACCTATCAAACATGTAAAGTTTTCTATGAAATTCTGTATGGAGTGTCGCCTAGAAATTGTGCATATCCTCCAAGTTAAAGTTCTTCAAAAGGTTTAGTATAACTTGAGAAATCACTCTCACAAGTTACCTATGTCCAAATCTGCACTTCTGAGAAGTCGATTTGACACCCCTAAATTCTTAACTTTGGTTCTCACAATGTCGAACCCGTTTTACCAAATCCTTTTGGTTGTAGATAGCTTATCTCTCAACTTAGATTTTGAGCTATCATATGTGTAAAACTTTACACTGTCCACTGAGCACTACTCATTTCTTTAAACTCGAAATCTGCGCCTGTTTCAGAGAACTGTAAACACTCATCAAATATGAATGTTCCTACACACAATTCTCCTAGCCTGTTTGCAATTAGACTCTGAAACTCAGGTCAAAGACTCATTAACTATCAACTTAGATATCCTCAAAAGGATTTCACAAATGATCAAACACAGACGGAGCAGACACGAAAAGATTGGGCGCAATATTCCTTCAATTACTCAGAAAAATATTGTTGAGTGATGAGAGGAAAACTCAACTAACATTTCACATGTCTCATGACATCTAACTTCACCTTTCTTGACTTCTATCTATTCTTCCATATGCTCTCATATCACGCCTCGACATTTTCAGGATATATATAGAGAAATTTGTACAAGTCTATGACTAATCAAAGATCTAGGTGAACTATAACTATACTAATGTACATATGTGTACATTCCTCATATCCTCTGAATGTATCCTTCTTCCAAGCTTCAAGAATTGAATCTTCCTTCATTCTTTAATCAATTGGTGATTGGTCTGCACCAACAATCCGCTGATTGATCCTTCTTTTGTTGGACCCCATACATCTGTATGAATGAGTTCGAGTACTCCATCATGTTTAAATCCTTTCTTCTGGAAAGGTAACGTGTGGGCTTTTCCCATCTGACATGCTTCACACTTCTGAATCATGTGTTGATTTTGTACATTCGGTAATCCCAGTACTGACTGATTTGCTATCATAGCTTTAATTCCTTTTTCATTGAAATGACCTAATCTCTTATGCGAGAGATCAAGTTCTGTAATCACCTTTTCACCATGTGTGAGCAACGCTTGGCCAATGTTCCCTTGTACTCTTAAAGTAAAGAGTCTGCCTTCTTTCTTACCAGACACAATCTGATTATATCCGTTCTCGGGATCTTCTACAAATACTCCTTCATTTGTAAATCTGACCTGAAAACCTTTCTCAACTATCTGTCCTACACTAATTAAGTTTTTTGGTATTGTTGGAACATACAAAACATTGGTTAGCAAATCTGCTCCACTTTTACACTTCACTTTTCCAATTGAATGTACACTATGCCTTGTATTGTCACCTGTTTGAACAGTATGACTGGAACTACCTTTTTCCAATTCTGACATCAGTTCTATATTTCCTGACAAGTGATTAGAACATCCAGAGTCAATGTAAAATACCTTCAGGTCTTCGTTATCTGATGTGTTGATTGAGTTCATCATCAATGATGTATGACTTTCATTCTGAGTGTCATTTGCGTAGTTGTTGTAGGTGGTGTTGTAGGATTGATTCTGTCCCCAACTTCTTGCTCCACCTCTACCATAGCTTCCTCTTTGATTTTGTCTTCCTCTTTGAAAATTACTCTGATATCTTCCGCTTCTGCCTCTATTGTTACTGTTCTGATTTTGATTTGATCCTTGTTGATTGTGCCAGCAATCATGAGCCAAATGATTACTGCGTTCACAAATCCAGCAAGCCTTCTTTTTGTTATTCTGGCTACTTCTTCCTCTTCCAAAACCTCTTGCTCTTCCTCTGCCGGTGCCTTTACCTCTTGCATAATAAGCCTGAGAACTCGACTCTTCTTCGTCTTTTGACTTACCTTTGTCTTTCTTCTTGTTCTTCATGTACATTGCAGAACTTTGTCCTTTATCTGCATCTCCTTTTAGGTCTTGCTCATATGTGAGCATCAAACCAAGCAACTGATTTAAATCTGGTACAAAATGATTTAAAGAAAGTTCAGTTGAGAGTACGAAAGGTTTCCACCTTTCATCTCCTCTCAAATCTGTTAGCAGTTGTGCTATCAATCTGTGATCTTCGACATCTTCATTTATGGATCCAAGACTATCTGCTAGATCCTTCATCTTAGTAACATAGTCACTAATGCTTTGACTCGCCTTCTTTTTGAACATTGTGAACTCAGACCATAAGCTAGCCTTCCTAGCTTTCGTAGTATTTTGGAAGTGATCATCCAACGCACTCCATATGTCCTCCGCTTTCTCCAGATCTCTAATGTGCGGTAGTAGATGGTCTGAAACGGTATTATAAATGTAATCTCTTGCCGTTGCATCTTTCTTCTGCCACAGCTTCAAGGCTTTTAATTCTTCTTTTTCCGGTTGACTATCATCTTTGAAAGTCGGCTTCTTTTCTTCTCCGGTCACATACATCATTAAGTCCTTACTCATAAGTAAGGCTTCCATGCGCATTACCCATGCGGGATAATTATCTCTATCCAATTTATCAATTTGGACATGATCTGCCATGATCTTCTTGTTTCTGTTACTTCCGGTGAACTTTTGAGAATCTTTCTGCTCTTTAGAATCTTTCTCGTTCTGGTTCCACTGTTGTGATTAACCTGCTTTGCGATACCAATTTCGGTATGCTAGCTCTGAACCCACTTCTTGGATCTCACGGCTCTGATACCACTTGTTGATAATTAACTTTTGCTCTGATACCACTTGTTGAAGTTTGGTACGTCACGACAAAAGCCCGAACATTATCAGGCCTGCGGAAATTGCCGCGCCACCAGAATTGGTTGCCAAGCTAGAGTGATATTAGAACACCTCTATAATCAGCAGTAGCTCAGCATGCTTACTGCCACTCAGACATATAAGACTACGGTTTGAAATTTACTGGAAATTCACTAGAACTTCACCGGACTATCACCAGACTGTCACCGTAACTATACCGGAATCTTACCGGAATCAACTCCTATTCTGTTTGTAATTACTTCAAGTGAGTATACAAGAAGTAGGGAAGTGATGCGTGAACTTCCTTCACTGAGTGAACTCTTTCTGAAGTTTAAGGAAAAACTTCTCCGGTTCAGAATGTCTCTTCCCGGTTAGACTTTGTACTGTGTGTACATATCCATTTCACCGAAATCCTTGAGGAACTGATAGTAGAGATGTCTAGCTATAGATAAGCTAACTCTCATACAAACCTTTAATTGCGAGATATACTTCGATGTTCTACCGGAAAACACGTTTTCTGAGAAAACTGTAACTGACCGAAACATTCGTTTACTGAGATAGTACCGAGGGACACGTTTACTAACGAACTGTAACTGTTAACGGTTAACGAACTTTCTACCGTAACATGAAAATACTCCGATTCTTCACATACGAACAATGCGTGCAAACTTCCACATGAACATGTGTTTTCTATTAGAGAAGATGTGTACAAATTAGCTTGGCCTCTTCTTGCTCAAGCTATGGAAACTCTCCTACACTGAGTAGTTTCTCTTTACCATCTCTCTCAGATGAATACCTGATACTTCAGGTTTCTATTATTCATCTGTACATACGCGATCTCTAGCGTCTTCTGAGAACTTCTCTCTCTCTCTCTCTCTCTTCACTCTCTGTACATATGCAATCTCTGGCGTCTTCTCACTTTTTCATTCTCTGTTCTCTTCCTCTCTCTCTCTTTTTGACCTCTGTATGTGCTCTATTTATACTACGTGCTCTTCTAATGCATGTTCTAGCTCGCACTTCCCTCTTTTATTCTTATGCACGTTCTCTCTATATATACAGTTTGATTCGGTGTAACGAACTCTGATTCTGCAAGATTCTGCGCTGTACATAACGCTCGTGAATTTGTCCCTTCATTAAGGCTTTTGATTTTCTGAATATTTGATTCCACTTCTCTTTATCTTCCTTTTTCTGTACGTCAAATTCGTGAGTGATTCTTCAACAATTCTTCAACAGCTCCCCCTCAATCACTAATTTGCATTCTCTGATCTTTCATATATTCTTCTTTTCTTTTATACCTGCCATCTCTTTGAATCTGCTTGTCTTTACTCCATCTAAGCTCTTTGTCAGAATGTCTGCTATCTGATCTTTTGTAGATGTGTATACTATTTCAATCTCCTTCTTCATTACCTTTTTCCTTAGGAAATGATATTGAATTTCTATGTGCTTTGTTCTTGCATGAAATACTGGATTTGCTGCAAGATACAATGAACTCATATTATCTCCATGTATGATAGGTATACCTTGATCAATACCCATGCTTTTGAACAAGGTCTGCATCCATATCACTTCTTTAGCTGCTTCCACAAGTCCTTTATATTCTGCTTTTGTTGACGATAAAGCCATTGTGTGTTGCTTTTTTGAACACCAGCTTACAAGCTTATCTCCTAGGTATATCATATACCCATGTGTTGACCTTCTGTCATCTTGACTTCCTGGCCTGTCTGAGTCACTATATGCTCTCAATTTTATATCTGATGTAAAAGGATAATATAATCCTTCCTTTATAGTTCTTTTGATATATCTAAGAACTCTTTGTCTTGCAACCCAATGTTGATCCTTAGGACAATGCATGAACTGTGAGAGAACTCCTACTGCATAACTAAGATCTGGTCTTGTTAGCGTAGCATAAATCAGACTTCCCACTAAAGATTGATAATTTCTCATATTTTTAAACTTTGCACCATCATATTTGCTGAGTCTATGATTTACTTCAAGTGGTGTTGAAGCTTCTCTGCAATTCTCCATGTTAAACTTCTTCAGTAAGTTTAGGAGATACCTTTCTTGTGAAACATATACACCATGATTTGTATATGTAACTTCCATACCAAGAAAGTATGACAACTTTCCTAGATCATTGATCTTGAACTCTTTTTCAAGCAGTCTCTTTACCTCCTTGATTCCTTCATCTGAGGTACCTGTGATTATAATGTCATCTAAATAAATACAAATGTAGATCATACCTTCATTTGTTCTCTTAATGAGTAGACTTGCATCTGCCTTTGAACTTTGGTATCCAAGGTCATTGAGATACTTCACAAGTCTATAATTCCAAGCTCTTAGAGCTTGCTTCAATCCACAGAGAGATCTTCTTAATCTGCAAACATGATCTGGGTAACTGGAACTTACAAACCCTTCAGGTTGTTCCATGTAAACTTCATCTGATATATATCCATTCAGAAATGCACTCTTTATATCTAGCTGACTTAGCTTCCATCCTTTTGATGCTGCTACAGCAATCAATGTCCTTATGGTTGACATCTTTGCCAATGGACTAAATGTCTCATCATAATCTATGCCATGTGTCTGAGCATAGCCTTTGACCACCAGTCTAGCTTTATATCTGGCTATCCTTCCATCTGCAAGCTTCTTAACTTTGTAAACCTATTTATTTCCAATCACTTTCTTACCATTTGGTTTTGGAACAATTTCCCAAGTCTTGTTCTCCTCAAGTGCATTGAACTCCTCCATCATTGCTTCTTCCCATTTTTCCTTACCTTTTGCTTCACTGTAATTCTGAGGTTCTTCATCTTCCTTTACTAAGTAAGCATAGTTTTTCTGAGTCAAATAAGAAGTATCATAGGAATACCTTGTCGGTTGTTTTCTAACTTTGTTTGACCTTCTTGGCTCAAACTCTTCATGTGTATCTGAATACACATCTTCATCAAACCTTGGTCCATCTTCATTTCTCATACCTGATCTGATCCTGGACGTACTTGCCTGCATATGATCTTCATCTCCATTTACCTGCATATGTGATTTACCTTTTTCAATTCTTCTCATATCTTCTTCAAGTGTTTCAACACTATGCTCTTTATCTGTATACTAGCTCTTTCCTTCATCAAATGTCACATCTCTGGAAACAGTAAACTGTTTGGTTAAAGGACTCCATAGTCTATAACCCATCTACTTTTCATCATATCCGATGAACACATATTTTTCAGCTTTTGGTTCAAACTTATTTCTAAGTTGTGATGGTACATAAGCATAAGCAACTGATCCAAACACTTTACAATGATCAAGTGTTGGTTTCTTACCCCACCAAGCTTCATAAGGGGTCATCCCATTTAAAGTTGTACATGGTAATCTATTTACCAGATATGTAGCTGTATTTACCGCCTCAGCCCAAAGATAGTTTGGACAATTCTTCTCCTTTAACATTGCTCTTGCAAACTAAACTAGAGTTTGGTTTCTCCTTTCTGCTACTCCATTTTGTTGTGGTGTATACCTGCAAGTTATTTCTCTTTTCATACCTACGTTCCACATATAATTATTGAACTCTTGAGAAAAATATTCTCCTCCTCCATCAGACCTTAGTCTTTTGAGTTTTTGTCCTGTAAGTCTTTCAGCATATGCATGAAAATGCCTGAAAGATCCAAACACTTCTGACTTCTCTTTCAAAACATAAAGAGTTATCCATCTTGTTGCATCATCAATAAAAAGAACGTAATACCTTGAACCACTGATAGATCCTTCTTTTGTCGGTCCCCATACATCTGTATGTATGAGCTCTAGCACACCATCGTGTTTGTAACCATTCTTCTGAAATGGTAACCTGTGTGCTTTTCCCATCTGACAGGCTTCGCACTTGTGAATCATATGTTGATTCTTCATATTTGGCAATCCTTTCACAGATTGTTTTTCCACCATAACTTTGATTCCTTTTTCATTGAAATGTCCTAACCTTATGCCAGAGGTCTAATTCTGTAAATGCTTTATCACCATGTGTGATTAAAGCTTGACCAACATTCCCTTGTACTTTAAGAGTAAAAAGTCTGTTACCGTTAGTGTCCATGTGAAAGGCCAAATGGCCACCGGACACTTCTTTGTATATGTTCTTTAATAAAACATATAGTGGCCTGGTCAGTCACAGACTGTAAGTTCGACCGCATTTGTAAGACCTAAGAAGTCTGTCTTCGTGCTCCCTGTGTACTGCGTTTTCTGCGTATTCTACAACATCTGTGCGGAGTACTGTGTGTGGCGACAGGAGCTCGGTTTTCTACTTTGAGCATATCGTCGTGGAGCTCTCGAGAAGGAGAGTCTAGTGTGGTGCACAGCATCGAAATACTTCATTTTCAGTTTTGGTGGGAGCAGTCGCTGCAAATTTATGCAGGTTTTTAAAGCCTAAAACATCAGAGTTGACAGACACTTGCAGGTGTTATTGGCTAGTTTTTTGGGCTGTGTATTCAGCCTTTCAGTGTCATTTTACTGCATATATTGAGCACATACACACCATGTACGCTTCTGTGGATACCGCTTATGTCACCATGTACAAACGTAAAAGGCTTTATGCAAAGAACGTAACCGCTATATCAATGACCTTTGCATAGACTAAGGCGGCGACCAAGGCATAGACCTTGGCATACCTTGTCATCCGAGTCACCGAAGTCACCGTTGGCGCCGTTGGCTGCGCGCGAGGGAGGACCTCAACGATCAAGGAATATAGAGGTTCCCGGTACTTCCCGGGAGGTCACCCATCCCAGTACTGTTCCCCCCAGAGCTCGCTTAACCGCGGCAATCTCTTGCCACTAAGCTAACTCTTGTGGTGTTTGAAGAAGGGGAAAGACTAAGGTTGGCATTACCTTGAACAAGTTTTGGTCCCTCAAAGCTTCATTTTTGCTTTTAAAGCCTATTTCTGAAGCAATTTTGGGGTGTTTTTGGAGCCATTTTGGAGTACTTTCGCACGTAGTTCTCTTCACACAGGTCCAAGAACATCAAGAAGAGTGTTCCTTGTACTTCTCAGACAATAAATATCAACCTTTGGGGCTGTATTTTCAGCCACACTCGTAAAACTACAGGTTTCTCGAGGGGTTTTCAGTTTTGGTGGGAGCAGTCGCTGCAAATTTATGCAGGTTTTTAAAGCCTAAAACATCAGAGTTGACAGACACTTGCAGGTGTTATTGGCTAGTTTTTTGGGCTGTGTATTCAGCCTTTCAGTGTCATTTTACTGCATATATTGAGCACATACACACCATGTACGCTTATGTGGATACCGCTTATGTACGTCCATGTGGGCATTGATATAGCGGTTACGTTCTTTGCATAAAGCCTTTTATGTTTGTACATGGTGACATAAGCGGTATCCACAGAAGCGTACATGGTGTGTATGTGCTCAATATATGCAGTAAAATGACACTGAAAGGCTGAATACACAGCCCAAAAAACTAGCCAATAACACCTGCAAGTGTCTGTCAACTCTGATGTTTTAGGCTTTAAAAACCTGCATAAATTTGCAGCGACTGCTCCCACCAAAACTGAAAATGAAGTATTTCGATGCCGTGCACCACACTAGACTCTCCTTCTCGAGAGCTCCACGACGATATGCTCAAAGTAGAAAACCGAGCTCCTGTCGCCACACACAGTACTCCGCACAGATGTTGTAGAATACGCAGAAAACGCAGTACACAGGGAGCACGAAGGCAGACTTCTTAGGTCTTACAAATGCGGTCGAACTTACAGTCTGTGACTGACCAGGCCACTATATGTTTTATTAAAGAACATATACAAAGAAGTGTCCGGTGGCCATTTGGCCTTTCACATGGACACTAACGGTAACAATCTCCCACTAAAGGCCAATATGGCCAGAGTAACTATGGGAGAAAAAAGAAAGAATGATAAAGAATACCTGAGTGTAAGTATACAAACTATACCTCCCACCTGATGGGCATGTTACACAGTATACAAGTGACTGCGTAAGATCAAGAATCAAGTAACCCCCATCAAGTGACAACAGTGTCGAAAGCTATCCTATGGTAGAGCTTTAGTCAAAGCATCTGCAGCATTATCTCGAGTGTGAACCTTCTCAAGAATAATGCTCTCAGTGGCTAAGCAATCTCTAATGAAGTGATACCTCACCTCAATGTGCTTGGTCTTTGCATGATAGACCGGATTCTTAGCCAAAGCAATGGCACTCTGACTATCACTGAGCAAGTGAGGTACATGCTGAGGCAAACCCATATCACAAGCAAGACGAGAAAGCCACAATGCTTCCTTACATGCCTCACTTGCTGCAACATACTCTGCTTCTATGGTGGAAACAGCTGTACATTCTTGAAGACGAGATCTCCAAGAGATAGCACCTCCAGCAAAATGAAAGATGTACCCTGATGTAGACTTACGATTGTCTACACAACCAGCATAGTCAGAATCTGTGTAACCAATAATGGATGCTTTCCCTCTACCTAAGCATAGACACTTGTCCTTAGTGCCACTCAGATATCTCAAAATCATTTTGACCACTTCCCAATGTTTCTTGCCAGGATTAGACATATATCTGCTCACAACTCCCACTGCAAATGCAATGTCTGGTCTCGTAGCTACCATAGCATACATGAGACTACCAACAGCAGACTGATAGGGAATTTTGGTCATGAATTCCTTTTCCTCATCTGATTTGGGGCAGTCATCCTTGCTCAATTTCACATATGTGGGTAAAGGTGTACTCAATGCCTTTCCACCCTGCATATTGAATCGATGAAGTACTTTGGATATGTACTCACTTTGAGACAAGTATATGCATCTTTTACTCCTATCACGAGTAATGCGCATGCCAAGAATATGTTTGGCATCCCCCAAATCCTTCATATCAAATGTCTGACTCAACTTCTTTTTGAGAATTGACAAATCATAAGAGGACTTCCCAGCAATCAACATATCATCGACGTAAAGTATCAAGCATATCAAGTTGCCATCAGAACATCTCTTTGTGTAGAGACAATGATCCTCATTGCTCCGAGAATAGCCTTGGGACTTCATAAAAGCATCAAACTTTTGGTACCATTGTCTAGGAGACTGTTTAAGTCCATACAAGCTCTTCTTGAGCTTACAAACTAGACTTTCCTTGCCAGGAACTACATAACCCTCTGGTTGTTCCATATAGATCTCATCTGTAAGATCTCCATGCAAGAAAGCTGTTTTCACATCCATTTGGACTAGCTCTAAGTCCTCCATTGCAACGAATCCAAGCAACATGCGCAAAGTAGTCATCTTGACCACTGGGGAGAAGATTTCCTCAAAATCAACACCATGTTGTTGCTTAAAACCCTTTGCAACAAGTCGTGCTTTATATTTTGGAGAAGCACTATCTGATGTGAATTTCAGCTTATATACCCATTTACATGGTAAAGCTTTCCTTCCCTTTGGCAAAGGTACTAAGTCCCAAGTACCATTCTTGTGAATAGAATCCAACTCACTCTTCATGGCACGCTCCCACTTGACATGATCCTCTGTCTGCATAGCCTCTTTGTAGCAAGAGGGCTCACCGGCATCTGTTAGCATAACAAAATCTAAACCTGGAACATATCTATCAGGTGGGTATGAGACACGTGCAGAACGTCTCAATGGTTGCTGAACAGGAACATGTGCAGACTGATCTGAATGGACATTCTCTTGAACATCCCTATGTGCAGCATTTTTATGCATGCTAACCGGAGGACTAGTATCCTCAAACACCACTCTTCTCACTTCAACCTCCTTAATCGGTTGTTTATGCATCTTAGACTCATTAAAAATGACATCACTACTTCTGATCACTGACCGTGTTTCAGGATCCCATAAGCGATATCCAAATTGTCCTTCTCGACCATATCCAAGAAAAATGCATTTCTTTGACTTATGGTCCAACTTCTGTCTAAGATTCTTGGGTATATGAACATATGCTTCACACCCAAAAACTCGAAGATGATCATAATATGGTGGTTTCCCTGTCCATAACTCTTGTGCCACTTTCAGACCTTTGGCAGTACTAGGTGAAAGGTTAATCACATGAACTGCAGTCAATACTGCTTCTGCCCAAAAACCTTGTGAGAGGTTTGCATGATGCAACATAGAGACTACTCTATCTTGAATAGTTCTATTCATCCTCTCAGCTACACCATTCTGTACTGGGGTATAAGGAGCTGTAAACTCTCTACGAATCCCTCTACACTGACAGAAAAGGCTGAATTCATGTGAGGTATACTCACCCCCATTATCTGAACGTAAAGCCTTAAGCTTAGTTCCTTTTTCAATCTCAACTGAAGCAAGCCATTTTCTGAAAGTAGGGAATACATCATCCTTCGATTTGATAGGATATACCCAGACTTTTCTAGTAGCATCATCTATGAAAGTAACAAAGTAAAGAGAACCACCTAAGGACCTAGTGGGCATAGGACCACACACATCTGTATGAACAAGATCTAAAGGCTGAATTGAAGAGTCAATGTGCGTTTTATGCACATTTCTGGTTTGCTTTCCATATTGACAATGCTCACAAAATGAAAAATCAGAGAAAGATAACACAGGTAAGTAGCCAGAACGAGAAAGATTTTCCATTCCACTACGAGATATATGGCCCAAACGACCATGCCAAATACAAGCCATAGGCTGTTCAGTAACAGCTAACAAGTGTTCTTTCTGTGATACAAATAAAGGGTAAAGTGAGCCAACTTTCCTTCCTTTTGCAATAACCATATTGCCCTTTGATATACGAAAGGACTGAGCATAGAAGACCACCTTGTAACCAAGGTCATCAAGTTGACCAACTAACATCAAACTGCGTGATAACTGAGGTACATGGCGTACATTATGCATAGTAAATTTTGAACCGTCAATGAACTGCACAACCACATCTCCAATCCCCACAACATCACACTGGTAAGAGTCACCAAGTCTCACGGTACCAAGAGACTTTGCTGCATAATTAGAGAACCATTCTCTATGTGGTGTCACATGGAAAGAAGCACCAGAATCTAGCAGCCAGGTGTGGGAAAGAGAATCAGCCATAAGTGCCTCAGATGGCACAGTACTATCAAGTGTCAACACATCAGCATCATCAGAAATAGCATTAATTTCTTCAATCTTCACAGTCGAAGTAGATGGTGCAGGTAACTGTTTAACATGCCCATCAACATTCTGTCCTTTACCTTTAGCATTCTTTAATGCATAACAGTCTTTCTTCATGTGTCCTTTCTTATGACAATAATGGCATTCAATATCCCTCTTCCTTGATTTACTTCTGCTCTTATTCCGTTGACCATTCTTTTCCTTGTTCTTGCTCCTGCCACGTTGTTGATTCTTTCCTTGGTAAGAATCACGAACATTATATGCATCTCCACTCTGAGTGCCAACCATAGATTTTCTACGAATCTCCTCACTCAAGAGTGCTCCACATATGTCATCATAGACGAGTTTACCACCTGGTGCACTATTGCTAATAGCTGTGCAAAATGTATCCCATGATGATGGCAGGGTGCATAACAGCAATACTGCTTTCATTTCATTGTCCATATCCATTTTCTGAGCCTATAACTGGGAGAATATGGCATCAAACTCATTTAGATGAGCAGCAACACTATCTGTGTCCTTCATACGAAGGTCGTATAATTTTCTCATCAGATATACTTTATTTGATGTCGTCTCTTTTTCATATGTATTGCATAACTTCTTCCAAAGCTCCTCTGCACTTTCACAGTCTAATACTGTAAAGTAAACATTATCTGCTAGGTGCAAGCGAATGGTAGACCTGGCCATTTCATCTAACTCATCCCAATCATCTTCATCCATGTCAGCAGGCTTCTTTGAAATCCCATTTACTGGCTTCCATTGCCTTCTTTGAATCAGCACATCTTTAATCTGATTCTTCCATAGAGCAAAGTTTGTGCCATCAAATTTTCGGATCTCAAAATGGTCTTTGCCCTGCAAGTTATAGCTCCTCCTCGGAACGCTAGCACTAGACCCTGATCCACCGGATGTGCCTGAGACCTCTGATGCCATGATCGTAGAGAACTGAATAGAATGATAATGGAGCTAGAAGAGTCCAAACACCAACAAATAAGTGTATCAAGGAGTAAATCGACCACTATATAGTTGACTAAACCAGAAATCTGGAAAAATTTTGCCAGAGTATCCTCTGCAAAATTAGCATATGACCAGTGTCAAAGTATCATAAAACTGCAAGTACTAACATGTCTACCTGCATAGTGAATCACTGACTCCACTGCATATAATCAGTTACCCAATAGAAGCCAACTAGGCTTATCGAGCACCTATGAACAACTATCATACATCTCCTATGGTGAGGCTGGGTAAGTCTTCCACCTGCATCACCGAAGAGACCCCGACATCTGGGTGTCTCCCAGTTAAGAAAACCTCACCACGACCCTCTTTATCAAACGTAAAAGGCTTTATGCAAAGAACGTAACCGCTATATCAATGCCCACATGGACGTACATAAGCGGTATCCACAGAAGCGTACATGGTGTGTATGTGCTCAATATATGCAGTAAAATGACACTGAAAGGCTGAATACACAGCCCAAAAAACTAGCCAATAACACCTGCAAGTGTCTGTCAACTCTGATGTTTTAGGCTTTAAAAACCTGCATAAATTTGCAGCGACTGCTCCCACCAAAACTGAAAACCCCTCGAGAAACCTATAGTTTTACGAGTGTGGCTGATCACAGACTGTAAGTTCGACCGCATTTGTAAGACCTAAGAAGTCTGTCTTCGTGCTCCCTGTGTACTGCGTTTTCTGCGTATTCTACAACATCTGTGCGGAGTACTGTGTGTGGCGACAGGAGCTCGGTTTTCTACTTTGAGCATATCGTCGTGGACCTCTCGAGAAGGAGAGTCTAGTGTGGTGCACGGCATCGAAATACTTCAAAGTCTACCTTCCTTTTTACCATGGACAATTTGATTGTATCCATTCTCTGGATTTTGCTCATAGCTATGGAAAACTCTCCTACTCTGAGTAGTTATTCCTTACCATCTCTCTCAGATGAATACCCGACATATCAGGTTCTATTATTCATCTCTACATACGCAATCTCTGGCGTCTTCTATATCACTATCCTCAGTTTCTATATGCGCTATTCTATTCGGGTTCTATGCCCATATATATTCTGCTCCCTTCTTCGCTCATATATATACATTTTGTTCCGAGATTCAAAACTCGTATTTCTGGAAGTTTCTATAAACTATATTACAGTCGTGAATTTGTCCCTTCACTAAGGCTTGATTTTCTGAATGCTTTGTTTTTGCTTCTCTTTGTCTTTATTCGTCTTTATGTCTGTCTGTATGTCAAATTTGTGAGTGATTCTTCAACACTAGGAAGCTTTGGAACAAAGGCTTCCGTTTGGAGAAACACCTCTGGAACCAAGAAACTTATGAGTGGATTAGATTCGAGGACACTGATCTTGCCAAAAGAGTGGACTATGAAGACTCGCATCTATTGCAGAGCAGATTCAATACATAGGAACACTTGAGGGCTCACCTCCTCATTAGTCAGGACTCTTCTCACCCTAAGGGTCTGAGAGGGCACAATGGCAATAGCCTTGAGAAAATTTTGAGATTGAAGAAGGATGTGGAAATTCATGTCACGCTCAATAGGAAGTGATGTCTAGATTGTTTAAGTTGGAGGTGGGACTTTAAGTTCCGATCCCTTTGGTACCCCCTCGTTGAGATAAAAAAGTTTGTCCTTATGTGACAAATCCTACACCGTGGAATCTGGACCAATGTAAAAGCCAAAAAAATTTATGGGGTCCCGCTTGTGGTGCAAATGATGCCTTTTTGGCATGGAAGACTTGGGACACCTCTTCCATTCATGCCCCAAATCAATATCGGTCTAGCAAGCCCTTGAGAGAATCATGCTATTATAGGGACAAATCAACTCGAAGCAAGCTTTGCTGGGTGAAGCAATCGGATGTTCCTCAACATTGTGGAATGCTATAAGAGGGGAGACTCTATGGAAAATATGGAAAGAGAGGCATGCAGCCAACTTTGGAAACCCTCCTAAATAATGGTCAATTGAAAAATATATTTTCCTTTTAGGCAAAAGAATTTCTAATTGTAAAAAGCCCCTGCCCTTTAGACATCATAGAGTGTTCTTCCTAGAGAGCAACAAGATTGAAACCAAGTGGGCCCCACGAGGGGGATGAGAGGGTTATCAATCTTGTTTGTAAAATTCTCTAGTAATCTTTAAGCAACCCCTGTTTTGTGGGATATGGGGGTCCCATGGGTTCTAGGCCCATTCACTTGTACAACTGTAACGTCTATTAATTAAAGTTTGGAAGAGTAGGCTATGCCAAAGTTCCTTAAAAAAACTATCCCAAATAGTGGTTGCATTGACCTTTTTAAGATTAATGCAAATCCATAGTTTGCCATTCTTTTTTAGAATAAACACTATGGTATGTACTCAATCTATGATTTTATAAATGAAACTAAGAGCGAGTAATGTATTGATTTCTTCCTTAATCTTTGCAGAGTAAGTTTTGTTATATGTATATAGTCTTTGTTTTGATGATCAATCCTCTAACACCATTGGGATATGATGGGCACATATGTCAATTTCAACTCCTTTGAAGTCCTTATATGTCCAAACGAAGATATCTTGATATGTCCGACGGAAGATATCTTGATATGTCCGACCAAAGATATCTTGATATGTCAATTTCAACTCCTTATATGTCCAACCGAAGGTATCTTGATACTATCATAAGAGATGTACAAGATCTTCTTCCCCGATGCTTGATTGATCATTAGCAATGTATGAAAATCTTTCTTTGTTTTCTTTGATTTTTATGATCAGTGTCTTTGTATCCTCTTTATTGTCATAACTCTCTCCCATGGTCTTTTTTCACATTTTGGCATAACAATAAAGATTTTCCATTCCTTCACTTTATTTTTCTTAAAATGTGCAAGAACTTCAAACCGTATTTTTTGACATGAGTCCTTGCTAGAAGTACTAGCTTTCTCAATGGAAATTTTATTTTCATGGATATGATAAATAGCTCTTTTTGGGTCATCCATGGTCTATGGATCCATTAGGGTTCCCATGTCTTTTATGTACTCTTCTTCATTTCTATAGGGCCCTTCCATGTAGAGACTAGGATAGCCACTAATGATGGATGCAACATCACTTAGTGGATGGGGCACTACTTTTGTTGGTCTTATCATCTAATAAATTAGTTTTGTATCCAAGAAACTCACCATTTCCATTAAATAGATCCAATTCCTAGCCATCTTCATCACAATGATGCATTAACATCTGTTCATTTACTACTACTTTGATGACTCTCAAAAATATGTGGCCAATTGAAGGGATCAAAGTCATGCTCTCTTAGGGTAGAGGTAGGTATGTAATCTGGAACTTCAATTGATTGTTCTCATTATTGATCTAGTTCTTGTTCATGTTGTCTTGCTTGACATAACCAAAGATGAATGTCTTTGTGTATCCAAGAAGGTTGAATCGAATTTCCACTCTTGGTAGAGCCTTTGTCCTCATCATCATCATCATGTATTACATGCCATTGGAGAGGTGGCACATCTCAATATGCATTAATGTGTAGGTTAATCTTGGTAGTGGTGCCATTATGCTTAACATAAATTGTTTTTTCTCCCCAATCTTGAACCACTTTCATCTACCTTAGGAATAGCCTATGGGAAATTTGTAATTGCTAGCCTTGCGAAATTCACATATGGAAATGGTGTGTTTGAATTCAACATCGCATGTAGCAGAGATAATGTTTTCTATGAGAACTAACGATCTCTCCATGTTTCCATTTGCTAATTGTAGATGCATTCTAGTGGGATGTAAGGTAGGATTACCCCGCTTCTCCCATAATTTTTGGGTAGTAATGTCTACTTCAACACCTCAATCCACAATGGACTTGGTAGCCACACCATTATATTTGATAGGCAATAATGTATTACCCGCATCCCCTTCATTATAAGCACCAATTTTATCTATATGTATTTCATGGATATGTGACTCCATGTCTCTTTTCTGTCTTGTGGACTTGATTTTAGCTTTAATGATTTAGCTTTCTTGCACTCTAAGGCCATTTTATAATCTCAAATGTATGATGGTAGAAACTCAAAGTGTGTTGCTATGACTTCCCATAAACTTTGGCAACAAGCCTAACCTTATACATATCAACAATTCCATCATACTTACATTTCAAGTTGTATAACCATTTAGTGCTAATGTCTTTTTTGCATGGAGGCAAATTATAAAAACCAAGTACCATATAATAGCATCATATTTTGATTGCATAGTAGTTGTCAGATAACCCTAGTAGGAGATGATTGAGCCATACCTTAAGAGATAGGATGTTCTTAATCCTCATCCATGGCTTTTGGGGCAAGTGGTTAGCCCATCCCACTCCTAGCTAGGAGGCTGTGAGTTCAATTCCTGACATTGGTATTAGAGCCTAGTTGAGGAAATTAGGCAACATGGAGGTTTGAAACCTCATATGTGGTCACTTGGGAAGCACTTGACCATGGATGAGTAGGAAATTGGCCACAGATGAAGGATCATGGGAATTTGGGCACCAAGAGAGGGTTGGATAGGTCCAAAGTAGGTCCAAGCACTAGAATTTGGGGTTGATGGAAGTGATCAAATGTGGGAAGGGGTCCAAGCTAGATTAAAGGGTCCACAAGTGAGCATTGAGGACAATGCTCAATCTGAGGGGGAAGGAATGTCACATAAGCTTAGGAGGAGATGGTTGAACCATACCATAAGAGAGAGGATTAGAAAGTAATTCTCATCCATGGCTTTTGGGGCAAGTGGTTAGCCCATGGCACTACAAGCTAGGAGGTTGTGAGTTCAATTCCAAACAATAGCCATCCAATTTTTTGCATTTTTTGCTTCATCAAAAGAAATAGGTTCATTCTAATGACAAAGATTAGCCATAGTTTTGCATAACAATTTGATGCAAAAGAAGCATTATGAAAGCCTAAAAGAGTACAATATGACAAAGGTGCATCTAACTTGCTATCTCTTCAATGTTAGCTCTCTCATCAATAAGCACATCATGTAAATTTGCATATAAATAAGATTGATTTGCATCATCATTTGGAACTTGTAAAGGGTGAGAAATCGCTCATTTAGAGTAGCATTTGAATGTCCAAAATTTAAAAAGAAGAAACAAAATGTTATAGACATCCGTTGAGTAGAGAGTGATGTCTCCTTGGTACATGAAAGTAAGGATTGAACTGCATGTTTCACAAAAAGAAATTCACGACTAGCCTGAATGTGTTTAGTTTGTGGATGATATAAATGATAACCTTTGCTTTTAGAGTTGCAATCCAACAAAAGTACATTTCACAATCTTATCATCTAATTTTTTGTGTTGTTATTTAGGCAGTAATGCATATGACCAAAGACACACAAATGAGTAGTAGATGACTTACAACCATGTCAAGTCTCATATTGAGAGATAGATTGCTATGATTTGTTGGGACACCCATTAAGAACATATGTTGCACACATAATAGCCTCAAGCCAGAAGCTATGTGGTAAAGCCTAAATTTTGACTATACACCTTGCCATTTCCATGAGAGACCTATTCTTCCTCTCAACAACCCCACTTTTTTGAGGTGTATATGGCATTGTATATTGAAGTTTTATCATACCAAAATATTAACAAAAAATGGCTGAATTCAGCCTAGTTTGAGTCATAAAAGTCACCTAAATCTAACGGTAATGATCCCCCTAGGCAATGATTAAACCTGCTCACCTGAGAGAAAACAAACTGAGTATCAGGTTGAGTTATGCATAAGTAAATCAACCATCCAACAACTTGTTGATAGAGAACAACACAAAATGCATCTCCAACATCATGAAGACTCAACCATAAATTTATTTCCATGGGAATCAAATAGGTTTGCAATCTTCAAGGCCAAAGCATTGCAATAATGTGTCAAAATATTTGTCTGACACAAAACTATTTCCCCATCAACTTGCATAAACTGAATGCACAAATAATGATGCAAATGCTCTAAATATGACATCTGAAAAGAGGCATGCAAATCAGCCTCAAATTCAACAATATGCTTCTCATTAGGAACATGATCAACATGTCATCAACATATACAACAATGTTCAAAACTATATCATCTTCATGATTACCATATAAGGTGCTCTCAGTTGGACTGTTCTCAACATGCTAACAAGTAGGCATGTATCTTTTCATACCAAAGAAAGTGGTGCTTACTTCAAACCATATAATGCCTTTTTCAATCTGCACACTTTATTTTCATGCCCTTTTTGCACAAAACCATGGGGTTGAAATACATACACCTCTTCATGTAAGTCACCATTTATAAATGTAGTTCTAATGTCCAACTCATGTACATTCCAACCACAGTGAGATTCTAGTGCACAAATGCTATGAATAGTAGTCATTTGCTATGTGGGAGCAAAGGTTTCATCAAAATCAATGCATCTCTCTTGAGCGTAACCTTTGGCAACAAGCCTCTCCTTATACATATCAATTGTTCCACTAGACTTATGTTTCATCTTGTATACCCATTTTGTGCCAGTGGCCTTTTTACCTAGAGGCAAATCACATAAATACAAAGTACCATTCTTCATAATAACATGATATTCTGATTGCATAGCAGGCATCCAATTTTATAAATTTTCTACTTCACCAAAAGAAAGAGGCTCATTCGATCACAAAAACTAGAGATATCCAGCTATCTCTCAAAATTTGAACCAACCATTTAGGCATAGTTTTAGCCTCTTATATGTTAGAACTCTCATCAACAAATGCATCATGTAAATCTTCATAAAAATGGAATGATCTACATTATTATTCGGAACCTGTAAAAGCTAAGAAATTGCCTCATTTGGACCAGCACTTGACTATCCCCCTGTAAGAAGAGGCAGCAAACTATCATACACATCCTTCGAGCTAACTCATGTCTTCTTAGTACATAAAAGTAATGGATGAATTGCATCTTCCACAAAAACAGCATCAAAGATAGCTAGAATGTGTTTAACTTGTGGATAATATAGACAATAACCTTTGCTTTGAAACTATACCCAACAAAAATACATTTCATTGCTTTATCATCCAGTTTTCTGTGTTGTTGTTCAGGCACTAATGCATATATCAAACAACCAAAGATACACAAATGAGCAAAGGATGTTTTGCAACCATGCCGAACCATATATGGAGTGATCAATTGTAGTGCTTTGGTGGGACACCTATGAAGTACATATTCTGCACACATAATAACCTCAAGCCAGAAGCTATGTGGTAAAGCCTCACTTTTGACCATACACCTCACCATTTCCACGAGAGGCAAATTCTTCCTTTCAAAAATTCCATTTTCTTGAGGTGTATATGGAACTATACGCTGGTGCTTTATCCCATGCTCAACCAAAAATGCATTAAAATTAAAAGACATGTATTCCCCCTTGATCAAAATGGAGGGTGCCCAGTTTACATGCTGACATATTTTCAACCATAACTAGAAATTGTTTAAAGCACATAGGTGCTCTAGGCTTTGCTTTCAATGGATACACCCAAGCATGGCTAGAGAAGTCATCAATGAAAGTCACAAAGTATGGGTAGTTCCCAAATGAAGGTGTCCGCATAGGACCACATACATCACTATGAACAAGCTTCAATTTATGAACAATTCTAATTGAACCATCTTTTGGGGAGGAGGAATGCTACATTTTGCCCAACATACAACCTTCACACACATGTATACAAGGTGCCTCATGTTTGGGTAGCGAGGACACTATTTCAAATCGAAGCAAACTAACAAAATTTAGGTGACCAAAGTGTGCATGCCAAAGCTTTGCATTTGAGATACCTTTAATATATTGAACCACACATGTTGAATCATTCACAAATTTTTCATATTCTATGAGCTCATAGAACCCATGACATAAAATGCAAGAAGCAATAATAACATCACCATTTGAGAGATCATGAATTGTACATCTATCATCAACAAATTTGATAAACAAGCCAATCTTGGCTAATGTTGAAACTGACAAAAAAACTTTCTTGATCCTTGGCACCTATAAAGCATTTGATAATGTGAAAGAAATACCATCAATAGTTCGTCAAAATGATCTTACCAAGTCCCATTACATGATAAGAGGAGTTGTTAGCACATGTGACAATATTCCCTATAGGGGTAGACTCAAGTGAGTTGAACAAACTGTGTTATGGGTAATATGCTTGGTTGTCTCACTATCAAAGTACCAAACATCTAAGTCTACAAAGACATATACTACTCATGAGAAGATGGGGCAAACAACAAATAGTAGTAAATGCCCATTCTTCATTTCGAACAAGGTAAGCAGAATCTATTTAAGGTGTAGAGGCCTCTAAAACAACCATTCCAGCCTCTTTCTTCTTTGCATCTTTTGCAGCCAGTTTAGGACAACTCTCTATGACATTATCATTTGCCTTAAAATAATTGCAAAACTTTTTCTTTTGTCCTATTTTCTTGTCATCTTGTTCTTCCTTCTTTGACTTTGTAGCATTGGAAGATTTCTACTTACTATTATATGAGCTCCATTTACCTTTGCCCTTCCAATATATAAGAAAGGTTGATATGCAACATGCATAATTGACATGTTCTACCAGGACTAATTTTCTTGCAACAAAACAAAGAATAACTCCTCTAATGTTAAGGAATTTGGATTTTCTTTCATCATCAATCCAAGGGTAGAAGCAAAACTCTAATATGAATCTCGAAGACCATTAAGAAAAGTGTGCACAAGTATCTAGAAAGATTCCATTAGCAAAAATCAACTACTCCTTAAAATCTTTGATCTTTGTCAAAAAAATATCCATAGAATCTCCTTCATTCATATGCTCACTCTCCAACTCTTTTCATAGGTAAGCAATATGAGCCTCATTTCTTGTCTGTTATAAAGTTGAAGTGTACCCAAACATCCTTGGTTGTCTTGTAGAAGCAAATGCGAGAGATAATGGCATGTTTGATAGAAAAAGCTATCAATGCATGTGCATGAGAATCTCTACCATCCCAACAAAGTTGCTTTGTATTCAGTGCACCAAGAACCACATCATGATTAAAAAATTGAAGATCATCACCTTCAACACCATCTGCATCACCTTCAATAGCTATATTTGTAGGTGTAGTAGGGCATTTTTCAACACCCTTCAAAATATTCCACAACCCTTTTGCTACCAATAAAAAATGCATCATATATCAATACAAGGTAAAAACGGGCATAGCAATGCCCCTAATAAAAAAAGCTTTTGCCGCTTATGTGATGCCCTTGAATCACAACATCGCATAAGCAATGTCTGAAAAAAAAGCCATCATCGCATAAGCAATGTTAGTCGTTGCTTATGTGATGGTGCTAAAAAAGCATTGCTATAAGCATCACATTGTAGGGAGGCTCGAAAACTTCCTATGATGCTAGAGCATCACTTATGAGACGCTCTCGAAATAGAAAAAAAATTGGAATTCTCTCGATACATTTGTGTCGGGATTCCATGAGAGATAGATAGATAGATAGATAGATAGATAGATAGATAGATAGATAGATAGATAGATAGATAGATAGATAGATAGATAGATAGATAGATAGATAGATAGATAGATAGATAGATAGATAGATAGATAGATAGATAGATAGATAGATAGATAGATAGATAGATAGATAGATAGATAGATAGATAGATAGATAGAGAGATAGATAGATAGAGAGAGAGAGAGAGACATGTAGAGGGTGGTTTAGAGACAAAGACACACTTACGTATTCATGCAGGTATATACATGCACTCACATGCATACATACACACATGCATACACTTGCATACACATGCATATGCATACATGCATACACACACATATACATACACACACATATGCATACACATACATACATACATACACATATACACACACATGCACTCACATACATACATATGCATACACATCCATACACACATATACATACACACATTACACATACACACACATATACACACATATACACATATACAAAAACACACATACACTCACATGCATACATACAGACACATGCATACATACATGCACACATGCATACATACATGCACACATGCATACATACATGCACACATGCATACATACATATAAATTTATCACACACATATACATACACACACATATGCATACACACACATACACATCACGCATATGCATACACATGCATACACACATACACATACACATACACACATATATACATACACACACATACACATACACATCCACATACACACATATGCATACACACACACATGCACACATTGAAGGGCTTTGGTGTGCTTGATAAGAGGAGCAAGGAGGAGATGGAGGAAGAGAGAGGAGAGGAGAGAGGTGCATACATGCACGGGAGCCTCGAACCCACAGAATGATCTCTCTGAGGCAATGCTCTATAAATTATATATATATATATATATATATATATATATATATATATATATATATATATATATATATATATATATATATATATATATATATATATATATATATATATATATATATATATATATATATATATATATATATATATATAACGGTAAGGTTACATGATCTTTACATCCCCAAAAATCTCCCACTTAAGGGTCAATGTGACCATAAGAGGTAACACATACAAAAAATGATGTAGGACTATACAATAATGTACAGTAAGAGTTAGGATCTCAACCCATATCGATCATCCTATTGGCAAGAGTCGAGCTTACATTTGATTGATGCAAGAACTATTGAAGTTCTTGCAAAGCTCCCACTTTCTCTATGCATGTGTCATTCATCGACTAACTGACAACTGCAAGTGCAAATGCTCCAATAGCAATTGCAATGTCTAGACTTGAGCATAACAACTCGTATATGAGACTCTCGAATGTTGATAAAACCTGTGCTATCTTGGCTAACCTAAAAACGTCAACCATGCCTGTACCTAAGGCATCCAAAGCACCATCAACAAGAGTAGTGTGTCCTTGTATATCTATGTCAACCTTTGGCATGAGCAAATCCAACAATGACTACATTACTATTGGCACCTCAGCATCCAAATCAGCCATCCTATCAACTGGGGATGTATCTAGTTGTGCATCTTGAGAGCTAATATGCTCTACCATACACTGTGTATCATAAGAGCTATCCTGCTCTACCACACCAAGTGTATCATCATGCTTCACATGAGCTAACTACAAAAAATCAACACCAAGGTCAAACTGATGATCACACTCTAATAGAGTATCATCATAATGATCTACATGAGCATCCACATCACACTCTAAAGCATCCAAATGATCATCCAAATTTTTCTCCACATGATCAACAAAATCATGCTCTATATAAACATCACAAGCTTCCAAAGCATGCTCTACATGCACATCCATCTAAGCACCTACATTATGCCATACACATGCATCATGAATATCAATAAACCTATCTGTAGGTAGAAAAAATTAGACATGATGAGTCTCACACTGCACATAAGGATGAACTCCCATTGAGATGATAGTATCTCTCACATGGAGTACCTGTAGTGGATACCAATGCCCAATCTTGGCACCTCTGACAAGCCTCAACTGTCCCATTTGCAATTAAAATGATGCTCACCAAGGAATGCATAACATCTGCTCTCCTATAACTGGCTAGCTGAAATCAAGCTCATAGGGAATGAAGGTGCATAAGTACATGTTTGAGTATAAGTGATGCTCCAGTAGGTAGCATAAGGCATACATCTATTGCACCCTCAATGTCATATATTGCACCATTAGGCATGTGCACACATCCATGACTCTCACCTGAGAATTGACAAAACCACTCACGATGTGGAGTAACATGAAAACTAAATAATGCACCAAGCAAACAAGCCATATGTGTGCTATCCAATGAATAAGAGGAATCATGAGATGAACAAGAGGAGAAAGTGATATCACCATCACTAGTATAATCAACTTCCATAGATTCTCTTGAAACCACTACTTGACCTGCATCACGTCCATATCTCTGATGTCATTGTTGCATCTGCTTGAATCAATGTCATTGAGTATGGTCCTCATGGCCATAGTGCCAACATCAAAGTCATCGATGTGATCTACGTCTCACATGAGTCAATGGACTCGCATACATATCATGTAATCTCTGCCATAATGTACTACTTGTCTCCTCATACATAACATATTCATATATAGAATCCACAAGCTCTAATTAGATAGTGGAGTTGGCCAATGCATCCATATCCATCCATATGTGGTCGAACATGTCACAAGGACTCTATGCATCTCTATGCACATACATGTGTAAGCCTACACAAACCAATGTATGCCACATTTGAGCTTTCCATCTCAGAAAGTCGGTGCTATCAAACCGAGAAGACACTATGTTTGCAATCCAAGAGACTAGCAATGTACCAAGAGACTAAAAATAATACTCTATCATCAATAGGATCACACCTGCATATCCATATGCATAACTCACATCACAAATGTCTTGCTGGAGAAGAAACCATGTGAACCACCTATCACATAACCATGTTTCATTGATCCAATCAAAGATAATGGTAAATACACATGCCAAATACCAATGGTAATACATGCCAGTACAATGGTGATACACCTCCCACTCAAGAATGAATCCTACAAGATGATCCAACCTATCACAAATAACTTGTGACCAAGTCCAAGTGAATGGAGATAAGCAACGATCCAAAGCTATCACACAAGCATAAAGGATCTACTAGACTACTCTTATAGCATAAAATCCAATGATATTTTGGCAGCATCTCCTCTATAAAATGGACTCTCAACCAGATTACTACAAAGATTATCCAAACATGCAGAGGAGATACGTAGGAATAAGTCAAGGTACTACATGTGGCAGTGATGCAAGCTTATGAAGAATTATCATTGAATGTGGGCTATCAAGCGTTTGTAATTGTAGTCACAATTGGAATGATGTGTTGTTGAATGAAGGTTCAAAGGTAAATATCCTTCTTGAATCATTATGTGTCAAGTTGAAGTTTTTGGAGTGGGATCCTACACATATCCATCTTTGTTACCTTCTTCAGATATAATGTTGGATGTGGTAGTAGGTTGAAATTATAGCAAACTTCAATGGAAGCTCTTCATATGTGTTCCCCTATCAATCCCACATTTTGTGCTTCACCATCTCGCCTTAGAAAACCCCTCTGTAACTTTTTAACTCTTAGTTTCGAATTCTGCATATGAACACATTCTTTTTAGAATTATTCATTTCTAGTTTTCAAGCATAGAATTAAGAAATAGTATATTCTTTTTTCACTCATGTAGATACCAAATTTTCTAAAATCATGCATAGAGGAAAGCACATCCATGATTCACTCCTTGTTTCATGCATAAATTTGTAGCCCACCAAAGAAAAGACAAGTTCCTATATAAGGACTAAGATGGAAAGGTATCATGTGGCTTCTCTCATAGACGACACCTATCACTGTACAAATCGTGCTTCTTTTGTATCAAGTGTTTTGAATTAAGATCACTTAGATATTTCTCTCTCTAGTTTCTCTCTCTTTGATTCACTCTCTCTGTACGACACTGACATTCAATTAACGATATGAAAGATCTAGTCATAAGGATATTCAAGTCCGTGAGCCATCACAAAGGATGACTCACACGTGTATAGATCCTTGGAAAACCATTAAGATGCGGACATCTGCAACAATCACATACACACATATATACACATGCATACACACACATACAATCACATACACACATATATATACACATGCATACACACACATACACACAAATATACATACACATGCATACACATGCACACACATATACATACACACACATACACTCACATGCATACATACACACACATGCATACATGTGTATGCATACATACATACACATGCATGTACACACATATACATACACGCACATATGCATACACACACATACATACACACACATATACATATACAAACACATACACGTATACACACACATACACACACATACATACACACACATGTACACATATACACACACGCAGACTCATGTACACACATATACATATACATGCATACACACATACATATATAAACACATATATATAGACACATACACCCATACAAAGACACACACATATACATACACATAGCAACACACTACACTTATACACATACATACACTCACATGCATACATACACACACATGCATGCACATGCATATGCATACATACATACACACATGCATGCATACATATACACATACACACATATGCATACAAACACATACACACACATATACACTCACATACACACATATACATACACATGCATACATACACATACACACATATACATACACATGCATACACACACATATACATACACACACATACACACATATACATACACACACATATACATATACATATACACACATAGACCCACACACGTGCATATAAACACACACACACACATACACTCACATGCATACACATGCATATGCATATATACATACACACATGTATGCACATGTATGCATACACACACATACACTCACATACACATGCATACACACACATACACACATAGACACACATACACATATACATACAAACACATACAAACACATACACACACATACACATACATACACATATTCACATACACATATACACATACACACACATTTACATACACACACTGACATACACATATACACACAAACATACACTCACATGCATACATACACATACATGCTTACACATGCATACACAAATGCATACATACATACACACATGCATACACATACACACATACACATACACACATACACATACATACACACACATACACACACATACACATATGCACACACATTCACTCACATACACATATATACGTACATACGTATACATACATACATGTATACATAGACACACATACACATATACACATATATATACACAAACATACACACACATACTCATATATACACATACACACACATATACATACATGCACATACACACACATACTCACATACACACATACATACACACATGCATACACACATATACTCACATATGCATACACACATACATATATACACACACATACACATACATACACATACACACATACATATACACAGACACACACATACACATACATATGCACAGACACACACATACATTCACATACACATACACACATATAGACATACACACACATATACATACATGTACATACACACACATGCACATGCATACACACATGCACATTCATAAACATGCATACACACATATACATGCATACAGACATACACATACACATGCATACACACATGCACACATATACACATACATGCATACACACATACACATGCATATACACATACACATGCATACACATACACATACATGCATACACATACACACATGCATAAGTGGCAACAAGATAAGCAAAAAATGTCGTTGATAGACTAGGAATGCAGTACTTTGGAAGATCCTGCAATATTGTTCATCATGTAGGCTAGAACTAAGGTGAAACCTAAGGAGGTGATTTAGGAAAATAAATCAGATGATCCACTTGATTAGGATGCACACAAATAGGTACGACAAGTTGTATTGAATAAATTCACTAAAAATGTGATACCCACATAGCCACCAGTGTGAAGGATGGTCTAAGAAGAATAGTATGGGAAGCAAGTTCCACATAGGTTAGAGTATGGATAAGAGTAATTGCAAGACTTTCTAATGCATTATATGATGTTTTGATGGAAGTGACACTTTCTTTGAAGTGGGATAGTTATTAGCTTTAGCCCCAAGATGGCGAACACAATTACTACAAAGATTATCCAAAGATGCACAGGAGATACGTAGGAATAAGTCAAGGTACTACATGTGGCAGTGATGCAAGCTTATGAAGAATTATCATTGAATGTGGGCTATCAAGCGCTTGTAATAATAGTCACAATTGGAATGATGTGTTTTTGAATGAAGGTTCAAGGGTAAATATCCTTCTTGAATCATTGTGTGTCAAGTTGAAGGTTTTGGAGTGGGATCCTACTCATATCCATCTTTGTTACCTTCTTCAGATATAATGTTGGATGTGGTGGTGAAATCTATAGTTTCTTGGATGGATTCATTGGATATAACCAAATAAATATGGCACTGTAAGACTAGGATAAGACAAAAATTGTCATAGAATGGGGAGACTTACCTCTAATGTTATGACTTTTAGTTTCAAGAATGCTCCATCAACATTTTAGAATCGGGTAATGCAAGTTTTTAAGCCTTATTTAAACACATTTATGAAGGCCTTCTTGGATGATTTTAGTGTCGCAAGAAGGTAAGCTGATAATTTTTAGTAGCTAGAACTCAGTTTTCAATGATGTAGGGAACTTACGTTGTACTTGAAGTTGGAAAAGTGTGCTTTCTGGGGAAAAGGGACATGCTATTGGGGCATATTATTAGTAAAGCAATTTACTGTTCAATACCTTGAAGAAAATGTTGGAAGTATCTCTTGTTTTGATACATCCTGATTGGAAATTACCCTTGTATTTGTTTGTAGATGTTTCACATTTTGTAATAGGAGCAGTGTTATGCAAGAAGTGCAATCTTGGTGGTATAGTCCCATTTATTATCCCAGAAAGGTATTGGGTTAGGCGGCATGCAACTATATTGTAATAGAGAGGGAATGCTTAGCAGTTATATTTGGCCTTCAAAAGTTCAAGCATTAACTATTCCCTAATAATATGGTCATTCATGTGCATCACTAGGCATTAATTTATTTAGTGAAAAAATACACTTGTTAGGTACATTGGCCAGATGGGTGTTATTAATGTAGGATTTTGCATCATTCATGGTCATTCATTTTGCATCATTCACTAATAATATGGTCATTCATGTGCATCACTAGGCATTAATTTATTTAGTGAAAAAACTACACTTGTTAGGTAGATTGGCTAGATGGGTGTTATTAATGGGTGGATTGGCCAGATGGGTGTTATTAATGTAGGATTTTGATTATTCAATGATCCATAGGTCAGGTCAAGAACATGCAGTAGCCAGTTATCTTAGCAGACTGAAGATTGGGGAATTTCATATAGAACAGATGGATGATCTCCTTGATGCAATTTTGTTTTGCAATATCAATTGGAGCAACCAAGTGATTGATATATGGATATACTTTACATTTTAGAGAATGGAGAACCACCACAGTAGATGTTGGTAGATAAAAGGAAGCAATTGGCTTGGAATAGTGTAAGTTACATTGTGATTGTAGGTGATCTTAATAAACATGGAGCTGACCATATTTTACAATGGTGTCTTGAGTATGAGCACATGTTGGTATTTTTGGATGCGCATGCGACATATACACCCACATACACATATACACTCACTCATACACACATATACATGTGTATATATATACATACATGTTGAAATTATAGCAAACTTCAATGGAAGCTCTTCATATGTGTTCCCCTATCAATCCCACATGTTATGCTTCACCATCTCGCCTTAGAAAACCCCTCTGTAACTTTTTACTCAGTTTCGAATTCTGCATATGAACACATTCTTTTTAGAATTATTCATTTCTAGTTTTCAAGCATAGAATTAAGAAATAGTATCTTCTTTTTTTCACTCATGTAGATACCAAATTTTCTAAAATCATGCATAGAGGAAAGCACATTCATGATTCACTCCTTGTTTCATGCATAAATTTGTAGCCCACCAAAGAAAAGACAAGTTCCTATATAAGGACTAAGATGGAAAGGTATCGTGTGGCTTCTCTCTCATAGACGACACCTGTACAAATCGTGCTTCTTTTGTATCACGTGTTTTGAATTAAGATCACTTAGATATTTCTCTCTCTAGTTTCTCTCTCTTTGATATTTCTCTCTCTTTGGTTCACCCTCTCGACACTGACATTCAATTAACGATATCTAGTCATAAGGATATTCAAGGCCGTTACGGCAGCTGGTTGGGCCTCTTGCCTCTTGAGGTGGGGGCGAGGGTTCAATCCCAGCCGGCCACATGTAAGGGACATGTATAATTTGGAATGATTAAGCATATGGCTGATGTGCCATCGTTTGACTAGCCCTGCGGTAGCTGTGATTGTTGTTCAACCCAGTCTTGTAAACCCCTGTTCTTGTGGGATAAGGGGGGTCCCATGGGTACTATGCCCTTCCTTGTAGAGTTGCAATTTCAAAGTTAAAGCCCGGGGGAGTAGGCCTCAGCCGAACCTCCATTAAATAAAAAAAAGTTCGTGAGCCATCACAAAGGATGACTCACACGTGTATAGATCCTTGGAAAATCATTAAGATGCGGACATATGCAACAAAGGGAAGAACAATATATCATTTGATTAAATTGTTATCAATTTGGTACTATGTAGACATTCATTATAGAGTTCTACTATCGCTCTTGATTTTGAATGAATAAGGCTCGAGAAAGTATCAAGTATGATACTGTGATATGAATATGTATATGATTGTGATAGAAGCTAAAATGATGTTTTGGTGACTTAAATGCATAACATGCAGATATATACTTATACCTCTTTTGAAGGCCACTTGATCAAGGAGACAACAAGTTACATATATGAGTAAATACATCCGCAATGTGGAAGTAAACATCACAAGTTTACACATATAACCAAATGATATTGGTTATATGGATTTATATGAAGATGCTACACGATATGCAGATCATTTTTTTTGAGGAGCATGTCAATGTGATGGTCATTCTATGCAGGTATCATGCCTTGAAGATATATTGTACCAAAATTCTATGGAATGATGTGATTTATAGGACAACAATACATGGCTGTTGTGATGTATATGAAAGCATTAAGAAATAAGTAGGAAGCTAATTCAGAAACATATGAATGTGGTTTTCATCATGTGCAAGAAGTATCTTGAAGACACATTATGTTAGACCTCATACATGAGTGTGTGTTGAAGGGTTCACATGGAACCAATCCATAAATATTGATACAAGAAGATTGCCTAGAGTGTCATGTTGATTGTTCATATGAAGGGTTCTTGAAAGATTATTGTAAAATATATTGGATGTATGCAGGACACATTTATATATGTTCAAGTTGTTGGGTGTGACTATATGCAAGTTATTGTACATTCATATGCAGGTGATACATATTGAAGACAAAAGCCTGTTTATATGACCTCTGTTCATATCACTCCAATTACTTGTGAATACTCAAAGTGATATAGATTGGGGTTCCATAATTCTCATATGATTTATTCGGCATGATGTGACGTTGCCAAGCATGTGATATATATATATATATATATATATATATATATATATATATATATATATATATATATATATAAGTTGTGACACATATTATGTTGAAAATTATTTGATGTTTTGAGGTGTTATATGTATGTCGAACATGTGGTGGTACTATTCTATGCCATGTATGGAGGTGCGGTTAATTACTAAGAAACCAAAGGGGACTAGAGAGAATAGAAAATCGATTAAAGCTCTCATCCTAATCCTACTAGGTTATCGGACCACCACTTTCTAGATGTGCTACCGTATTGCTTATCCAACAGTGGTATCAGAGCCATAGTGTTCTAGTAAGTTTTCAAAACTTTCAAAGTCCTCTTATTAATTTCAGAAGCATCTTGACTACTAGAGGATTGTTGAAGCCATTTTGATTTCTAGAAAGCTATAGGAGCTATTGAAAGCTCAAAGTCCCCCGAAGGATTCTATTGCTTGTATTTTTGGAAGACAAACTAACTCTTTAAGATCAAAGAATACAGGTTCTTGAAGAAAGCAAGATCAAATAAAGAGGCAAACGGCTGAAGAAAAAGAAGCTTCAAAAGAGATAAGACAAGTTCTAGACAAGAAGAAGACTCTGAAGGAAGGTGTTAAGGCAAATCAAGCTACCAAGGAAAAGTAAAAAAAAATAAGCTGCCATCATAAAAGGGTGGATAGGATTTGAGAAGAAATTCCTATCAAAGGGAAGACTCCTCATCAATTGAGTTCAAGACAAGTCAAAGAAGAAAGCTATTAAAGGTTTGGATTCAAGCTTGGAAAGAAACAAGTTGTGGTAGAGCTCAAGGCAAGGAGTGTGAGTCTTTGTTACAAACTTTCTTGGATCTGAGAGGAAGAAAACTCAAGGTATATGTTTCTTCTGATCATTTTTCTTGAACATTGAAGCTAAAGTAATAAAATTTCTACAAAGGACTTCTAGTTTTTAATTCATTTCAAAGAAGCCTGTGACTTGAGAATCTCACAAGTAGCTCAGCTAAAGCATGAGCATTGGTTGCTACTGGGAAGCTTGAGAAATGGTTTGCTAAAGGCTTGATCATTTAGCTTGTGTCCATTTTTTGAAGACATCTCAACGAGAAGAGTTTAAGAAGCACATGAAGACAAAGATATCTTAAAAAGGAGATGTGTCAAAGGAGTTGAGCAAGTGAAGCTCACTCAAGCTACATCAAGGCAAAGAACGGAGTCAAAGAGGACTTGTCAAAGGATTTGAGCAAGTGAAGCTCACTCAAAGCCACATCAAGTCAAACAAAGGGGTCAAAGAGGACTTGTCAAAGGAGTTGATCAAGTGAAGCGAACTCAAGCTACATCAAGTAGTCAAAGATGACTTGACCAAGGAGTTTGAGCAAATGAAGCTCATTCAATGAAGATTGGAAGGAGTGAAACTATCATTCAAAGATAGTCTTAAAGGTATAAAATCCTTGGTCTATTGTTCCTTTGAGTTTTTTGAATTCTAGGTTTTGAAGGAATAAGCAATGGAAAGACAAATCCCTACCTTTGAAGAAGAAGAGAAAATCATTTTTGATCTTCTATCATGGTTGGAAAAGTAGCTGTATGAAGAACTTGCAAATACTAAAAATGAAGGGAAAGACACATCAACAAGCCATATGAAAGCACCTTATGTAAATCAATCAAAAGAAGAAGAAGAAGAAGAAGAAGAAGAGTAAGAATAATAAGCTCAAAGTACAAAAGATGCAAAGAGAAAAAACCAGCAAAAGAAGCATTCATGAGTGGAATATGTTGATATATTTAGGTAATGATGTGTGTGAACAAACTAGGACCACCAGGGCACTTTTTTCTCTCTTTAGGAGATTTTTTCCCCAGCTTGTATATATGCCTATTTCCCTAATGGGTTACTTATCTTTGTAAATCCTAGTGGTAATACATTTAGTATTGTGTGTTGTGCTCCAAGCTTCTTCTTCTTCTTCCTTGTGCTGTTGTGTGCTTCCCTAGAAGTTTATCGGCAACAATTGGTATCAAAGCAAGTCATCGCTTCATCTAGGGCATCATCAACACCCCTCCGATCACAGTCTCAGAATCACACAAAATTTGGTGAGCATACTCAAGGTGATTAGGAGATCAAAATAGCTTTGTTATGTAGTGCGGACATTGCAATCTGAGCTCGTTTTGGGCTTTGAACACATTATCGTAGTGCTTGTGCATGCTATTCTGTCTTTTTGTGCCAAAGATATATATAGGTTTTGGCTTGCCAATATAAGCATCTCAAAGTCTAGTACAGGTTTAGCAGAACTCGTCAAGGTAGTGCTATTCAACTTTTTCAGATACAGTCATTTTTCTGCATCAAGGCATTTCAATCAGTGCCCATGGCCAAAAGCAATGATGTATTTCGTATGTTGGTTGTTGAGGATAAGTTTGACGATACCAATTACCCATTGTGGGCTTATATGATGCGACTATAAAAAAATAACAGCACAATGGAATATACCTGGAGATAGAGTTGAGAGAAAAGCAAAGACAAAGATAGGCACAGACTAAGAGATAGAGAACTCAAATTCTCAGATTGCCAAGTGTAATGCAGTTACAATGATGGTGATGTCCGCCCGTGTGCTCCCAATGTGGAGCTTAGATGACAATCTAGACAGACTCTAGATGAAGGGCTTACTAGTACGCAATGCTATATAAAGCTCAACCTGGGTTGTGCATATATAGCTTTTACAAGGTTGTTTGGTATAGATAAACATAGTCGGGAGATACAAAATAGTCGGTAAAATATACGATCCGATAATATCTCCATGACTAGAAGTCCTACCGTCTCGGTCCTACGGGTCAGAGGGATAGGCCCCCCAGACCCCGCAGAAGGGGACAACCCTCCCTTTGCACTCCCCCCATTAAGGTTCTATGGGGAAATCATGCGACACCACAAGGCCTTTATTTTCACCTTAAATGGCAACCCAATGGCCTGGAAGTTTATGCCCTACCTAACATAATGGCTAGGATTACAAAGATCATCTACAACCATCAACGATCACACATAGACCTCATCTAACTTGGAAGTTAGGGTTCCATAAATGTCCAGGCTCTCATAATGGCTTCTCCTCATAATGGGGGCCTTACAACTTAGAGCACCATGGATCATTTGTGGTCACATGAGGGTGGAGTATTGAGCATATCTAACACCCCCCTCAATGTCCACCCTACGGTGAACTACCTCCTTGGTCCAATCCCAAGGTTTGGAAAGTGTCAAAGAAGTTTCTCTCTCCCAAGAGCCTTGGTGAAGATGTCTGCTCCATTTTCTTCAATAGGACAATAGCTTATCTCTAGGACCACCCCGTCCTCAATCAACTCACACACATAGTGATATTGAATTTCTATGTGCTTGGTATGTGCATGGAAAACAGGATTTTTGGCGATGTCCATGCAACTTTGGTTGTCACACTTCAACTCTAAAGCCTCTTGTCCTTGTATTCCTATGTGCCATAGGTGTGAAGAGAGATGGCGGATGCAATCCAAAGATGAGTAGGTACTGCTACAACCAGCTTCACACCAGCCAATTGAGACTTCAGAGTTGATTAGTAGACCCTTTGAGCTTCCTAAATCCACCAAAATATCAGCCAAGTACTTTGGAACATGTATCCTAAAATTTTAAGTCAAGACAGACTAGTTGCGAAATGACTAGCTCCCAAAACTTGCTATTTTTGGACATACACCTACTAGAAAAAATGAGCAGTGCTCTGAACCTGGTAATAATTAGATAAATTCCTTTTGGGCATAGCAAATAGACTTAGCAAGCTTCCCAATCCAAGTTAAAACACTTCAAATGATGGACTGAGCACTGAGAACAAGATTCATCAATTTTTGGAACATGCCCACCATTCTCGGGGCTCTGTAGAGATAGACCAGTGAGCAGTAAAATGCAGATGTCTCCAAAACTGTAAAACCCAATGACCTTGAAATTTTATATGCAGAAAGAAGACACTACGAACTATCCAACACCCATTAAAACACTGAAAAAAGTTGAGTATAACTCGAGATATGACCTTCTGAAGTCAGTACTCTGAGTGAGTATAGCAGAGAACAAAACAGAGAAGTAGATAATGATAAATGTATAGATTCACATATGATTACAACCACATTGGCAATGAATATTTGCACAATGGGAGTAGAATGATAGAGCTATGGAGTAAGCTCTTGAATCTCTACAAAATGACATGAAGTGGTCATGTACAAGGCTTGCTAATCACCTCTTCCTTCTTGCTCTTTTTATAGCTATTCTTGGAGGGAGTTTTGAATTCGAATTCGAATGGCTCCACCTAAAAGTGATCCCCAAATTTAGGAGATATTCCCTCAGCTCAAAAATTTGTGGTTTTAGGTAGATAGAGCCACGACTTTGCTTTTACATCATGCATGAGGTAAGCCATCCTTTTCCTTTTTTCTTTTTTCAAATACAAGAGATAAAATGTACTCTTTTACAAGAGGTGTTCACATGACTACACATGTGACTTACAAATGATCATAATATCAAGCATATCAAGCATGTAGGCTTGGGTAAAATGCACCAATAGCTCCCCCTCAAGCCTAACATGCTTGGCCTCCAAATAAGTCTTCAATTGTCCTTGATTTCCTGCAATCAACTTGAATCTACTTAACTTTGTACCATCAAGAGCTTTAGTCAACATGTCTGCACATTGCATATATGTAGAGACATAGGATAGTTGAATATCCTTGCTCATTAGCTTCTCCCTTACATAAGGGTAGTGGACTTCAATATGCTTGGTTCTAGCATGGTATACCGGATTAGCTGCTAGATGTAGTGAGCTTATGTTATCACCAAAAATGTGAGGTGTTGAAGAATGAAGTCTAAGATCTGTGTACAAAGACTTTAACCACATAATTTCTTGAGTTGCATTAGCCAAACCTCTATATTCGGCTTCAGTAGAAGATAATGCCATGGTTGGTTGCTTCTTCGATGACCAAGAAATGATTTTTGAACCTGCAAATGATATATACCCGGATGTGCTTCTTCTATCATCTCTAGATCCGGCCCAATCCGCATCTGAGTAGACCTTTAGCTCAATATCTGAAGTACATGAATAAAACAAACCTTCATTCATGGTCCCCTTTAGGTAGTTGAGGACTCTCTTGGCCGCTTCCATATGTGGTCTTCTCGGCTTATGCATAAACTGACTCAATATGCTAACACTATAGCATATATCCACCCTTGTGAGAGTTGCATAATTCAAAATTCCAACCAAGATTTGATAGCTTGTGATGTCTTCAATTGGCTCTCCTTCATAAGCACTAAGCTTATGATTTTGCTCCATAGGTGTACCTGCACACTTGGTATTTTCCATCTTGAACTTGACGAGCATGTCATGCACATACTTCCTTTGTGTGATGTATATACCTGAATTTGTGTAGATTAACTCCAATCCAAGAAAATAAGTGAGTGGTCCGAGGTCACTTATTTTGAACTCCTCCTTCATTTGAGTCTTTACCTGTTTGATTCCTTCAAGATCATTGCGTGTGATAATAATATCATCAACATACACACATAAATAGATCACTTCAGATCCATTCCTCTTTATGAACAAAGAGGTATCCGCTTTGCTAGCTTTGAATCCTTGGTCCTGCAAATAAGTCACCAATCTGAAATTCCAAGATCTTGGAGCTTGCTTCAATCCATACAAAGCTTTCTTTAGTTTGCATACATAGTTAGGATGATGTGCATCCTCATATCCAGGAGGTTGTGCCATATACACTTCCTCAGAAATCCATCCATTCAAGAAAGCATTCTTTACATCAAGTTGATAGAGATTCCAATTTCTAGATGCAGCAAGACTAATGAGAACCCTAATTGTAGGCATTTTTGCAATAGGAGAGAAAGTCTCCTCATAATCAATACCATGGGTTTGAGCAAACCCTTTAGCAACTAACCTTGCTTTGTGTCTATTTATACTTCCATCTGGATTCCTCTTGATTTTGTATATCCATTGAGATCCAATTACCTTCATAGATGGCTTATTAGGTACAAGCTCCCAAGTGTCATTCTCCTTCAAGGCTTCCATTTCTTCATCCATTGCATCTCTCCAAGCTTTCTTGCTTTGTGCTTCTTCGAATGTGGTAGGTTCTTCATTGGTTGAATCCTTTGCAATGCAGATTGAGTGCATGGTGACCAAAGAAGTATCATAACCAAACCTCTCTGGTTTCTTCTTCTCCCTTGAAGACCTTCTAAGTGGTTGATGTGAGCTCTCAGGTCCATATGTAGCATCCTGCATCTTTGCTTTACCTTTGTTCTTCCATAGCTTTAGTCTTTCCAAGTCTTCTAGGTCAATCTTCGAATCGCTTTCTTCAATCTGCTTTGGCTCCTTTGGTTGAAGTGATGGAAAATCTTCATCCAAGTCATATGGCAGCTTCACTTTCCTGTCATCATCAAACCATGATTTGTTTTCATAAAAAATTACATCTCTACTCACAGAAAATCCTTTATTGGTCGGATTGTACAATCTATATCCTTTTTGGTTTTGATCATAACCAATGAATACACACTTCTCTGCCTTGGGATCCAATTTCCCTCTTACTTGAGAAGGAATGTGAGCATAGGCTAAGCATCCAAAGATTTTACAATGCTCTAGACTAGGTCTTCTTCCATTACAGACTTCATATGGAGTGGTTCCATCTAGTGACTTAGATGGAAGTCTATTTATGAGATATGTGGCTGTAGACACAGCCTCTGCCCATAGGTAGTTTGGCAATCCCTTTTCGTTGAGCATGGACCTTACAGCTTCGACAATAGCTCTGTTCCTCCTCTCTGCTACACCATTGAGTTCGGGTGTATACCTTGTAGTGACTTCCCTTTTAATGCCTCTTTCATGCAAGAAGGCGTCAAATTGAGAAGAGAAGTATTCTCCTCCACCATCTAATCTGAGCCTTCTCAAAGTCCTACCTGTTTGGTTTTCAACAAGAGCAATATACTTCTTAAAGCAATTAAACACTTCATCCTTGTGCTTCATGAAAAACAGAATGGTCCACCTGCTACAATCATCTATGACAGACACATAATATCTTGAGCTTGATATAGATGGCTCCTTACTTGGACCCCACACATCCGTGTGCACTAGATCCAAAGGATTTTGATACATATATCCTTTCTTATTTAAAGGTTGTCTATGAGCCTTGCCGAGTTGACAAGCTTCACACTTATAAATCATGTGTTGCCTTGTGATATTAGGCAAACCAAGTACACTTTGGTCCCTACAAAATTTGTTTGAGTGTCCTCTCACCAATGTGAGCAAGCCTTTTGTGCCATATCTCCAACTCTGTTAGAGTTTGAGATCCATAGCTAAACAAAGCTATGTTCTTTGTATCTTCCACTTCAAAAGTGAAAATCCTTCCTGTCTTTTCTCCTTTGGCGATCCTTTGAAAGCCTTGCCTTGGGTCTTCAATGTATGCTCCAAATTGGTTGAATCTAACCTGCAATCCTTTTTCAACAATCTATCCAACACTTATTAAATTTTTGGTAATTGTAGGGACATACAAGACTTTGCTTAAGAGGTTCATATTCCCATCTGATGTCTTCACATTACCTATCTTCTCCACTGAGTGCTTTGTGTCATCTCCTGTCTGCACTTCATGCTTGTTATGAGGATCTTCCAAATCGAAAAGTAAGGCCACATTTCCTGCTACATGGTTTGAGCATCCCGAATCAATGTAAAATATGTGATCATCATCCTTACCCTTCTTCACTGATAGATTCATAATCAATAATGAATCTTCTTGACTTTGGTCCTCTGCATAGTTATTGTAGTCTCTTCTTCCTCTATGGCCACTTTGATAGTTGTTGTTGTTGTTGTTGTTGTAATTGTTGTTGTAGCCTCCATTGTACCTGCCGCTATTTGATCCATAGCCACCTCTATTGAATCCTCTTCCTCTTGAGTTCCTCGGGTGCCTGAAACATTCTTCAGTAGTATGGTTAAATATGTTGGAAGTGAGGTAGGCCCTTAGGCTCATGTCACAGGTCCATGGTTCCATAGTTCCAGTCATGTACAACATTAATTCCAGCAATCTTCCATATTGACAAAACATGAACATAACACAACTTAATCATACAAATGATGAGACAAAGATAGAGAAAGAATAGACGACATGTGGAAGGTGCTACGTAAGCCATCACTTACTGATAGTATCATATATACCAATGTTCAATGTACAATGTGGGAGCAAAACTCTCAACCACTCTATGTGATGAGAAATAAATGAATGAGTGAATGTACAATGTAACAAACATATTCAGATGTATGGGTAGTAATCTGAATATACATGAGATGTGTGACCTTATAGGTTATAGAAGAGTGAATATGAGTGACTAAAAGAGGAAGGTTCAGTGTGAAACTGATAGTCAACAAACCCTCATCTGAACTTAGGCTATGGAAGACCCTAAGTCAGATACGTGTGTGAAAAGATCACATACTTATAAAGTAGCATAGAATGCTAACAAGTTTGCTGCTAGAAATCCTCAAACTCATGTGTGTTCATTCTTAAACACCTCATCAAAATATGCATAAAGCATATATGTACTGTTTCTCTTGTACCTATGCCGAATAGGACTCTTCCTGATATGAACGCCACAGCCTCCATAAACTTCACGTAGTACCTGTGTGCATAAAGAGAATATGTACCTGAATACTTAACATAAGATGTAAATCTTATGTTAAACACCATCCAATGTCTTCGAAGTAGCCCAACATCTTCTTGTAGAAGACAATCTTCAACCTGATATCTTTTTTGTAGAAGAAAATCTTCAAATACACCATGTAGATGGCACCATCCAATGTCTTTGAAGTAGCCTGACATCTTCTTGTAGAAGACAATCTTCAACCTGATATCTTCCTGTAGAAGACAATCTTCAAATACACCATGTAGATGGCTGATCCTCACCATCAAGCTGCTAATGACCAAGTCTTCTTGCCATGAACAAGAGATAACCTCCTCTCCATGAGGTAGAGTGTTAGCACACCCTTCATCTTCTCCAAGAAGAATCACCAAGAAGAACTCCATAGCTGCTTCTCAACATGCTTCAAGTTAGCACCATGGCTGCCCCATGTGCTAGAAGAAACACCACCTCTATTGAGGTCCAAGCTCCAAGCTTGTGTTGAATACTAGGTGAAGGATACAAGACAATAAGCCAAGCTTGTCTTATATAGGATTTGTTGATCCTTGAAAAGCTCTTGAATAAAGCACAATAAAGCTAATCGTAATACGATCGCTACGAAAACCTCACGGAAAACTCAAAAACCGTTCGTTGTTTATTGCGTCGTTTGCTTGTGTCCAAAAGCATGATAGTAAAATAAATCTTTGCGCGCTGCCACCAAGGGGAATCGAACTCATGTGGGCAATTTGAGAGGCGAACAACATAGCCACTGTGCCAACCCGTTTTGCTTGTAGAAGAACTAAAGACAACAACTAGTTATGCTATAAATTCTGGAAAATCTTGACCAATTGGGACATTGTTTCCAACAAAATAAGCCACATATATTGCAAGGTTGAGATGATTGGAATCTCCCCCTGCCTTGCTTTCCACTTTTGCCTCTTCCTCTAGCTCTTCCTCTACCTGCAAAGTTTGCTTGGAAAGAGCTACCTTCATCTTCATTCTTCCTATTCTTTGACTTGTCCTTGACCTTAGCTTTATCAGAATATAAGGTAGAAGTTTGATTACCTCTTGAGGACTCACCACCTTTGCTAATCTTTGCTTCATGAGTGAAGAGTTGGCCCATGAAGGTGTTGAGGTCGGGTACATGCATATCCATGTATAAATCCATGGCTGTTGTGAATGACTCCCACTTGTCGTCTGCTTTGATTCCATTTATGATTTGTCTAATGATTTGCTCCTCTTCAATTACCTCTCCAATGCTATCAAGTTGGTTGGAAATCTCCTTCATCTTTGTGACATAATCAATCACATTTTGCTTCGGGCTTTTCTTCATTGTTGTGAACTCCATCCACAATTGGTTCTTCCTTGCTCGAGTGTTGGAAGAGAAGAAAGAAGCAAGTGCATTCCAGGTCTTTCTTGATGTCTTGCATCCCTTGACATGAGGTAAAAGAAAATCAAAGATTGAGTTTAGAATATAGGACCTTGCAAGTGCATCCTTCGAACACCAATTTGAAAGTCCTTCCACTTCTTCATGTGATGGTTGCCCTTTGTTCCTCATGGTTGGCATTGCTTCATCTCCAGATATGAATCCATATAGATTCCCCCCTTGAAGGTAAGCCTCCATCCTTAGAGACCATTCCGGGTAGTTTTTTCGATCCAATTTGTCAATTGTTGATGGAAATCCATCTCCCATGTTGCTTGACTATGCTCTGATACCACTGTGAAGAGAGATGGTGGATGCAATCCAAAGATGAGTAGGTACTGCTACAACCAGCTTCACACCAGCCAATTGAGACTTCAGACTTGATTAGTAGACCCTTTGAGCTTCCTAAATCCACCAAAATATCAGCCAAGTACTTTGGAACATGTATCCCAAAAGTTTAAGTCAAGACAGACTAGTTGCAAAATGACTAGCTCCCAAAACTTGCTATTTTTGGACATACACCTGCTGGAAAAAATGAACAGTGCTCTGAACCTGGTACGAATTAGATAAATTCCTTTTAGGCATAGCAAATATACTTATCAAGCTTCCCAATCCAAGTTAAAACACTTCAAACGATGGACTGAGCACTGAGAACAAGATTCATCAATTTCTGGAACATGCCCACCATTCTCGGGGCTCTGTAGAGATAGACCAGTGAGCAGTAAAATGCAGATATCTCCAAAACTGTAACTCCAATGACCTTGAAATTTTATATGCAACAATAAGACAGTACTAACTATCCAACGCATGTTAAAATACTGAAAAAGGTTGAGTAGAACTCGAGATATGACCTTCTGAAGTCACTACTCTGAGTGAGTATAGCAGAGAACAAAACAGAGAAGTAGATAATGATAAATGTATAGATTCACATATGATTACAACCACATTGGCAATGAATATTTGCACAATGGGAGTAGAATGATAGATCTATGGAGTAAGCTCTTCAATCTCTACAAAATGACATGAAGTGGTCACGTACAAGGCTTGCTAATCGCCTCTTCCTTCTTGCTCTTTTTATAGCTATTCTTGGAGGGAGTTTTGAAGTCGAATTCGAATGGCTCCACCCAAAAGTGATCCCCAAAGTTAGGAGATATTCCCTCAGCTCAAAAATTCGTGGTTTTAGGTAGATAGAGCTACGACTTTGCTTTTACATCATGCATGAGGTAAGCCATCCTTTTCCTTTTTTCTTTTTTCAAATACAAGAGATAAAATGTACTCTTTTACAAGAGGTGTTCACATGACTACACATGTGACTTACAAATGATCATAATATCAAGCATATCAAGCATGTAGGCTTGGGTAAAATGCACCAACAATAGGATCCTCCTCAACCATACTACTTCACATGCTGCAATGCATGAAGCTTTGTACTCAGCTTCAATAGAAGATAATGCTACAGTCCGTTGCTTCTTACTAATCTAAGAGAAAATCCCTGATCCTAAAGAAAATCAATATCCAAAAACTGATTTTCTGGTATCAATATCTCCTACCCAACCTGAGTCACATTATCCGACCAGAGATGATCCTTCTTCGTAAAGAATACCATAATCAGTGGTTCCTTTCACATACCTAAGTATCCACATACTTGCCTTCCAATGAGTTTGGCAAGGCTTATTAGAGAACCTGCTTACTACTCCAACAACATAAGAGATGTCTGGTTTACTATTGCACAAGTAGTTGAGACTTCCAACTAATTTCCTGCATCTTCCAATATCCACTCGAGGTGAAGTATCTTCAATTAATAATTTTGTGTTGACCTCCATAGGTGTAGAAATTTCCTTGCAATCCTCCATGTCAAATGCCTTCAATATCTGCCTTGCATACTTTTGTTGAGAGATGAAAATATTCCCTAGTTCCTGCCAAACTTCAACACCTAAGCAATAATGCATTAAGCCCAAGTCTGTCATTTCAAATTCTGACTTAGGGACCTTTTGTTTGTTGAAGAAGAGCATGATCATTTCTTGTAATCACAAGGTCATCTACATAGAGTACAAGCACAATTGTCTTCCCTCCTCTCTTTAGAACATACAAGTGAGCATCAGAAACACATCTTTTGAAACCTAGATCCAAGAGATACTTATCTATCCGCTGGTACCATGCTCTAGGGGCTTGTTTTAGCCCATATAATGCATTCTTCAGCTTACATATCTTGTTCTCCAAATGGAGAGCCTCAAACCCTGTTGATCTAGTATCTATGCTGATTCTTGAAGAAAAGAATCTTGGTGAGGATTCAAACTCCCAAGGAAAACCCAATTCTGAGTAGGTATTCTCCTCTGGAAGAGGAAGAGGCAGAGGTAGAGGCTTCAGAAGTGGAAGAGGACACAATAACCAAGACCAAGTTCAACAACGGAATCATACAGGAGGAAGAGGATAGTTTCAAGGCAAGGGGAGCCAAAGAGGTCGCAAAAATTTCCAAAAAAATGATTCAGGTAATGACAATAAAGGATGTTGGAATTGTGGTAAACCTAGACACTTTGAACGTGATTGTAGGTTGAAGAATCAAAATAACAAAAGGTAGAAAAACAATTATGCATCCGCAAGTGCAAATGATTTTGAGAAGTTGTTCATGGTTCAACATCACGTATGAATACGATGTTTGTTGGTGTTTTAAAATCAAATAAGAATGTCTGGTATGTTGATTCAGGTGCTTCAAATCACATGACCAATCATGTGGAATGGTTTAGTAGTTTGCAAAAATTGCTAGTTCCTAGATATGTTGAAACAGGTGACAACACATCACACCCTATCAAGCATATAGGAAACATAGCACTATCTATGGAGGATTGAAAGGTAAAACATCTTGCTAATGTGCTGCATGTTCCAAATATAACAAAGAATCTAGTTTCTATTGGAAAAATGGTTGACCAAGGATTACAAGTTACGCTTAATGTTGATGAGTTATATGTAGAAGAGTACAAACAGGGTGAACGATTAATTGCCAAAGGAAACAAAGTGGGTAGGATGTTCACCTTAAATGTGAAAATTCTTGAAATGAATGCAACCATGTTTGCAAAAGGTGCAAGAGTTATTGGTGATATAGAGATCTGGCACAAACGAATTGGACATGCAAATTTGCAAAGGGTGAAATTGATGCAGTCAGAGGAGATTGTCCATGGACTACCAAATTTCAAGGTTGCAAAGATGCAAAAGGTATGTGCAGCATGTCAATTTGGTAAACAGTCAAGATCATCACTTCCAAATGACAAGCATGTTAGTGAGAATGTGCTAGAAATAGTACGTATAGATGTTCCGGGTCCTGCAAAGACCACATCTATGGGTGGTTGTAGGTTTTATGTTACTTTCATTGATGACCATACACGAAAAGTGCGGGTATATTTCATGAAAGAGAAGAATGAAGTGTTCACTCACTTCTAGAATTTTAAATCTATGGTGGAAAAGCAGACAAGAAAGTATATTCAGACATTAAGATCTAATGGAGGAGGTGAATACATGTCAAATGAGTTCAACAATTTTCTAAAAACTCATGGAATTCGGCGTCAGTTTTCATGCAGGTACTCACCACAATAGAATGGTGTTGTTGAACACAAAAATAGACATATTATAGAAATAGCAAGAGCCTTGATGGCTGAGATGTATATGCCTCACTTTTATTGGCTAGAAGCTATGCATACGGTTGTATACATCATGAATAGAACTCCAACTATTGTTGTACATCAAGTTACACGTGAAGAGAAGTTCACAGCAAACTTATCACATATGAAAGTTCTTTGTTGTATCACATATGTACATGTTCTAGATGAGCTGAGGACGAAGCTTGATCCGAAAGCAAAAAAAATTGTCTTCATTGGATACTCCCTTGAGCAAAAGGGATATAAATGTTATAACCCACTCACACCACAGGTGAAGGTGAGCAGAGATGTGGTATTTGATGAAATGTCAAGCTTCTATGCAGATGCCAAAGATGCACTTAATCTTGAATCAAATGACAAAGAAAATGCTGAAAAACCAAGTGCAAAATCTCCAGTTTCGAGTCGATGAATCACCGAGCAATAGTTCCAACTCAAATCCATGGAGTGGAAGATTGCATGGAAATTTTAGTCCATCAAATTCATCGAATACATCCAAGAAAGGTAAAGAAAAGCTTTGTACTGGTAGTAAAACATGTGCAGGTTTTGAAGACACTAATGGAGATTCAAGTGGTTCAGAAAAAAGTCTTGATGAGGAACTTGAATTGCCCTCTGTGAAGACTCTAGGAGTAAGAAAGGCACAAGCAGATGATACAAGGAAAAGTGACCTAGGACCAAGAAGATCTGGGAGGATGTGGAATTCAATGCAACGATTGACGTATGACAGCTATATGGCTCGTCATTGTGCCTACATGACCAAGGTAATACAAGAGGCTAAACCTTCTTGTTCTAAAGATGCAATTGGAAATGAAGATTGGGAAAAACCTATGGATGAGGAGATGGTTGCACTTTATGGAAATGATACATGGAAGCTGGTTCCATTGCCGCAAGGAAAGAAACCGATAGGCTTCAAGTGGGTTTACAAGGTAAAGCATAATGCCGATGGTAGCATAAGCAGGTATAAAGAACGATTGGTAGAAAAAGGATATGCACAGACATATGGCATTGATTATGAGGAAACATTCAGCCCTGTAGCTAAAATGTCTACTGTGAGAACACTTGTTGTATTAGCTACAGCAAAAGGATGGACTTTGCATCAGATGGATGTGGAGAATGCCTTTCTACATAGTGAGTTACAGGAAGAAGTATACATGGACCGACCACCAGGATATGAAGATTCAAAGCATCAAGAATATGTTTGCAAGTTGCAAAAGGATTTGTATGGGCTAAAGCAAGCTCCTCGTGCATAGCATGCAAGGATTGCTGATTACTTAACCACCATTGGATTTTCTATGTGTGATGCAGATCATTCATTATATGCAAGGAAGGTTGATGATGGCATAACAATTTTGGCTATTTATGTTGATGACTTGATTATAGGTGGTGATAATGAAGAAAGCATTAAAGAGGTAAAGCAACTTCTTATGCATGATTTCGACATGAAAGATCTTGGAGTGCTGTGCTATTTCTTGGGCATTGAGTTTATACATATAGAAACAGGTATATGGATGTCACAAAGGCAATATGCCTTGAATATGCTGCAAAATTATGATTGGATGGTTGCAAGCCAATTTCTATGCCATTAGATCAGAATTTGAAGTTGGATACTTATTGACACTCAAGGTTAAGGACTAAGCATAGAAGCGCATCAAGGAAGTAGACACACAAGAAGAAGGAGCATGTAGGGAGCTCTAAGAAGCACATGTCAAATTTTCAGAAGAAATCCCTATAAAAATAGTGATTTTTTTCACTAAAAACCATTGTAAATACCATTTTCCATTTTTTTTAACTCCACTTTTTTCAAGCCGAGGAGTCCTCGAGCTTGAGGAGTATAAGAACTATCATCCTACCAATTTTCATAATTTTTAGACTCTGTTTGATCCCCCAAATAAGCCTTGGAACCTATTTTTTAACTAGGCCGGACACTAGGTCTAGATAGGGCCAAAACCACTCAAAAAACTATAAAAAGGGCTAGAGAGCTCATTTTTGAGGTTAGCTTGTTGTAGATTTGAGCTTTATAAGAGCGTTCTTTTGTAATCAAAGATCTTCCATTGTTCCACTCTTTGCTCTTACTTTGTGCACATGTGTGTGTATGTGTGTGCATGCTTGTGTGCTTTCACTCACGCACTTGTGCCATCACTTGCTCACGGTCTTCATACCGATCCTCACGTCTCCACGGGTTGACATTTATGAGGTGAAGCTCCTCATGTTGGTACTTGCCATTGTGCTAGAGTGACACCAAATTTGGCACCGTTGCCAGGGAGAGAGCTTGGAGGACGAGCATGTGATGATAACACATAGAGTAGCGACATTGGAAGGTAAAAAAGTCACCATTTTCAGTTCAGTTTTTGAGTTTTGCTTCTCCATCATCATCATCATCACCATCTTCTACCGTCTTCATCTTCTCTGTTTTTTTTCATTTTTCGACAGTACATTCACTTATTTTTTACTCGTGGCTGTGAGAAAGAAGCGCAGGGGGAGTTGAGAGCTAAAAATGCTCAAGAAACACTCTTGAAAACACTCAAAACACCAAAAAATTGATTCAAAATCACACAGCGTGAGAGGAACTGCGTCTGGTATCGTGGCGGTGGTATCGCGAGTTTGGAGGGTGACCTTGCATCTACAAGCACATAGGAGTGACAAGGAGAACCTAAGATACACATATTTGCAAAAAAAATTTGAATTTGGACCTCAAAAACTCTAAGTATCGTGTCCGATCGAGATTTTGGTATCGCGATACTAGAACTCCCATGTATCGCGATACTTGTCGAGGTATCGTATCGTGCACACCCACTTGAGGCATCATGATACCATTTTGGTATCGTATCATCAAGTGTTGGTATCGCGATCGTAGTCGACTCGATGGTATCGTATCGTGTCGATCACGGTATCATATCATCGACCGAGCGATATCGTATCATCAGCCAAGTTGGTATCACGATCATCTAAATTCTAGTATCGTATCATGTACCTTGCGATATCGTATCGTCTAGCTGGAGGTATCGTATCATGTCGGCTCAGTGGTATCATATTAGGTAGCACAAGCAGTATTGTATTGTGGGTGGAGTGGTATCGTATTGTCTGCCTAGTGGTATCATATCGTCCGCCTACTGGTATCGTATCGTCCACCTAGTGGTATCGTATCATCTGGAAGGTATCGTATCGTGAAGTTGGTATTGTATCGTGTCAATCAGAGGTATCGTATCGTGGCCATTTCTAGTATCGTATCGTGTGGATAGTAGTATCGTATCGTCGGCCAAGTTGGTATCGCGATCGCAGTCACCCCGAGGGTATAGTATCGTCTAAGGTGGTACCGTCTGTAGAGGTATCATGTATCGTGGAAAATAGAGGTATCGTATCGTGAAAATCTGGTATCGTATCGCCTGTCCTGAGGTACTCCAAGAGGGATCTTGTTTCCCTGTTTTAACCCCTAGAACCCTGAACTAGCATAACTTTCTCATACAAAATCCATTTGCGGTGATTTTGGGTTCATTGGGGAGCTCGTACGTGGATTATTAGATATAGTATTTTGAAGTTGACCCTCAGGAGGGACTAGGAAACCAAGGAATCCCAAAGGATTTTGAGCAATACAAGAGAACCTTGGGACCAAAAGAAAAGGATTATGAACCTAAGATCTGGCAGGCACCTAGGCGAGGATAAAGCATTAGATCATCTGAGGCTAGTGTCAACCATACAGCCAAGTCTTGGGATCAACAACTTAGTGGTTATCCCTACACATTAAGTTCTGAAACAAGTGACTTAGAAATGTCTTTTAGCATGGAAAGACTCACACGTAGCTCAAGAACTACCTACTTACAAACACGAGAAGGTCCCTATAAGACACAATTGGAATATATCAAGACCAATCGATTAGGTGCTCGCATCTATGAAGATGGTCTGAGATGATTAGTGGTCCAGCTCAAAAATCCTGATCAGCCCTTTGGACTTGAACACCCTATGGTCAAGTTCGAAGAAGGGTCATACATTGATAAGGAAGGAACCATGTATGTGGTTACCAACTTACCAGACAAGATAGATGAGTTTGAAAATATCATTCCTGAGAACGATATAGGAGACCTGGAGCAAGGAAACCTAGGACAAGAACCCAAGCCTCCTAGAGGTAAGTCAATCTTGACTAGGGTGATCTCTCCAGATTGGATCCCTCAAGATAACAAAAGCATAGAACTATTCTTGAATAGAGAAACTGAGGAAGCCTTTTGGAGATTCAAGCCAGATCAACCTAGCCCAATAGTCACCATCTACGAGTTCAAAGATCCTGAGACACCAGGCAAAGTTGTATATCTGGATAACACATCTGAGAAAATGTTTTTGGTAATAGAGAAGGATAGGCATGCATACACTTGGAAGGGTGAATCAATTTTTCCCCCACCAAGATCTAGTGTTTCCCATTGTATCCAAGGAGCAAGATCATCGAAGGCTCACAAAAACCAAAGGGAAAGAGCAAGAGAGAGGCCTGAGGTAAGCTTTGCACACACTATGGGCAGAGACAGATCAGGACATGAGGGTGAAAGACCGGAAAGAGAGAGACACCGAGCACATAGACATCAAAGAGATGAACATGATTTTCCATTGCCTAGACTGCAAGATCACCCAAGAACCCTTAGACCTTCTCAAGTGGTTAAGGCAATGAAGAACTATTTTGATGGATTCGGAAACCGTTATGATCATGTGGCTGAGTTCAAACAAGTGTTAAGAGCTGAGCAGGTTGAGGACTTGTTCACAAAATTTGAGGCATTTGGTTTGACTCTTAAGGGTACTGCCTTAGCTTTGCTTCAACCCTTGAATAGTCGCAACTACCGAGAGATAGGTCAATGCTAGAAGAATTCATTGTAGAGTTCTCCAAGAGTGGTACAGACATAACACATCATCCTTGATCCTCAGTTTCAAGCAAACACCCCAAGAAACAATGCGACATGCAGGAAGACACTTCAGATTATACTTAGAATGATGCCCTATGCCAGAATTACCCACAATAGCTAAAAAGTGGCCTTGTTTTTAGATGGCTTACTGAGCACAAAGTTAAGGTCATATGTGTACTTGAAAGAGCCTAGATCCATAGAAGAGTGTGTGCGCATGTGCATTGACATAGAGTACAACTTGGGTGAGGAGTTAGAATTGTCCAAACTCTATAAGGATTTTGGCAGTTCTACTAGTCATACCTCCAGAACCTCCACTGAGATAGATGAGATAGCTGAGCAGGTTGCCAAGAAGCTAGGAGTTCAAAATAGACAAACACCAAGAATTACCTCATTAAAGCGATGTTACAACTGTGGAGAAGAACACATGGCTAATGTCTGCCCAATGATAGTTCAACCCCAAGGAAACCGCAATGCTCCGTATTGCACCATTGAGAGAAAATACACAAATCATACGGCTCAAGATTGTCCATACAATAGGCAGGTTGTTAGACAAAATTTTCAGCAACCTTACTAGTAGGGTAGGTATCAGAATCAATACCAACAGCCATATTATAGACCACAACAGCAATACCAGGCACCATACAGCCACAACTAGTCCTAGGAAATCAACCACCAACTCTTGCCAATGTGATTTCAGTTAAGTATGCAATGGCAGAGGAGAACCCTAATAGAGCATTGGTGCCACTAACCCCGTTGGTCTCAGAAAATGACTCTCATACTTATAGTTCAGACTACTCCCATGAAGATAGTCCACAAACTTATTACACAGAGTCACCAGAGCATAGTGAGGCTTATTACTATCCATATGAGACACCACTTATGGAACAAAATTGGGAGCCAGAATACTCAAGTATCATGTACACCAATCCTAATCCCAGGCCCCAATTGAGACAAGTAAGACCACAAGCCCCTAGAGGTCCATGTTTTAGATGTTAGGGTAACCATTTCATTCGTGAATGTCCCCATTCACAGACTCCGAGACAAGGACAAAATATCACAATACAAGGTTTTTGTCCTGAGTGCGGCAAGGAACATCTCTCGAGAGATTGTCCTAGGAATCTCTCTAGTGCACCCAAGGTTACACCCATCAATGTGGTAGGCTCAGTGGCAGATTCAAGTTCAAGAAGCAGTAATGTGGCTCCTGTACAGGCAGTTACTAGGGCACAAGCATTAAAACAAGATAAGCCATCTGAACAATCAGAGTCAAGTGAATCAGGAGAGCCTAGTAAGAGGAAAACAAGAACATGGAAGGATACCAGGGAGAAAGCCAATCGCAAGTGGAACAAAAAGTTATCTGAACTAGAAGAAAGCCTGAAAGAGGCAAAAACAAAAATAGAAGACATTGCATCTCAAAGCCCCTCACATGCCAAAACTCCATCCCCACCACCTCATCCCACCCCACCACCCATTGTAAATAGACTACAATCAGGGTATGTTCTTGCATATCCAACCCCAGAAGGCGTGGACATGATGTTCAAGGCCTACCAGGCTTGACTTCAAGAAGGGCCAATAGCTGCAAACCTAGACAAGAGTTACCCTAGAGCAGATTTAGAGATTGAACGGATGAAAATGTGCATTAAAATGGTAGAAGTAGCTCAAGCTATGCTCGAGACTAGTCAAAAGTTCAATTAGACAACCTTTGTCAAACCGGATTTGCATTTCCAAGGCTTACTAGAAAGATTAGAGCAATTGGTAAACAAGCTGCAGGTTTCTTTACCTCCATAGGCTCAACCAATTATTGAAAGAGAAAGCTTACCACCAACGAAAGCTTATGTTCCTGATTCCGTGGCTGATGGAACACCTCTTTCAATTCAACAATACTCTCAAGAGTTCTTGGGGGAAATACAACAAGAGAAATGGGCCAAGGAGAAGGGTAATCCCCCTCCTATTCTTGAAATTGATGATCTTCACAATCAATTTCCCCAAGACATTCCATCTATTTATGGAGACCAAGTAGAGCAACAAGAAGATGAGAGATTAGATTTTGAATCTAATTCTTTACAAGAGTTGCCACAATTCACAGGCCCATGGGAATTTGAATCTCTTGAGATCAGAGCTTCCACAATATTGGTAAGAAATGAAGACTCAGTGGTTCCAAGAAACACTAACGTCGTGAAGAACACTAAGGTTCAGTGTCATCTCACTGTAGAAGAGCTGCTCAAAGCAAAACCTGAGCTATGGAATCATGTGAAGGATCATGTCACAGAACTTGATTCCAAAATGCCAAAAGCAGGCTCTAAGCAAAAAGTTCTAGAGATACCTCTCGATAAAATAGGAGACATGAGGGAAGGTGAAGAAGGTAATACTTATCTTCTGATCACCTACCAGGGTTACACAATCAAAGCAATCGTAGATTTAGGTGCTAGTGTTGCTATTGCGACCACCTCCTTGTGGAAGTGATGGGGAAAACCCACATTAAGACCAACTAGAATGAAGCTTCAAATGGCAGACGGTCATTTTGAAAGACCTCTAGGATTGCTCGAAGGGATAACTCTAACCACTTGTGGTGTAGAGTTTGAACATACATTTGCTATATGTGACTTTGAGAAAAATAATGTCTATGAGATGATCCTAGGAAGACCCTTCCTACAACAACTGCAAATAGTACAGGATTGGGGAACCAATTCCTTGTACTTACAACACTTAGGCGTCACCACCAAGGTCAACTTGAAGGATTATACCTTCAGAGATGTACCACCCCTATAGTGGAATCCTATCCACGAAGCAAAAGAAGATTCTATCTCTGTGCATTCTGGAAGTTCACCTGATCCATCATGGCTGCATGAAGATACTCACTTGTGGATGTGCAAGGTTGCAGAGGAAGAGGAAAGATGCCTAAAAGCGAGAGAAGAAGGAACTTCTCAAGAAGATAGACCAGTTAAAGACCCAACATATACACCGATGATCTTTCCAGATGAGGAATTTGAGCCTCATGGTTGGGCAAAAATCCTAGCTACCATGGACATTGTAGTCAATGAAGAACAATGGACACCTCATTGTGATGAGGAGAGTTATGATATTTTAGTGTTCATGTGTTGAAGCTCAAGGTCAAGGACAAGCATAAAACGCACATCAGAGAAGTGGGCACACAAGAGGAAGGAGCAAGTAGGGAGCTCCAAGAAGTGTATGTCGAATTCTCAGAAGAAATCCCTATAAAATAGTGATTTTCATCACTTGAAACCATTGTAAATATCATTTCACCTTTTTGTAGATCCATTTTGTGCAAGCCGAGGAGTCCTCGAGCTTGAGGAGTATTAGAACTATCATCCTACCAATTTTCATAATTTTTAGACTTTGTTTGAGCCCTCAAATAAGCCCTGGAACCTAATTTTTAACTAGGCCGGACACTAGGTCTGGACAGGGCCAAAACTAGTCCAAAAACTATAAAAAGAGCTAGAGAGCTCATTTTAGGGGTTGGCTTCTTGTAGATTTCAGATTTCAGTTTTGTAACAGATTTCTTTTGTAATAAAAGCCTTCCATTGTTCCTCTCTTTGATCTTACCTTGCGCACGTGTGTGTGTGTATGTGTGTGCATGTTTGTGTGCTTTCACTCACGTACTTGTGCCTTCACTTACTCGTGGTCTTCATACCGGTCCTCACGTCTCCGCGGATTGACAAGTAAAGGAGGTGGTGCTTACGCTTGAGCTACATCATGTGTCAGCCCTTGTTGGAAGAATGTGACCCTAGTGATGTCATAGAAGAAGAAGAAAACGACGATGATCTAGAGTCTATTGTAATGGATAGTTGCTTTAATTCAGGAAGGCATTATCTCGAAGATGTAGGAGTATTTAACCAACAAGAAGAAGAACCTCTCACAAGCATTAAAACGGTAAATTCAAAGGATGGAAGTAAAGGCAGTAAAAAGAAAAAGAAAAGAAAAGTAGTGAAACAAGAAGAGGAGGAATCATTGTTCGAAGTACCAAAAAACTTCAAGAAATATGAAGTTGAGGATCGAAAGATTTTGGTACGAATGCCTAAGAGAGAGGCCATTATAGGAGAAGCATATGATAATAAAGAAAAGAACAAAAAGATTGTAGTGACCATTTAAGAGAATGAAGAGCGATATACTTACATAGGAGATGACCTAAGTGCAAAACAAGAAGCAGAGCTTGTAGCTCTATTAAGGGAATATAGGGACGTGTTTGCATGGTACTATAGAGATTTGAAGGGAGTAGGTCCAAAAATTTGCTCTCATACGATCCCCATGACTGCTGATGCCAAATCCACCAAACAAAAGCCCTACACATATAATGACACTTATGCAGCTAAAATAAAAGAAGAAATCGATAGGCTGATTGAAGCTGGATTTATCTATGAGATTGAGCATATTGAATGGGTGTCCCCCATTGTAGTGGTGCCCAAAAAGAACGGAAAGTTGCGAGTGTGTATTAACCTTAAAAAGGTTAATGCCGCTACGATCAGAGATAGTTATCCGCTTCCAATCACTGACCATTTATTGGAGAGTGTTGTAGGCAAGGAAGTTTATAGCTTTCAGGCTACAACCAAGTAGCCATTGCCCTAGAAGATCAACACAAAGCAGCTTTTGCCACAAAATGGGGAATCTTTGCATTCCGTGTGATGCCATTTCGGCTCACCAATGCACCTGCAACATTTCAAAGGTTCATGTGTCATGTCTTCAAGGATTTCTTGCGAAAGACCTTAGAAGTATATGTGCACGATTTATGTGCTCATTTCAAAGAAAGAAGATACCCCACATTCCTGAGCTCAGACAGATTTTCAACAAGTGTAGAGAATATCGAGTGTGTCTGAACCCAGAGAAGTGTGTGTTCATGGTACGGCAAGGTAAAATCTTAGGTCACATTGTTTCTAAGAATGGAATATCAACAAATGAGGACAAAGTAAGAGCCATAGTGGAGCTACCCAGACCAAGGAATGTTAAAGAGGTACAAGCATTTATGGGCCATTGTGGATATTACTGAAGGTTTATCCACATATATGCTATCATAGCCAAACCTCTTTATGCCTTGCTAACCAATTTTGAGTGGAACGATGAATGTGAAAAATCCTTCAATGAGATAAAAAGACATTTGTGCTCAGCACCAATATTGACCACTCCTGATTGGAATAAGCCATTCCATGTCCACATGGATGCATCCAATTATGCAATAGGATGTGTGTTGTCACAACCAACAGGTGAAGGAAATTTAGATTTGCCTATAGCATAAGCTAGCAGGCAATTGAACGTTGTCGAACAAAACTATACCACAATTGAGCAAGAAGGTTTAGGCATGGTATATGCTGTGAAGAAGTTTAGACACTATCTATTGGCCAACAAGTTCAAGTTTTTCACTGATCATCAATCTCTATTATATTTGGTCAATAAACCTTGCAATACAGGATGCTTAGTAAGATGGTTCCTCTTACTAATGGAATACAATTTTGAGGTGGTTGTTAGGAAAGGTAGGACCCACCTTAGGGTGGACCATCTTTATCGAATCACTTCAGGAGAGCCACGGCAAGGAGTGTCGGATGAACTACCTGATGCTTATCTGTTCAATTTAGAAGTTGTTCCTAAATGGGCAAATAAGATGGTACATGTCTTAACCTTGGACTTGCAAATAAGAACATAAAAACAAACAAGGAAGAAATTGTAAAATCACAGAGCTTGGAGCAAGAGGCTCAAGACTATGCCTTAGTTGGAGAAAACCTATATCGAAGAGGCCAAGATGGATATTTAAGACTGTGCATTCTTGAATCAGACTACTTGAAAGTCTTAGAAACTGCACCACAACGGTGTTGTAGGTGGACACTTTGGGCCTTACAGAGTAATCAAGACCATTTTATTTTCGGGACTTTTGTGGCCAACTCTTCATATGGATGCACATACCTATGTGAAGAATTGCGACACATGCCAATGTGCACAATATCCGATAAGAAAAGAGAGATGTCTTTGAGGCCAATGATGTGAGGACGTGCATTCTCAAAATGGGGTATAGACTTTGTAGGTCCCATTAACCCCCCAGTAAGAAACTCGCATGCCGAATACATTATTGTAGCCACAGATTACCTCACAAAGTGGGTAGAAGTATAAGCCATGACAAAGAATGATGCTCAAACGATGGCTAAGTTCTTATTTGAGAATGTGTTCACTAGATATGGGTTACCAATAGAGTTACTAAGTGATAGAGGTATGCACTTCTTGAATGAAGTCATTGAAAATATTCTCCAAGAATTCTTGGTGATGCATAAGAAGTCCGCCCCTTATCATCCACAAGCCAACGGACAAGCCGAGAGCACGAATAAGATCCTATGTAACGTGTTGACAAAACTCGTAAATAACAAACACTCTGATTGGGACAAACAACTTCATCATGTGGTTTGGGCTTATCGCGTTGCTTACAAAACAGTACTCAATGCTACCCCATTTCATATGGTCTTCGGACAAAATGTTGTGCTACCACTGGACTTCCTAATCCCAGCATTAAAAGTAGCACAAGAGCACGAGTGGAATGGACATGAGTTGTCCTCCAGGATCTTTGATCTAGAACGCTTAGGTGAGACGAGGCTACAAGGGGCAGCAGGTATCTATGCTGCAAACAAAAGACAAAAGGCATATTTTGATGCACACATCAAGGATAAAGGATTGAAAGAAGGAGATCTAGTGTTGGTTTATACACGAAAGCAGCATGCCCGCAAATTGGAGAAACTAGGATATGGACCCATGATCATTAATAGAATTTCCACTAGCGGTGAAGTTCAATTGGCCACCTTGGAAGGTGACATCTTGCCAAACTATATCAGTGGATGTAGAGTCAAGCTATATCAAGAACCTCTTACAGAGAAATGAGACACAACACAGCTAAGAAGTGGAAAGAAGAAGAGTTGAGAGTTAGAGAAGAAGCACAAGCAGAGGCTAGAGAGCGCATTAGACAAAATAAGTTGAGGCGACTGGGCCTAGATGTCAACACGAAAGCCCCAAAATATCACATGGACATGTGCCAAAAATCGGGCATAATTGCTTTTCGAATAATCAATCGACGCCCCTTTGGGACCATGGAGGTAGGACGAGGAAAGGGTGTAAGGACTGTGAGAGCCTTGGTTGACTCAGGTGCAACAACTAGTGCAATTAGAATTTCATACTGCCAAGACCCAATTGAACATCAAGTCCATAGAAGCCTACCTCATAGGTTTGGGAGGTGTGGAAACCCCTTGTTTGGGCAAGGTGGAACTTGCCATCTACCTTCAAGATGTTCTAATGGATGTCAAAATGCTAGTGTGTCACGATGAGGATCTTACAGAGCCACTTGTCTTAGGTCAAGATTGGATTTACGACCATGCAGTCAACTTGAATCTAAGAAGCCAACTTCTTCAAGTTTGGGTACATGAACAGTGCATTACATTAGAGTTAGAGAACTGCATGCTCACAGATGAGGGTAGCACACTCTCTCTTAGTTGCTCCAAGAATAATCTTCAAGAACAAGATGTTGTATGTGTCAAAAGCTCTATGGTCTAGAAGGACTCAATCATGGAAGGATAGTCGCAAAGGCACGCAGACCCTCCTTCTTTTTCGAAGATTAAAGCATCCATAGTAGTTCAACCTCAGGAGCAAGCAAAACAATATAAGACAATCGGTATATCAAATAGACAAAGAGCCTTCAATTTCGGGCATAAAGCAGATCTGGGTATGAAAAGGAGAGCAACCACCAGCCTTGCCAACACAATTCCCACTCAAGCAAGCCAACCATGCGAAGAAAAGAACCAAGCAACCAAGACCAACTCAACGAGAAGTTCTCCGACAAATTTGGGTACCTTATAAACTAGTTACAGCTCAACAAGGACGATTTCACATGTGGGTTCCCAAAGGACTCTTACATGCACAAAGGCCTATGCTCTCTACCATGTAAAAGGTCTCAACAAAGAAACGAAGGAGAGAAAAGGGTAAGAACCGAGCACAGAGACCAAAAGAAGATAAGCTCAACCCATCGGCAAAAGTAAGAAGACAATCACCAAGGATATGGGTTTGTAAGCCAAAAGCATCAGTCGCACCCACAAAACCAAAGAGCCAACCACGAGGGTTAAAAAAATTCAAGCAACCATCCACAGATGAAGAAGCCACAGTTGATCTCTATGCAGTCAAACACTCTTCTCAAATGGGTCCCTAAAGGGAGGAATAGTCATTTGTCATTTAACCATTAACTTATCACATCATTTCAAGATCCACTAGCTACCTCCAACAAAGACTGCACAAACATCCATCAGCAACATTGAAAGCCTCGACGTGCAACAACCATGTGCCTCTAGCATAACCTTGTCTTTTGCACCATTCAGGTCATGCATTTCCAAAGTATGCATTCATATAGGGCCACCTTACAAGGCCATGCATAGACACAATTAAGAATCCCAGGCACATGCGACACATTTGACACATGTAAAATATTTTTGATGCTAACACCTTTCTTCTTGTTTTATGCCATTGTTCCAAAAAAAAAAGGGGAAGAAAAAAAGAAAGAAAGAAAAAACGATAAAATTAAAAAAAAGAAAAAAAATGAGTACTTGGCACGAAAGATTTAAAGGACATCAAGGTTATAACATCAATAGCTATGAAGCCATTCGCAACCAATAGCTGCTCGAAATCAACAGTGACAACCTCTTCTAAGCAATTAGCAGTTTTGGGATGCTCACAAATCCACCATCCAGCACAAGTCCAAGGAAGAGTACCTACAAGGGGACCAACTCTTGCATAGGATAGCAGTGGAAAACTGAAGAACTAGACCAAGCTACATTTGGAAGATGGACCGCTCCTGTTGATACATGAAGGACACTACCTCTCAGCGTACTACATGGAACTCCTACGCCAACAAGGGTCTGTTAGTGACGATAGACTCTTGAGGGGGGGAGTGTTGACTCTCAAGGTTAAGGACGAATCATAGAAGCGCATCAAGGAAGTAGACACACAAGAAGAAGGAGTATGTAGGGAGCTCTAAGAAGCACATGTCAAATTTTCAAAAGAAATCCCTATAAAAATAGTGATTTTTATCACTAAAAACTATTGTAAATAGCATTTTCCATTTTTTTAACTCCATTTTGTTCAAGCCAAGGAGTCCTTGAGCTTGAGATTATTAGAACTATCATCCTACCAATTTTCATAATTTTTAGACTCTGTTTGAGCCCCCAAATAAGCCTTGGAACCTATTTTTTAACTAGGCCGGACACTAGGTCTGGACAGGGCCAAAACCACTCAAAAAGCTATAAAAAGGGCTGGAGAGCTCATTTTTGAGGTTAGCTTGTTGTAGATTTGAGCTTTGTAAGAGAGTTCTTTTGTAATCAAAGATCTTCCATTGTTCCACTCTTTGCTTTTACTTTGTGCGCGTGTGTGTATGTGTGTGCATGCTTGTGTGCTTTCACTCACGCACTTGTGTCATCACTTGCTCACGGTCTTCATACCGGTCCTCACATCTCCACAAATTGACATTTATGAGGTGAAGCTCCTCACGTTGGTACTTGCCATTGTGCTAGAGTGACAATACTACATCAGATGAAGCATTGGAAAATGCTACTATGTATAGGAAAATTGTGGGAAGCTTGATATATCTCACAATTACGAGGCCTAATCTTAGCTACATTGTTGGACTTGAAAGTCAATTTATGCAGGTTCCCAAGAAGCCACATTTGGATGCTTTAAGGTGCACTCTACGTTATGTGAGTGCTACTTTGGATTATGCATTATTTTATGAAGCTGGTGTAGATTTGCAGGTTCATGGATACACCAATGCAGATTGGGCTAGTAGCATTCTAGATAGAAGATCTACTAGTGGTTTTCTATTCTCACTTGGGAGTGCAAGCTATTACATGGGGCAGCAAGAAGCAACCCACTATCTCTTTGTCGTGTAAAGAGGCTGAGTATAGAGGTGTTGCAATGGCAACATGTTAGGCATCATGGCTAGAGATGCTACTTGCAGATTTAGGTGTGGAAGTGCAAAAGCCTATCACCATCTATTGTGATAATCTTAATAGCATACAGTTAGCACGGAACCCTGTTTTTCATGCTAGAACAAAGCATATTGAGGTACATTATCAATTCATTAGAGAGAAGGTATTAGCAGATGATATTGATCTTGTTTATGTGAGAACAGATGAGCAGGTTGCTCATATTTTCACTAAAGCACTTGGAGCAGAGAAGCTGAAGAAGTTTCGAAAGATGCTTGGATTAGACGATATGACATTGAGCTTGAGGGGGAGTGTTGAGATATCAAGCTCAACATGTGATGATCCAAGATGACACGTATCAGTTTTTCATTTCTCTGACATGTATAGTGGTCATGCCGGTATATGTCAGGGATACTTCATTGAGATGTACTACATTTATCTACCGAGAGTGATGGACACATTTTTTTCTTACCAGCTCACTCATTCGCGGACATTATAATTTTCCTTATGTATTGATCTTTATATATTGCACTTGTTGTATTCTTGTTTTTTAGGTCATTCTTGTACATTCCTTTTATGTAATAGAAGAAGAAGAAGATCATTCTTCCTTGCTTTGTGTGTGCTTCTCTTTGATTGTGAGAGTGTGTGTGAGCTCTCTTCCTTATCTCCTTCCTCGTGACATGAATGAAGGTAATTCTATGGACAGTTTTCTAACAAAGATCAAAGACTCGAAGGAACAATTGATTTCTGTTGATGAAGTTATACCAGATAGGTCATTTGTGTAGACTATTCTGAATGGTCTTCCTAATTCATATCAAAGTTTTGCTTCTACTCTTCGTTTGATGATGAAAGGAAATCCAAATGCCTTGTCATTAGAGGAGTTAGTCTTTGTTCTGTTGTAGGAAGATCAGTCTAGGCAGAACAGGTCCATTATGCATGTTGCATATCAAGCTTTCCTGGCTAGTTAGAAGGGCAAAGATAAATGGAGCTCATCTACTAGTAAGAAAATATCTGCAAATGCTGCACATTCGAAGAAGGAAGACAAAGATGAGAAGAAAACAGAAAAGCAAAAAATCTTTTGTAAGCACTATAAAGGAAATGATCATGTCATAAAGAACTTTCCAAAACTAGCTGCAAAAGATGCAAAGCAAAAAGAGGCTAGAATGGTTGTTGCAGAGGTCTCTACACCAAAAACAGAGTCTGCTAATCTTGTGCAGAATGAAGAATGGGCGTTTACTAATGTTTGCAGTTTTGACCCATCTTCTCCTGAACAGTGTATGTCTGCGGTAGACTCAGATGTTTGGTACTTTGATAGTGGGGCAACCAAACATATTACCTCGTAACGCAGTTTCTTCACTTCACTTGAGCCTGCCCCCTACAAGGAATACTATCACATGTGCCAACAACTCCTCTTATCCTATCATGGGATTTGGTAAGATCATTCTGACTACTACTGATGGTAGTTCTTTCACTTTGTCAAATGCTTTCTTTGTGCCAAGGATGACAAATATTATACATGATAATATATATATGTGCAGGAATATACACATTCGTGTATGCATGAACATGCATGTGTATATACATCAGCTTACTAATATACTTGGATGTATGCATGTAACATATGCATGCGTTTCTTTATGGTATGCATACATTTATGCATGTATACACGTATGTATGTAAACATGTATGCATGCATTTGTGTTTTACATGTAAATTTAGGTGGGTGGGTGTGTGTGTGAGTGTGAGTGTGTGTGTAAGCATTGTGTGTGTGTATGTATGCATGTATGTATCCATTTGTGGAATGTGCATGCAACAAGTGCATGTTTTCATTGTTTCACATACGAAAATGCATTATGCATGTATCATATATGTGTCTATTTGCATGCATGTAAGTGTGTATGTATGCACGAATGTACATGCTACATATGAATGTGTGTTCATATGTATGAATACATATATATGGAAATATATAAATAAGTATTCATGCATGTGTATGTACATGTCAGTTTCTTCTTTTTGTTTCTCTCTTTATCTATCCCATTCTCTCTCTCTCTCTCTCTCTCTCTCTCTCTCTCTCTCTCTCTCTCTCTCTCTCTCTCTCTCTCTCCTCCTCTCCTCCCTCCCTCCCTCCCTCCCTCCCTCCCTCCCTCCCTCCCTCCCTCCCTCCCTCCCTCCCTCCCTCCCTCCCTCCCTCCCTCCCTCCCTCCCTCCCTCCCTCCCTCCCTCCCTCCCTCCCTCCCTCCCTCCCTCCCTCCCTCCCTCCCTCCCTCCCTCCCTCCCTCCCTCCCTCCCTCCCTCCCTCCCTCCCTCCCTCCCTCCCTCCCTCCCTCCCTCCCTCCCTCCCTCCCTCCCTCCCTCCCTCCCTCCCTCCCTCCCTCCCTCCCTCCCTCCCTCCCTCCCTCCTCTCTCTCCTCTCTCTCTCTCTCTCTCTCTCTCTCTCTCTCTCTCTCTCTCTCTCTCTCTCTCTCTCTCTCTCTCTCTCTCTCTCTCTCTCTCTCTCTCTCTCTCTCTCTCTCTCTCTCTCTCTCTCTCTCTCTCTCTGTGTGTGTGTGTGTGTGTGTGTGTGTGTGTGTGTTTCTATCTCCCCCTCCCTCTGTCTCTCTCTCTCTCTTTATATGTATGTGTGCTCGATGACCTCATCATTCAGATATGTATATGGGAGAAGAAGCAAAATCAAGCATTCAGATATGTATACACAACAAAGCTTGTAAGAGCATTTATTCTTCCTATAAAACCATGCTTATGAAATGATTGAGAACCCTATTTGATTTTCTTATAAAATAAATGTCACAACTTCCACCTTTCATTTGATATATATCCCATATGAGAATTATAAAATGATTTCACTTTAAGGGATGGTATATAAATCAGCATGTGGCATAGGAAAGTGAGTATCAAACAAGTGTATAGCTACTTAAAAAGCTTGGTGGTCAATTTCTTGGAATTTTCATGCTTCCTATAGCTTTTTAATTTCCTCCTCTTTATTGAAATTATCCATGGAGACAGTTGGGATTTTTAGATCCTCATGGATGTGATTCCATACACATGTAGATTCCTTGACTTTTCACTAAAGTTTGTTATTGTTTCCTCACTAGGTGATGCAATTTATTTAGCTTCTTTTGGTACATAGGTTCACATAAATTTGATACATGTGTCATAGTCAACATGTATAAAGATTAGCTTCAATCATTGTTACCATTTTTTAATGATTCTTTTGTGAAATAGAAAATCAATGTGATTTTTTGTGGTGACAATGTGTAAGAAGTGCAAGCAATGTGCAACATGATGGATACTTTTTCTCTCGACCCATTGGCATTTTAATAATATCATCAAGAAGCATTGGTGAGCCTACTAAAGTAGACACCACACTTCATGTCTATATCAAGGTTCTTAATGAGGATGTCATTTGATCATTGGAGATAAAATTTAATAAATTATTTTCAAGACATGAAGTATTCATGATGGTTTTATTGGTTATTAGGCTCTATCTATGTCAATAGATAATAATATAATGAGGAAAGGATACATTAAAATAAAAATGCTTATGATTGCTTAGGGAATGCTCTACTCTTCAATATATATGCATACCAATATAATTAACCCCACAAATGCACATTCTAGAAATAAATTCTCTCAAAATGATGCATCATGGAGACTTTTAAAATTTCCACATGGGTATGTGTTTGATAAGTCTTCTTGCATCATTGTCTAATGGATGCTAGTTTTGATCAATTTCTGGAGGGAAAGAGGTATATCAAAGAAAATGGATCCCATACTATCATGAAAATACACTCTCTTACTTCATTAGAACTCCAAAATGTGTTGTTTATTACTTGGTGAATCATTTTCAATTGAATAGAGACTATTCTTTTTGGTACACATCTTTGTTGTCTTGTTTGTATATGTCTTCTTCTTGATTTGATGGAGAGATTCCTTACTTCTAAATGTTTCTATCTTTGTTTCTTGAGGAGTCCATTTTGATGCAAATTCTTTACTATTTTTTGATGTCTTCCTTTGGATTCCTTCTTGCATCTTCTCACATTTTGTATCCTATGGATATCCTTAGTTCCTATGATCAATATGTTCAGGTTCCCAAAATTGATGTTGATTCCTCTATGCATCGATTAATCATTTGACAGTCCAAATTTTCTTTTTATTGGATGAGCATTTTTCCATTTAGGTTGGATGCTTAATGTTGTTTTGCTTTGCAATAGGAAGGACTTTAGGCTTTGGAGATGGAGTAGAAGTAGTTGCAAGTGGATTCTCACTTTCACTCCCTACTATGTTTATAGTTCTATATTTTCCTTTGAGTTGTTAGGGGATGAGTAGATCAAGCAATACAGATGCATTTATGCAAGGATGAAATGTACAATGCATCCACACTTGCAATCACACCTTCTCATCCAAAACGGAAATTTATTTCATACTAACGGCCTAGGATTTGTGTCTCTATGAGGTTTTCATCCCCACACACTAATAAATTTCTCTTATTATATGACTACCAAAGTGGAATGAAAATTTTGTTTCCCATATGCATGGTATTTCACTACAGTCCACCCCTAGGATGTTAGCATTTTTTTGTATCATTTCTAACATTATAGTGCCGTGGATAGATTGATGACATTAGTAGCTCTGCTCTTGACTTGAAAAAGGTCTTTGCTTCCTTTATTGCTTGCACCAATACATAGCATATCACATGATTGGAAGCATCTATGTGTACATGGAAAATTTTATTCCAATCAAGAACTTTGAGGATGGGAGCTGAGCTCAACCTCCTTTTTTATTCCTCCAAATCTTTATCACACGTAGGTTTGCAATCAAAATTCATAAGAATCCCATATAATGTCATGTTAATTATGGATTACATGTGTATGAATCTTTAATAGCCACAATCTCCTTTAAAATATCAAACTTCCTTGATGTTTCTAGGCTTGAGTATTTCTAAAACCTTTCTCACTTTATCTTCATCCATTCAAATTCCATTGTTGGACACTATTGTTGATATATTTAGGTAGTGATGTGTGTGACCACACTAGGACCGTCGGGGCACTTTTTTCCCTCTTTAGGAGGTTTTTTTCCCCAGCTTGTATATACGCTTATTTCCCTAATGGGCTACTTATCTTTGTACATTCTAGTGGTAATACATTCAGTATTGTCTGTTGAGCTCCAAGCTTCTTCTTCTTCCTTGTGCTGTTCGCGTGCTTCCGCAGACGTCTAACTCCAACAATTGGTATCAGAGCAGGTCGCCGCTTCATCTAGGGCGTCGTCGACACCTCTCCGATTGTAGTCTCAAAATTTCACAAATTTTGGTGGCCATACTCAGCATGTTTTTGAGATCAAAACTACTTTGTTTTGTTGTGCCGAGATCGCAATTTGAGCTCACTTCGACCTCCAAACGCACTATCACAGTGCTTGTGCAAGCTATTTCATCTTTTTGTGCCAAAGGTATATACCAGTTTCAGTTCGCCAGTATAAGCGTCTCGAAGTCTGCTACAGGTCTAGCAGAATTCGTTTGGGCAGTTATGTTCAACTTTTTGAGATACAGTCAATTTTCTGCATCAAGGTATTTTAGTCACCGGCCATGGCTGAAAGCAATGATGTATTCTGTATGTTGGATGTTGAGGATAAGTTGGATGGTACCAACTACCCATTATGGGCTTATATGATGCGACATGTATTGGTTGCAAAAGGACTGTGGAACATTATGCAGGGTGTTGAAAAATGTCCTATCGCACCTGCAACTATTACAACTATAGGTAGTGAAGGTGATGCAGAAGGTGTCGAAGATGATGATATTTTGCATATTCATGTTCGTGCTACGATTTCTATTGCACCTACTGCAAAGCAAATTCGTTGGGATGGCAGAGATGCCCAAGCACATGCATTAATAGCTTTGTCTGTCAAACGTCCCATTATTATGATTGTACTCATTAGTAGTTCATCAACACTTGTTACATATATTGGTTGAGCAGACACCATGTATGTCTTTGTGGACATTGCCTATGTACGTTCATGTAGTATACAGTGGTTGCACTTTGCGTAAGAGTTAAACACATTTAAAACAGGATCATGGAAGGGTTCCCTTTATTGGGATACACCATGATTTTGAGGTCTCTTCCATGATGTAGGTGGAATACATACCCTACCCTCGACATAGGAGATGCATGTTAATGGACTTATATGTGATTAGTAAACCTAGTTGGCTTCTTTGGTTACTTGGATTATACGTAGTGAGCTCAATTGGATACTATGTAGTTCATGCAATCTTACATGACAATATTTACAATTTTTGTGATTTTTGTATCATTGCTCATAGTTTCCATTTACAAAGGAGACTCTATCAAATTTTTTGAGATTTCCATTTTCAGCCATGCATAGGCTGATTTTGCTACCTTACTTTCTCTTTTTGTGAGTATATCAACTTGTAAATAGTCATTTTGACACTCGCTCATTAGTCATTGTTGTTCATCTACTCATTTTTGGGAGAAACTCTACCATAATTTTTCCAAATTTTGACATTTATTCATATTTTCAAAGTTTCAATGATGCTTGGTCATTTCTATCTTTATCCATATTCTATTCAATTATTTCTCATCATGGCATCAGAAGTTTTGGGCATATCTGATGGATTAGCTTCTAGTGCAAGTGGCTTCGAAAAGAGCTACAAATTGCAAGGCAAAGACCACCTTGAAATGTGCAATTTTGATGTCAGCAACTTCTATTTATGGATGAATGAGATTCATCATGTCTTGATTCACAGAAGACAATGGAATCGAACTTGTGGCCCTACAATGCAACCTACTGATATGCATGACGGTTGGGAGGATCTTGATAAGATAACCATGCCTATATTTTGATTTACACTTTGTAGATAGTATCTATTTCACTATTCTAGACTATCCTACATAAGAGGAGGTTTGGAAGATGCTTTGTAATACTTATGAGAAAGAGAATGCTTCCAACAAAAGCTCTATGGCTCATGCATGAAGACATTGGTATTGGTGCTATTCATTTGAATGAGTTTGATGAACTCTTCAAGATGGACATGGATGATGAGATGAAAGTAATTTTCTTGCTTTGCAAATTGCTGCCTCATGTGATACATTCAACATAGCTATTAATAACAGTGCAGCTAGTGGAAAACTTATCTACAATGACACTTGTTGTGCACTTCTAAGTGAGGAGATTTGAAGAACTCTATGGCTACCACAGATAGTGGAGATGAATATGATGCTTGTGATTCTAACCAAGTAAGGAATCAACCATGTGACAAGATCAAAAACAAAAACAAGAATGGCCAATGTGGCAAGAGTAGAAGCATCACAAAAGAGGGATATTCAATGCCATCATTCCTATAAGAAAGGTTATATGAAAAAGGATTGATATGCTTTGAAGAATGCCAAAGGTAAAGGTCAACAGATTGATGAAAATGTTAAACTATTACTTGAAGCATCCATGTTAGTAGCCAAGGAGGACTTAGCAGACAAGGAAGCCTCAGACAAGGACGGCAAGAGAGGCAAGGCTCGGGCACAAGACTGAGAGGACAGACTAGTCGATGTAGATCCGGCAAGGAATGGGCCCAATCATTTTTTCAAATCAATCATTCAACAAACAATGATGAAATCATTTCATTGTAAATACCTATTTTCGATAGTTTTGACTCCATTTTGTACAAGCCAAGGAGTCCTCGAGCTTGAGGAGTCTTAGAAAATCCCATGTATCAATTTTCATAATCTTTAGAGTTTGAGCCTTCAAATTAGCTTAGGAACCTAATTTTTTATTACGTGGGACACTAGGTCCAAACTAATCCAAAACTATAAAAGGATCTAGAGAGCTCACTTTTGAGGTTGGATTTTTTATGAAACTTTGTATTAAGATCTCCTAAAGAAAGATTCCATTGTTCTACTCTTTTGTTTTACCTTGTATGTGTGTGTATGTGTATGCATGTTAGTGTGCTTCTCACTCATGCACGTGCATTTGTCTCACTCATGGTCTTCATACCATCCTCATGTCTCTGCGGACTAACATTTACAAGGTAGATCTCGTCCACGTTGGTATTTCCATTGTGCTAGAGTGACACTAAATTTGGCGTTGTTGTCAGGAAGCACGATTCAAAGATGAGTGTGTGATGGTAAGACGTAGAGTCTTGACATTGGAATCGTAGGTAACTAGCTAAATTTTCTATTCTTTCTTGCTTTTTTTATCACCATCTCCACAATCTCTACTCTCCATCTCCTTGCATCTCCTTAATCATAAAAATTTTAGCTTTTTGTTCATATCTCGATTTCCCACTTCATTTCCTCATTCCACTTATGAGAGAGACAGAGACAAGAGAGAGATTGTGTGATTGCTATTTTTGTGTGTTTTTTAGAGTTTTCTATAGAGATTGATGCCAACAAAAGCTCCAACAGCATCATCAAGTATGAGAGAACCCTATGCGTGGCTCAAGATGATCACAAGAAAAAATCCTCATTTTTTTCCATTGTGATAGACAAAAACGATATACATTGTCTATCATGATAGACAATATCTATCATGACAGACAGGACTATTGCGATAGATTGACCCCTACAACAAAGATCGTCTATCATGATAGGCATGTGTATCGCAACATAAATGATAGACAATGAGAACCATCTATCATGATAGATTGTCTATCGCAATAGAGAGGATCCTATGATAGAGGCCATCTATCACGATAGACCCATCTATCATGATAGGCAAAAACTACGACAAATGATAAATCATAGATAGCATCTATCACGATAGACCCACCTATCACGATAGACCCATCTATCACCATAGACATGTCTATCATGATAGACTCGTCTATCGCAATAGACCCATCTATCGTGACAGATAGTCATCCACGATAGACACCATCTATCGCGACAGACACCATCCATCGCAATAGACACAATTTTAGCCCATTTTTTTTATCTGACAAATTTTGGTCAATTTGAACCTAATTGGGATTTTTACAAAGATTTGGAGTTATCTATGTGGAAAAGCAAGATGGTGGTGCAATGCAAGCTTAGGAACAAGTGTCATGAGTGGGTATCTGAGCTATTTCACACATGCATGACTCAAGATTGGAAAATCTCTGAACTTGCTCAATCAATTTTTTAGCTTAGGTTAAGTGCACTTAGGTGAATTGATAATTAAGGCGATGATATCAAGTATTTTCTCAAGTCCAAGAGTACTTGGAGCATAGTTGTGGCAAACCCTAAAAGAAAAGAACGTAATTTGATCGATCAATTGCCAAGTAATGACATGACTATAAAGACTAAGACTTTACACCAAAAGTAAATTCAGAAGAACAATTAATTGATAGAAAAGAACATTGGAACGTGGTTGTTCTTGGATGTTGGGCAAGTAACTGGGTCATATGAACCTTAGGTCAGGTAGACACCTAAGAAGAGCAAATAGACAAAGCATTAGATCATTTGAAGTTAGTATCAACCATACTGTTATGTCATTCGCTCAACAATTGAGTGATTATCCTTACGTGTTGAGCTCTAAGACAAGTGATTAAAATGTCTTTTAGCATGGAGAGACCTATAGGAAGTTCAAGAATATCATACTCACAAACCCCAGAAGGTCCCTACAAGACTCGAGTAAAATATATCCGAACCAACCGCTTAGGTGCTTGCATCTATATGGATGGTTTGAGACTAAGTTGTCCAACTTAGAAACCCAGACCAACCCTTTGGAATCGAGCATCCCATGGTCAAGTTTGAAGAGGGATCCTATACAGATAAGCAAGGAACCGTGTATGTTGTAACCAGCTTACCAGATAGGACATATGAGTTTGAATCGATCATTCCTGAGTTGGAAAAAAGAGACTTGGATCAAGAAAACCGAGGAAGAGATCCTAGTACACCCAGAGGTAAGTCAATCCTGTCATGAATAATCGCACCAAAATGGATTCCCCAAGACAATAAAAGCATAGAACTCTTCGTGAATAGAGAGATGGATTAAGCATCTTGGAGGTTCAAGCCAAACAAGCCTAGTGAAGTCGACAGAGTGATCATGTACAAATTCAAGGTTCCTAATGTTCCAGGGAAGGTTATCTACTTGGATAAAAATTGTGAAAGGATGTTTGTAGTTATAGAACATAGTAGACATGCATACACGTGGAAGGATGAACCAATTTTCCATCCTCACAAGTCTACTAATTCCCATGGTCAGCATGGACTTGGATCCTCTCATACCTTACTTAGTCAAAAGGAGAAGTCCAGAGAGAGACTAGAGGTAAATTTTCAAATCCACTAGGGAGAGAAAGATCAAGACTCAACATTGATAGAGTAGAACAAGAAAAACCTAAAGGACATAGACACCAAACAGGCATGGATGAGTTCCCTCTGCCTAGACTAAGAGAACATCCTAGAATCTTGAGACCTACTCAATTAGTGAAATCGATGAAGAATTACTTTGATGGCACAAGAGATCTATACGATCATGTAGCTGAATTCAAGCAAGTGTTAAGAGCTATGAACTTGTCCCACATATAAAAAATATTAACAAACGGTGAGGTATGAGCGACATAAGCTACTCCTCATGCCAGCCACTCACGTAAGTGTCATAGATTATTTGTTAGACGGTAGATAGGAAAACTTAACAGTAATGGAAACAGTTAAAACAGTTGAAAACAACAGAACAGACACATCGTAGCATTTGCAAAAGCTTGTCCCATGTATTTTAAAGATCAAAGGAAGAGTATCCACCCGATGTTGAGCTACAGCCTAAGGTTGGGAAAATGGCCTGGAACTGGCCAAGTTCAGAAGTTTGCAGTTGAAAGGCACGTTAAAAAAAAATATACTGAGTTAAGTAGGTGGCTGGTAAGTAGTTATCATTACATTAATCTTTAAAGCTACCTGTTTTTATCTTATCGTATTTAACTTTAGCTATACAAATAAACAAAGGCACATGTCTCCGGATTCAGCCACATTGCCATCCAGCGCCACATCCCGGTTAAGGAATATTAACCCAATTCCATCTCGACGATGAACATTGCACCCTCGACACAGGACTGCCCCATCTCTTAGGATCGACTAACCCATGCCCAATTGCTGTCCATATCCTACTACCACCACGACTCCACAACATTATCTGAACTAACTTAGGCTCCGTATCATCAGGCTTCATGCAAAAAAAATCGGATAAGTGGTTTTCAAGTGAGTATATGTTAGGACAAAGTACAGCGGCAGAATATCATGTATTCCACACATGTTGGGATAACGTACAATAGTGGCTTATCTTAATAAATACATCATGCATTGCAGTAACTCTAGTGACTCTTTCCTTATTTCCCATTCTTTTGACCATGAAACAAAAGGGAAAAACAAGATCAAAACAAGGAAAGATCAGGAAGCTGAGCCAGGCACTGAAGTTATTAATGTCAAATTCCCATTATGAGTTTTCATCATAGGACTGACCACCATCCCTGCATCAACCTGCTCATTCAGAGCCAAGCAGTGGTATTGGACTGCAAAGAAGAAAACTGAAATATGCCATACTTAAATCATAAAAGCATTCATCTGTCAATTCTACACATATCAAGCTGGTTAAACTATCTTTATTTGAAGCACATGAGCATCTACAAGGCCAGTCCATGAATTGGAACAGCAAGCTGTTGTGTCCCTCGACAGGGCCACCTATCGAGCAGTTTACACAAATAAATTACATATATACTGATTAGAAGACACATTCCATACATGCGTTGATTTCTGGTTGATATGTGACATAAAAACAGATAGGATTCAAGGAAGAATAGACATTGGCTAGCTGCCACTGGCTCTACTAGTATTAGGTCTTGTCAAATTGCTAGTCAGACCTGCCTTCTTAAAATTGGCACTCATACTGTTGAAATCCACAAGGTCTCCAAACCATTTATCTGGTGAATCCTCAGGAAAACCGCCAGTGGTCTTGGGCACATTTTGACGGGCTGGGAGACTCGCTGTGTGAGTTAGCTTGCCCTTGGAAGGAATCTGTGCTTGTCCATCATTTTTATCTTCAAAAGTCAAACCCTTTGCCTGCTCTTCCGATCCTGTACTGACAGATGAATAGAGTTGATTTGGTGGATTTACTTGCTCTTGAAAGTACCGGTTCCTTTCTGTACGGAACATGGGGGGAGGAGGTATGCCAGAAGATGTGTTCATTCCTTGAGAATACGAGGACTGAAGCGTCGGGCTTCCTTGAAAGCTTTGCTCTTCTCGGTTCAGGTGCTGAATGTCAGGAACCTGATCTTGCCACTGTGGTGATGCACTTGAAGAAGCAGCCCAAGGATTAAGATTACTGGTAGAGCTCCATTGTTGGACAGGTGGATTCTGACTATTCAGTGAAGTACCTGATGCCAAGGATTCTGTTTCTTTCCTATAGTCTGGTGTGGCAGCGACAAAGGCTGCACTGTTTGCAAATGGGTTGATCATATCCTCTTGATCAGAAAGAGGTGTCTGTTGTGCCACAGGACTTGTCAAGGCACCTGGGGTAGCTGGTGACACATCACCAGTGAGAATATCAACATTCTGCCCATGTGCATCAAGGCGTGCATTGACCTTCCTGATAGGCTGAGGTGGAGGAGGAAGAGCAAACGGGGCAGGACTTGTTGATATGGAATGAGTTCCTTGAATAGCAGACGTGCGACTACCCTTTGAACTCTGCCTGAAAACACACACAAATTCACAAACAACTCGTTCAACAAAAACCAGCCATTTTAGTATAAATAACCACCTGTGGGCCAGCTGAGAGAACTCGTCCTCTGCATCCTCATCCTCGTGATCAAAGGAAGAGAAATTTTTAGGAGAACTGCTGCTGGGTTCATGCCGCTTAAGAACTGTGGATTCTTGTGGCACATTTGCTCCAGAAGCAATAGCATCATGCTTTGCCAACACCCTCTGCAAGTCATCATTCAAAGAGAGACCTCGGCAGAGAAGGCTCTCATCCCTTCATAAACAATAAAGACTGATTAAGCCAACATTGCATGTGAATACACAACATGTGTCAGAAGTTTTTTAGCGGTATCAGCTGGACAAACAAACTCACGATGTGGTATCAACCAGCTGTAAGATGCTTTTTTGATATGAGCGACATTGTTCTACGAGTTGGATTATGATATCATCTTTCACAGCCTATATACAGACAAAAGGATATAAATCAGAACTTATGATTGACAACTTTGTAAAATTGCTGCATCAAATGCTTATTTGCACATAAATGTTGGACGATACGATATGTACAACATGAAGAAAGAAATGTATGAAACGTTTTCTATTATTTCCTTGGGTAAGGACACTAACAACTGGTCTTCTGTGTAAATGATCTTCATTAATGAGTGTACAAAGCAACAACATTAAGTGGAAACAGATGCATCCTTGAGTGCCAACAAGCCACCTTGTCGAGAGCCGACTTCTTAATCGTTGAGTGAAAGTTGTACATGTATCCTTCAGTTACTCTAGTCTCTCATACAAGCACTGTGCAGCATGCGAGAGAAACTGTATGCCACAGTATCTATGCACCCCAGTCACATACATACATGATTGATTGATTAGAGCATCACACGCACACATACACACACACACACTAAGTGTACTACACTCAAGACCTGAAATCCCCCCAGTAGAGCACTGGAAGCTGTCAACTTGGCACTGATTACTGCCTCAACTCACAACCTTGGACCCTTGCTGTTATACCATATGCAATGTGAATAGAAAAACAGCCAGAAGCTTCAAGATTAGGTCACATGTAGCACTTAAATTGGGACAAAAACTTTATGGAGCACCAACCATACACGTTCTGTGCTCAAACTGATCTTAACTGGGCAGAAGCATATCCCAACAACATGCAAAATGTCTAGCAAAGACAAAGTTGGCTCCATTCACATATACCAGCTTCTTGATGCTCACAATGGATAGTGAATTGGGTAGCAGCATCTCAGCAACATGTCACAATCCTTATATTTGGACAAAGCCAGCTAGAACGAAAAGGCACTGCACTAAGTTGGAAAAGCAAGGATACTGAAGAAGGAAGTTCTAGTGGAAATAATAAGTGATATTCCACCTTGAAAGCTTGTGTTTCGTGCTGTACTCAAAACCATCTTCAACAGTTTACAAGACTTTCTCTGTGTATTCAACAGTTTACAAGACTTTCTCTGTGTAGAGAACATAGATGACATGTCAACAATTTCTACGGGAAAGGGTGGCATAGGAACTTCAATGTTTTGTGTACACATGCAATGTATATTACTATATGCAATAACCATGCCCTTACAAACCATTTGTAATAGTTTTACCTGCTTATCATGAATATCTAATGCATTCAACATTTCATTCAATACTTCTACTCCACTTTGAGCAGCATCTATGTCCTTGGGGCTGCAGAAAATCAATAGAACAACTGCTCAGCAAATAAATAATACTAATCATGATTCAGACAATGAAAAATTGATATTAATAAAACCTGACACTTACCCCCATGTGGGACTAGTAGGTATGGACATCACTTGATCAAGTGGTGTGGGTGGGGAATATGGTGTTTGCCCGTAATTTGCTGAGAGTGGTGATCTAAAAGGTGGACACGACTGTGGATAAGAAGGATAGTTTGAGTGCATTGCTGGTGGACGTGGTGGATGTGTTACAGGTGGTGTAAACATGGGAACAGCATCGGGTGCACGATTAGGAAATTCAACTCCCATGCCCTGCCAAATAAGTGAGTCAGGAATCACACAACAGATATGCAATAGAAGGGTTCACAAATAAGTATTAGTCTTCAAATGCTTTACAAGGAAGATAACCTCAAAATGAAAAGACATTGCTTAAAGGATTAGATATAAAGCTCAACAAAACACACACACACACATACGCTTTAGGCATTTCCCCTGTCATAACCAAAACATTCTACGAGCTTACCCTCAGCTCATTATATGCCATATAATACTGTGGATACTTGCTGGACAGCCCTCCGAAAGCCTCTTGCCAAGAGTCCAGCAGGACCAATATCTTATCTCTCACTTCCATGTCTGACTGCATATAGTTGCAATAACTTTTCCTTAGGAAATAGTTTTATTATTAAGTCAGATTTATAGGAAGAATTGTGGTTCAATACGCACCCTTTTCTTCACTATCTTAACCATTTCGTTTAGCACCTCTTTTTCTGCAACATTTTGGTGCACAACTTCACCACAGTTCTTCATTATTGTCTCCAAAACCTGCACGAAAGCAGATGTATTCAAAGTTTCAGAAAGCTAGAAGAGTTGGAACATATTTATATTCAAGACATTTATACCTTCATAAGTTCAGAGTTATCCAAACTCGCAAACTCAATATAAAGCGCACAAACACAAAATTATAAGAAAAAAGCAACACCCAAAGCAAGAGACTACACAATAAATAAGGTCAATATATCTCATGAAAAATACAAGCAAATAGGACGCCCAATACAAAATTAAAAAAAAAATAATAATAATAATAAACAAACAAAATTAGGAAAAAAAACAACAACAAAAACAAAAACATACAAACAAATAAATAAAAATACAAAAAGAATAAATGATCACTTAATATATAATCAAACACAACATACTATTATTCAAGATAGTTACCGTCAATGCCAGCAGCTGTATTGTGCCATTTTTACTTGCTAGACGTTTTTTGATAGCTTTCACAGTTTCACGTGCTTGTCTGTAAGCATTAAAGATTTTAAAATACGACCACAGTAGAGCTTTTATACATCAGATGTAAAGGCATAAATGATATTTCATTTGAGAGCATATGGATATTGAAATTTTGGCATGAAGATTAGCTGCACAATCCAGACACAAATCACAAGTGATAAATAAATCTCTCTCCTTACCCATGAAGAATGTGTAAATGAAATATCAGGACTCTTCATATGACAAGAAGCAAAAGAAGATCCCTCTTGAGAATTTATGACTTAAGCTAATATCTCTGCCATACTTGGCCCCATAGATGCATGCCCTCAAACATGAATATGTCAGATGGAAACTACACAAGCAACTAGACATGCAATAAATTAAAACCAAGATATAAGAAGACAGCATTAAGAGATGACAAAATTGTGCACAAATATACATCTTGAAAGTATTTCATACAACAGATGAATCTCAGTAGCGTAAGAAACTGCTCATTTATCTGCAAACGTATTTCATTTACCACAAAAAGAATGACAGTGGGTAATAGGACATCTTCATCCTGCAGCAAGAAAATTAAAATATTCAAGTGCTCTCCAGAATCCAAACATATGGGTTTCTGACCAGATAATGTATACAACCAGAAAATAAAAAATGACAAATTCACCAAGTGTTGTACTGTCGCGATATGAACTAACCCTTGATCACATCATTAGGTACATGTTGAAACACCATTTCAACAGAATAGAGATCGGTGTTCAGAAAGAAAGGACACCAGTGACACAATAATTTGCTAGTCTTGGAAATAAAAACTGTTTAAAATGCATGCATCATTTAACACTATGTACGCATTGTATTATCTCTTGACTGAAGGATTATGAGACATTGCATATGGAGCATAATGGACTGTAATTTTCAATTTTAATGAATGCTCTATAACCACATAAGTCCTGAAATATTGATATGTGGAAGAGAGATAAAATAATAAAGAGAGAGATGCATCCAAACACTTTGAAATGCCAGTATTCATATAACTTCATTAGTTCAGATTTATCTGAGAGATTAAAAAACATAAACACATACAAAAGATCACGCAAAAGAAAAAGATCATTCAAAAAATCAAAATACTAAAGGAAATGATTATCAGGATTAATAATACATAAATCAAAAGAGAATAACAAAATATTTAAATAGACTAAAATAATTGAATAAGAAAACAAAAAGTGCATATTTAACTTCTATTTCTGCCTCAACAAGTACCAGATTTCAAACTTTATCCTGCATAGCTTGGACAAGGAGCTAGATATTCCTACTCACATCATCAATGCCCTAGAGTGAGTGCAAGATCTAAACAAAAACTTTCATAGAAAGGCATCTTAAAAAAGCCAGCAAATGCAAGTATTGTTTAGGATTTTCCACAAGTGTCGCATCTCACAAGGCCCATCTACTTGGTCTAAAGGGCACAAACACTGAGTCGCTATGCAATGCCACAAAATGTTACTCAATACTTCACTTTCAAGTTAGAGCTTACAAGTTGCACCTATATATCTATCTATCTAATAACTATCTATCGATCTTTCATTCTTTCTATCCATCTACTTGTCTCCCTATTTATGGTCTACTATCTATCTCTAGACTCTTATCTACATATCTACATGTACCTAGCTAAAATAACTGTAATTATTTGACTCAAGAATACAAAAAACTTATTCATCTATACTTAACTAATTTTATTCTTTTTACCAGTCTTTATGGAATGAACGAATAGGACAATAAAAGAAGATTTTGTTGAGAGGGAAAAAGAGAAAAACAAAACAGAAAATCATTAAAATTTTGAGAAAGTACTTCTACATCTATGGTTTATTATCTATCTCTATCGACGCAAGAATACAACAACAAATAAAAATTTTTTATTTCAAAAAAAAATAAAAATCATTGAAATCTTGATGAACATCACTCCCTAAGTTTTATATCGTAAGAGCGATTTTTAAAATCTCTTTTGAAAAAATCGTAAGATTTTTTTTCATTATGATTACAAAGGATGATGAGCCACTATCACCAAGGTCATTAAAACTTCTGAATCTACTCAATTGTGATCTCAACTCTCCCAAACCATAAAAGTTTTGATTTTGCCATTCTAACCCTTAACATTATTTGAAGTGAAATGTAGCTGTAATGCCTTCAATTGATCATATGCATTAGTTTTGCATTCAAATGCTCTCTTTTTAAGGTCATATACTTCATCCTTTTAAGTACATGATCTACATTTGAGCATATTTCCATAAACATCTTGAGGCATAGAAAGCTTTGTCAAAGATGAGGGATGGGAGATCTTGCTTCCATTAATTAAACTTATGAACCAATTCTATTGTGATCTCAACTCTCACAAGCCATAAAAGTTATGATTTTCGTGTATCTAAATTTGGCATTCACCCTTCACATTGTTTAATGTGAAATGTAGTTGTAATGCATTTAATTGATCATATGCATTCGTTTCACATTCAAAAGCTCTCTCTTTTAGGTCATATACTTCATCCTTGTAAGTGCATGATCTACATTTGAAGAGACTCATCATTCTCCCTAAGATTTTAGGGCTTAGAAAACCTTGTCAAAGATGATGGATGGGAGATCTTGGTTCAATAAAATTAATGGATTTCCTCTTCAAACATGGTTTAGGTATTAATCACCACTACCACTCCATAACACCAATGACACATACCCATGTATCTTACCACACGATGTTCAAAACAAAGTGATTAGAAAAGAGAGATTGAAAATATAAATTACAATCTACAATAGTCCTGAAGTTGGAGTACAACACATAGCACTTCATGTAAATATTAGATTTTGGGTTCATAGAGCTGATAAATCACAAATACAGGAACACTTGTCAAATGCACTAAAGACTACCCAGCCAGCAAGTTAAAAGTCTCCTCACACAACTTTTAGATTGAAAGAGGCAAGGCCACGAAGACTCCCCTAGGGGGAGGATATGTACATCGTGTTCATCAAACATCACAGAGCATTTCACTTGCCAACACCCACATACATAAGGATCAAATACAAGATCATAGACATACTTGACACACACACACACACACACAAAACCAGGGATAACATTCGCGGAAATAGTGCAAGGCGATAGCTGAAACTTAAGCATGAAAGTGCAACTTATGCTAATAAGAAAACAGGACTGATTCACCAATTCGAGAAACAAATGAAAACGTGGGCCGGAAGAGGAGAAAGCAGGGACAAAAGAATAACGTGACGAAAGGGGAGGAAGAAGAAAAAGGGGACGCGAACAAGATTACCACAGATGCACAAACAATAAGCAGATGTTTCTTACCCCGGATCGTAATTGATCGCGTCGCAAATTTCTAAATTCATGCCCCAATCCGGCCCTATTAGCAATTCGCTGGTCGCCTTCTCGACAAGGGAAGCCGTGCTGCTCGACATGTCTGAATATATTTCCAGATGGGGAAGATTATCTTACAGGTTTCAAGGTCCTAACGACTGTGGGAGTTCCTCAGGGATCAAGTTTCAGAAGCTGGACCACAGGCTCTGCTGAGCTGATTAGGGCGAAACGTTTACAGTCCTTAAGATCTTGGACCCGGAGGCTAGCCTACAGGTGAAGGAGGCTGCTGCTGGAAAGTAAAATCTATTATTAGCTCCACGAGCTGACACAGACGGGCACACGGGAAGAAGCCGGCTGGAAAATTGGAGTGCGAGAAGGGAAGGGGAAAGAAACACAGAAGAAATTTAGCGTTTGACCTGAACGCCGAATGAATTCGGAGCCGAATGAGTGGAATACAAAGCCGCGTTGTTCAAGCGATGAGCATTGAGCACTGAAGACGTGACTTATTTTGTTGTCTCTTGCCGGGTTTTATATTAGCTGGTGAAAAGCATCTTTGCATTGTCGCTCGCTTTTTACAATTTAAGCGCTTAAGAAAGCAAAATAAGCTTTTACGATTTAACGGGCCGTTAACAAAAGTGAAAAAAATTTATTTTCATTACAAAAATATTTTCATAATAATCACTTTTTAAAAGAAAAGACTTTTATCAAAATTACTAGGTTGTTTTGAACAAATTCTGCTCCGTAAAATCTCTCTATTTCGAAGTGCATGTTTTTTTTTTAATGGAGGTTCGGTCGAGGCCTACTCCCACGGGCTTTAACTTTGAAATTGCAATTGTACAAGGAAAGGCATAGTACCCATGGGACCTCCCTTACCCCACAAGAACAGGGGTTTACATAGCTGGATTAAATTGTGGTCACAACTACTACAGGGCAGAACAGGTGGTGGCACATCAGCCACATGATACATCATTCCAATGTCATACATGTCCCTCACATGCTCCCGGCAGGGGTTGAACCCTCGCCCCCGCCTCAAGAGACAAGCAGCCCAACCACCTAGACAGTAGCCTGGGGCTATTTCGAAGTGCATGTTGTTTGAGACATTGCCCTCTTGCATCAATGAAGGTGTGATCAAATTGAGAAATGAAAGTTGATAAGAATGAAAGAGGGAAAATATTTTTTGCGCACAATCTAAAAGATGATGAATGTGAATGTTTGACAAACGAAAAGAATCAAGATCTTTTTGTGAATAACTCTAAATTATCTTCTTTGTCCCCTTACACTTGTTGAAGGAAAAAAGGTCATAATGTGTTGTATCTCCTATGTTAGGGAAAGGGTGTTTGCTTCCAAGAGAGTGAAGAGGTTGGATATATTGTTTACCATGTCTAAGATTTGAGATGTTGTAGATGCCCTGGTTATTAGAAAATGACCATAAGGAGAGATCTTCTCAACCAGTTCTATGAGGCCCTCAGTTAACTCAAGTGGATGCTTCTAGAAAGCTCTAGATCTCTTTGGGCAAAATACTCTCCCCATGTACCCCATGGGGATTGAACCTAAGACCTCCTCCTTCACATCCTTGAGTCTTAATTGTTGGAGTTAGACGTCTGTGGAAGCACGTGAACAGCACAAGGAAGAAGAAGAAGCTTGGAGCAAAACACACAATACTGAATGTATTACTAGAGAATGTACAAAGATAAGTAGCCCATTAGGGCAATAGGCGTATATACAAGGGGGGGGGGGGGGGGGGGGGGGGGGGGGGGGGGGGGGAACCTCCTATAGAGGGAAAAAAGTGCCCCGACGGTCCTAGAGTGCTCACACACATCACTACCTAAATATATCAACAAATCCCCCCTGGGAGTGATGCAGTGAACAAGTAGCTAGCACTCATGTATAAGGAAGTGTGAAGCTATGTGGAAATCACTCCACGAAAGGAAGTAAGCCCAAAGCTTTACGGAAAGCTTCAAACTTCTCCCTAGGCAGAGCCTTCGTGAAAAGGTCTACAATGTTCTCTTGCGTGGGCATATATGCCAATTTGATCTCCCCAATATAGAACCTTTCCCTAACATAATGATAATGCACCTCAATGTGCTTAGTGCAAGCATGGAACATAGGGTTGCTTGCAACGGCCAATGCGCTATGACTGTCAGTGAAGATGGTGGTGGCAGAAGACTGACCAACACCCAAATCAGCCATAAAGGCGTCTGAGCCACACACACTCAATAGTAGTTATGAAAGCTGCCCTATACTCAGCCTCACAACTGGAAGTGGCCATAGTAGGCTGCTTCTTGCTCGACCAAGATATACATGAGCTAACAAGCATGAAGCGAAAGCCACTAGTGGACACGAGTGTCATAGCAACTAGCTCAGTCTGAGTCAAAAAAAGCATGCAAATCTAGCAATAGTGATCCCCCCTTGGGATAGAACAACCCAAGTAGCCGAGTACCACTCAAGTAGCAAAAGATGCACTTAACTGCCTGCCAATGCTTGACACCTGGGCAATGCATAAACCTGCTTATCTGTGAGACAGCGAACTGAATATCTGGCCGAGTAATGCATAAGTAAATTAGGCATCCAGCAGCCTGCTGATAGAGGATAGCATCAAGTGCATCTCAAGCATCATGAAGACTCAATCGTAAACCTGTCTCCATAGGAGTGGCAATAGGCTTACAATCTTCAAGGCCAAAACGCTGCAATAATGTGTCAATATATTTTGTTTGACACAAAGCCATTCCACCATCAACTTGCATAAACTGAATGCCCAAATAATTTTCATGCTCTTTTTGCACAAAGCCATGGGGCTGAAAAACATACACTTCTTCATGCAAGTCACCATTCAGAAATGCAGTTTTAATTTCCAACTGATGTACATTCCAACCATGATGAGTGGCAAGTGCACAGATGCTCCGAATAGTAGTCATACGGCATGTAGGTGCAAAGGTCTCATCAAAATCAATGCCTCTTTCTTGTGCATAACCCTTTGCAACAAGCTTAACCTTATACATGTCAATTATTCCATCAGGCTTACACTCCAGCTTGTAAACCCACTTAGTGCCAATGGCCTTCTTGCCAGGAGGCAAGTCACATAAAGACCAAGTACCGTTCTTCATTATAGCATCATATTCAGATTGCATAGCAGCCATCCAATTTTCTGAATTTTGTGCTTCGTCAAATGAAACAGGCTCATTCTCATTACAAAGACTAGATGCAGCCATAGCATAGCAATCTGATGGACAAGAAAGGATGTCCACGATACAAGACTAGACAATAATAAACAAGACTAGAACTTGAAATGGAACCTGAAAGTACTTACTTGGTGATCATAACCCCTTGATCTCCCAAGACTAGCATTGGCAAGACTGAGAATGAATGTGGCCAACACCTCCTTATATAGTTTTTGAAGGGCGGTTACCAAAGGCAGTTACGACTTGATGATGTCATTTATTATATACAGGACCTCCGAGTGTTAGAATTCAGAGGCACTATGAGAGCCTGATCAAGTATGATATGACAAAGGTGCATCTAATTTGTTGTCATGCAAAGTTTGCACCAGCCATTTTGGCATAGTTTTTGCCTCCTCAATGTCAGCTCTCTCATCAAGAAGTGCATCATGTAAATCTGCATCAGAAATGGGATGATCTGCATCATCACATGAAACTTGCAAAGGTTGAGAAGTTGCCTCATTAGGACCAACACTAGACTATCTACCTGTAAAAAGAGGCAGCAAAGTATCATACATGTCTTTGGAGCTAACAGATGTCTCCTTAGTACATGAAAGCAATGGCTAAATAGCATCTTCCACAAAAAAAACATCACGGCTAACCAGAATGCATTTAGTCTATGGATGATACAGACGTTAGCCTTTACTTTCATAACTGTACCCAACAAAAATACATTTTACTACTTTATCATCCAATTTTTTGCGATGTTTTTCAGGCACTAATGCATATGTCAAACAACCAAAAACATGCAGATGTGCAACAGATGGCTTGCGATCATGCCAAGCCTCATATGGAGTGATAGATTGCAGCACTTTAGTGGGACACCTGTTAAGTACATATGTTGCACACATGACAACCTCAAGCCAGAAACTATGTGGTAAAGCCTGACTCTTGACCATACACCTCGCCATCTCCTTGAGTGACCTATTCTTTCGTCCAGCAACTCCATTCTGTTGAGTGTTTTATCGCAAGTTCAGCCAGAAATGCATTAAAATCGGAAGACATATATTCCCCCCCTCGATCAGAACGGAGGGTGCCCATTTTACATGCTGATAGATGTTCAGTTGAAACCAAAAACTGTTTGGAGTACATGAATACTTCATATTTTGCCTTCAATGGATATACCCATGCATTCCTGGAAAAATCATCGATGAAAGTCACGAAGTAAAGATAATTTCCAAAAGAAGGTGTCTGCATAGGACCACAGACATCACTATTTACAAGCTGCAATTTCTGAGTAGCCCGAACTGAACCATCTTTTGGAAAGGAGGAACGCTACATTTTGCCCAAAATATAGCCTTCACAAACATGTTTTCCTGGCGTCTCAAGTTTGGGCAAAGAGGACACCATTTCAGATTTTTGCAGGTGTAGCAAACTAGCAAAATTCAGATGACCAAAGCGTGCATGCCAAAGCTTTGCATCTGACATAGTCTGAGAATCATGTACTCCACATGCCAAATCATTTACAGATCTTTCATAGTCTATGAGCTTATACAGCCCATGACATAGAATGCCAGAAGCAATAATCATGTCGTCGTTTGACAAATCATCAACTGTACATTTTTCATCAACAAATTTCACAACCAAGCCAATCTTGGCTAATGCAAAAACTAATAACATATTTTTCTTGATCCCTGGCATAAACAAAGCATCTGACAAAGTGAAAGAACTACCATCAGCAGTAGTCAAAATGATATTACCAACTCCCATAACAGAATAAGAGGAGTTGTTGGCGCATGTAATAGTATTCCCTATAGGGGCAGGCTCGAGTGAAGAGAAGAAATTGCACTGCTAGGTAATATGTCTGGTCGCCCCACTGTCAAAGTACCAAACATCTGAGTCTACTGCACACATGCACTGCTCGTGAGAAGATGGGTCAAAACTGCAAACAGTAGTAAACGCCCATTCTTCTTCCTGCAAAAGATTAGTAGACTCCGTTTTTGGTGTAAAGGCTTTTGCAACAACCATTCAAGCCTCTTTCTTCTTTGCCTCTTTAGCAGCCAGTTTTGGATAGTTCTTTATGATATGATCATTCCCTTTACAGTACTTGCAAAACAATTTCTGCTTTTTTTTATTTTTTCTCATCTTTATCTTGGTTCTTCGAATGTGTAGCATTTGGAGATTTCTGCTTACTAGTAGAAGAGCTCCATTTTCCTTTGTCCTTCTGATTAGCCAGGAAAGCTTGATCTGCAACACACATAATGGACCTGTTCTACTTGGACTGATCTTCCTGCAATAGAGCAGAGACTAACTCCTCAAATGACAAGGCATTTGGATTTCCTTTCATCATCAACCGAAGAGTAGAAGCAAAACTCTGATATGAATCAAAAAGACCATTCAGAACAGTCTACACAAGTGAGCTACCTGGTATAACCTCATCAGTAGAAATCAATTGTTCCTTTAAGTCTTTGATCTTTGTTAGAAAATTGCCCATAGAATCACCTTCATTCATGTGCTCACTCTCCAACTGTTTTCGGAGGTAAGCAACACGAGCCTCATTCCTAGCTTGGTACAATGTGGTAAGTGTATCCCAAGCATCGTTAGCTATTCTGCAAGAGCAAATGTGAGGAATAATGGCACGTTTGATAGACAAAGCTATCAATGCATGTGCCTGAGCATCTCTGCCATCCCAACGAATCTGCTCTGCAGTAGGTGCAGCAGAAACCACAGCACAAACAGGAATATGCAGAATATCATCATCTTCGACACCTTCTGCATCAGCTTCAGTACGTGCAGTTCTAACAATTGCAGGTGTGATAAGACGTTTTTCAACACCCTGCACAATGTTCCACAGTCCTTTTGCAACCAATACATGTCGCATCATATAAGCCCACAACGGGTAGTTGGTACCATCAAACTTATCCTCAATAGCCAACATACGAAATACATCACTGCTTTCAGCCATGGCCAGTGACTAAAATACCTTGATGCAAAAAATAGACTGTATCTCAAAAAGTTGAACGGAACTTCCCTAGCTTGCACAAGCGCTACAATAGTGCGTTCGGAGGCCAAAACGAGCTCAGATCGCGATTTCGGGACCACAAAGCGAAGTAGTTTTGATCTCTGAACCACCTTGAGTATGCTCACCAAATTTTATGTGAATTTGAGACTGCAATCGAAGAGGTGTAGATGATGCCCTAGATGAAGCGGCGACCTACCCTGATACCAATTGTTGGAGTTAGACGTCTGGGGAATTTATGACCATGCATAGTATTTGTTGAATGAGTTCTAAAGATCATAAATTTAGGGAATATTGGATTATCTCTAGAAATAGGTTTCACAAAAGGTGAATCCCTTTAAAATAGTGGATCACTTTTGTAAAATTCATTCATATTTTAGGAGGTGATTTACATATTTGTATTCAAAAAAATGTTTGTGTGGTCTTGAATGTTTCCTTGTATGCTGTTGAATATTCCATAATATCGTGGTGTACATTTTAATTTAAAAGATGCTTTTAATCTTTTCTCCCTACACAATCATTATACCAAGTCATTTTCATTATATCTTTTTTAAATTATATTCTTATTGACATTACATGTTTATATTTATCGAATTTGTTTATTTTATTAAGGGATTTTTTAAGCATATGAATGTAATTTCTAACTATAAAGTATGTTTGGGAATACTATTTTAGCTAATTAAATGGCAATCAGGAACTTTTACCATATACAAGTTCCACACAAAGTAGCACTATGCTATGTATCATCGTAAGAAAATTGCAAAAAATCAACTTTTCATCCAAATTTCCATGACTATGTGTAAAATAACAACATAATGGATTAAAAAGAAGTACTTAATCTCACTTTGAATGTGAATGTAGAAGTAAAATCCAAATGAATGTGATGATAAAAAACCACTTTAGAAGACCATGATGTGGAAAAATACATCCAATGCACAATGTAGAGGCTAAAGGAGCAACCATTGACTTTTTTAAAAGGAATGAAATATGCATATTTCCTAAATTTATATATTATTTTCTAAAAAATAAACAATAATAAAGTCCATAGAAATTTTTTACCAAGGTCTATTAGGAATTGATCAACCAAAAGATGTTCCTTCATGATGCTAAACTTTTGGTATATTATGCATTGTGAAACAAATTGTTCAATCTATTTCTCTATGCTAAGTGAAAAGAAAATTCTTTAACTAGAAAACTCGTGCATTTAGGACCATCCATTTATTTCTTTAAAAATCCATACAAGGTTGATTTCTGCATAATTTCTTTTCAAAACATGAAAATTCATTAAGAAGCCTATACCCATCAATATTATGCATTGTCAAATTTGAAATTTATCTCATTCACATGAAAAATAATAAGTCCACCACATAAGGGGAAACCATGTCATCAAATTTTTAAAATGGTAAATGAGGAAGGAAACCAACCATTATATAAGCCCTTTCGAGGCTAATAAAAAATTGGTTGGTAAATTTCTAATAACTTGTTATTTTTTATATGGTTAACAATTTAGAATCCACATCATAATATTTCCCAAATTCTTAGTTCGTGAACAATCACCAAAGGTTGGTCGTTTTACGTGCTATATTTTCTTTTAAAGGACTTAAACTTTCTACTTTTGAATGCAAATACGTTGATCATTTTGCCCTATGCATGAGCCATTGACACCAATTCTTACTATAAATTATTGTCCAGATTTAGGTAATTGTAAAATAGGTGCACAAGTAGGAACATGTTTAACCACCTGATTTTTTAAAGTTGTATTTGTTGATATATTTTGGCATTGATATATGTGAGCACACTTAGGACCTTTGGGGCAATTTCTTCCCTTTTTAGGAGGCTTTTTCTCTTGGCTTGTATATATGGCGCTAACCCTTCTTCTTCTTCTTCTTCTTCCTTGTATTATTTGTGTGCCTTTGCAGTCCTCAAACTTCAAGAATTGGAATATCACAGTAGATTGTTTCTTTCTTTAGGGCATTGTTTGCACTCTTCCATTCACAATCTCAAAATATCACGAAAATTAATGAGCATTATCGAGTTGATTAGGAGTTGGTTTTGATTTGAACTAGTTTCAGCCCCCGAATGTACAATCACAATGACTATCCAATCAACTTTGTCCATTTTTGCCAAACACACACACACACATACATACATACACACACACACACATATATATATATATATATATATATATATATATATATATATATATATATATATATATATATACATACATACATACATACATACATACATATATATATATATATATATATATATATATATATATATATATATATATATATATTATATAGTTTCCCGTCTGCCAAGTTTGCTAATAGTCTACCTAAGTTCAATTGGGTATCTTTGTTCAAATTTTTTGAGATACAATTTATTTTATGCATTAGCGTATTTAGTCATTGGTCATGGCAAAAAGCAATGATGTATCTCGTATGTTGGATATTGAAGATACGTAGGATGCTTCTAAATACCCATTGTGGGCATACATGATGCATCATATATTGATAGAAAAAGGCTTATGGAATATTGTGCATGGTGTTGAAGTTCATCCTCTTACACCTGAAAGTACAGTGATTGTAGGTGATGCACGTGGTGTCGAAGATGATGATATTCAATTTCCTAGTCTTGCTACAATTCCTATTGCACCTACTATAGAGCAACTTTGTTGGGATGGCAAAGATGCACATGCAAGGGCAAATGTAAATGGAGCTCATCTACTTGTAAGCAAAAACCTTCTAACGCTACATAGTCAAAAAGGGAAGACAAAGATGACAAGAAGATAGAAAAGCAAAAAAAAAATTGCAAGTAACATAAGGCAAATCCTAATGTCATTAAGATTTTTCCTAAACTGGATACAAAAGAGGCAAAGAAGAAAGAGGTTCGAATGGTTGTTGCAATGATCTCTACACCTAAAATAGAGTCTGTAACCTTGTTCATAATGAAGAATGGGCATTTCCTAGTCATTACTACTATGACCCATCTTCTCACGAGCAATGTATGTCTAGAGTAGACTCGGATGTTTTTGGTACTTTGATAGTGCAACAACTAGACATATTACCTTGTAGTGCAATTTTTTCACTTCTCGTGACCTACTCCTACAAGGAATAGTGTCACATGTGCTAACAACTCCTTTTATCTTGTCATGGGAATTGGAAAGATCATTTTCACTACTATTGATGGTAGTTCTTTCACATTGTCAGATGCCTTATATGTACCATGTCAAAAAAACATGTTATCAGTTTCAACATTAGCCAATATTCATTTGGTTGAAAGATTTTTTGTATAATTCATGATCTCTTGAATGGTGATGTTATCATTAGTTCATGCATTTTATGTCATGGTTGTATAAGCTCCTAGATTATACAAAATTTGAGAATGATTTAGCATGTGTGATTCATGATTCTCAAGATATTTTAGACACAAAAGTATCACGCATACTTTGATCATCTGAATATGAGCAAGGAAACCAACCATTATACAAGCCTTTCGAGACTAATATAGAAACCTATGGTTAGAATTTTGAAGTTAAAAAAATATAATAATTCATGTGATGTTCATCGCATGAATAAAAAATTGGTTGGTAAATTTCTAATAATTTGTTATTTATAGATTATAGTTAACAATTTAGAATCTGTTGGAGTTAGACATCTGCGGAAGCACATGAACAACACAAGGAAGAAGAAGAAGCTCGGAGCAGAACACACAATATTGAATGTATTACTAGAGAATGTACAAAGATAAGTAGCCCATTAGGGAAAAAGTGATCCGGCGGTCCTAGTGTGTTCACACACATCACTACCTAAATATATCAACAAATCCCCCCTCGGAGTGATGCGGTGAACAAGGAGCTGGCACTCATGTATAAGGAAGTTCCAAGCTATGTTGAAATCACTCCACAAAAGGAAGTAAGCCCAAAGCTTTGCGGAAAGCTTCAAACTTCTCCCTAGGCAGAGCCTTCGTGAAAAGGTTTGGAATGTTCTCCTGCGTGGGCACATATGCCAAGCTGATCTCCCCAACAGAGAACCTCTCCCTGACATAGTGATAATGCACCTCAATGTGCTTAGTGTGAGCATGGAACACAGGGTTCCTCACAACTGCCAATGCGCTCTAACTCTCAGTGAAGATGGTGGTGGCAGAAGTTTGGCCAACACCCAAATCAGGCGTCTGAGCCACACACACTCAACAGTCGCTGTGAAAGCTGCCCTATACTTAGCCTCACAACTAGAAGTGGCCACAATAAGTTGCTTGACTAGCTAGGAAAGCTTGATCTTCAACTCGCATAATGGACCTGTTCTGCCTAGACTGATCTTCCTGCAACAGAACATAGACTAACTCCTCAAATGATAAGGCATTTGGATTGCCTTTCATAATCAACCGAAGAGTAGAAGCAAAACTCTGATATGAATCAAGAAGACCATTCAGAATGGTCTGGACAAGTGAGCTACCTGGTATAACCTCATCAACAGAAATCAACTGTTCCTTCAAGTCTTTGATCTTCATTAGGAAACTATCCATATAATCACCTTCATTCATGTGCTCACTCTCCAACTGTTTTCGGAGGTAAGCAACACGAGCCTCATTCCTAGCTTGGTACAATGTGGTAAGTGCATCCCAAGCATCCTTAGCTGTTCTGCAAAAGCGAATGTGAGGAATAATGGCACGTTTGACAGACAAAGCTATCAATGCATGTGCCTGGGCATCTCTGCCATCCCAGTGAATCTGCTCTGCAGTAGGTGCAGCAGAAACCGCAGCACGAACAGGAATATGCAGAATATCATCAGCTTCGACACCTTCTGCATCAACTTCAGTACTTGCAGTTGTAACAGTTGTAGGTGTGATAGGACATTTTTCGACACCCTGTACAATGTTCCATAGTCCTTTTGCAGCCAACACATGTCGCATCATATAAGCCCATAACGGGTAGTTGGTACCATCCAACTTATCCTCAATAGCCAACATACGAAATACATCACTACTTTCAGCCATGGCCGGTGACTAAAATACCTTGATGCAAGAAATTGATTGTATCTTAAAAAGTTGAACAAAACTGCCCAGATGAATTCCACTAGACCTATAGCAGACTTCGAGACTCTTATACTGGTGAATAGAAACTCGTATATACCTTTGGCATAAAAAGACAAAATAGCCTACACAAGCACTGTGATAGTGCGTTCGGAGGCCAAAACGAGCTCAGATCGCAATTTCGGCACCACATAGCGAAGCTGTTTTGATCTCGAAAACATGTTGAGTATGCTCACCAAAATTCGTGCGATTCTGAGGCTGCAAATGGAGGAGTGTCGACGGCTCCCTAGATGAAGCGACGACCTGCTCTCATACCAATTGTTGGAGTTAGACGTCTGCGGAAGCACGCGAAAACACAAGTGTAGCTCAAGTGTAAGCACCACCTCCTTTACTTGTCAATCCGCGGAGACGTGAGGACCGGTATGAAGACCACGAGCAAGTGAAGGCACAAGTGCGTGAGTGAAAGCACACAAACATGCACACACATACACACACACATGCGCACAAGGTAAGATCAAAGAGAGGAACAATGGAAAGCTTCGATTGCAAAGAGTTCTCTTACAAAGCTCTATTCTCTAACAAGCTAACCTCAAAAATGAGCTCTCTAGCTCTTTTTATAGTTTTTTGACTAGTTTTGGCCCTGCAGACGTAGTGTCCAGCCTAGTTAAAAATTAGGTTCCAGGGCTTATTTGAGGGCTCAAACGGAGTCTAAAAATTATGAAAATTGGTAGGATGATACTTCTAATGCTCCTCAAGCTCGAGGACTCCTCGGCTTGCACAAAATGGAGCTACAAAAATAGAAAATGGTATTTACAATGGTTTTAGTGATGGAAATCACTATTTTTGTAGGGAATTCTTCTGAAAAGTTGACATGTACTTCTTGGAGCTCCCTACTTGCTCCTTCTTCTTGTGTGTCCACCTCTTAGATGTGTTCCTATGCTTTGTCCTTGACCTTCAGCTTCAACAACAAGGAAGAAGAAGAAGCTTGGAGCACAACACACAATATTGAATGTATTACTAGAGAATGTACAAAGATAAGTAGCCCATTAGGGCAATAGGCGTATATACAAGCCAGGGGAAAAAACCCTCCTAAAGAGGGAAAAAAGTACCCCGATGGTCCTAGTGTGTTCACACACATCAATACCTAAATATATCAACAAAATCCACATATAATATTTCCAAATTCTTAGTCTGTGAACAATAACCAAAGGTTGGCTGTTTTACGTGCTATATTTTCTTTCAAAGGAGTTAAACTTTCTACTTTTGAATGCAAATATGTTGATTATTTTGCCCTATGCATGAGCCATCGACACCAATTCTTACTATAAATAATTCTCCAAATTTAGGTAATTGTAAAATAGGTGCACAAGTAAGAGCATGTTTAAGCACTTGATTTTTTTAGTTGTATTTGTTGATATATATTTTGGTATTGATGTTTGTGAACACACTTAGGACTGTCAGGGCAATTTTTTCCCTTTTAAGGAGGTTTTTTCTCCTGGCTTGTATATATGTTGATAACCTTAATGGATCATTTTTTTGTACTTTCAATTGGTAATACAATTAGTATTGGTTGTTCTCCAAGCTTCTTCTTCTTTTTCCATGTGTTATTTGTGTGCCTTTGTAGTCCTCAAACTTCAACAATTGGTATCATAGTAGGTTGTTGTTTTCTTTAGGGCATCATTGACACCCTTCCATTCACAATCTCAAAATAACACAAAATTCATGAGCATGATCGAGGTGATTAGGAGTTGGTTTTGATTTGAACTAGTTTTGGCCCCCAAATGCACTATCACAATGATTATCCAAGCAATTTTGTCCATTTTTGCCAAACACATATATATATATATATATATATATATATATATATATATATATATATATATATATATATATATATATAGTTTCCCATTTTCCAAGTTTGATAACAATATAGCTAATCTCAATTGGGTATTTTTGTTCAACTTTTTTGAGATACAATTTATTTTATGGATCAACATATTTAGCCACTGACCATGGTAGAAAGCAATGATGAATTTCTTATGTTGGATATTGAGGATAAGTAGGATGCTTCTAAATACACATTGTGGGAATACATGATGCATCCTGTATTGATAGAAAAAGGCTTATGGAATGTTGTATATGGTGTTGAAGTTCATCCTCCTACACCTACAAATGTAGTGATTCTAGGTGATGCAGGTGGGTCGAAGATGATGATCTGATTTCCTGGTCTTGCTACAGTTCTTGTTGCACCTACTATAGAGAAACTTTGTTGGGATGGCAAAGATGCACATGCAAGGGCAAATGTAAATGGAGATCATCTACTTGTAAGAAAAAACCTTCTAATGCTACGTAGTCAAAGAGGGAAGACAAAGATGAAAACAAGACAAAAAAATAATAATTTTGCAAGTACTATAAGGTGAATGATAATGTCATTAAGAGTTCTCTTAAACTAGCTGCAAACGAAGCAAAGAAGAAAGAGGTTGGAATGGTTGTTGCAGAGGTCTCCACACCTAAAAGAGAGTCTACTAACCTTGTTCATAATGAAGAATGGGCGTTTACTAGTTGTTACTGCTATGACCCATCTTCTCATGAGCAGTGTATGTCTATAGTAGACTCATATTTTTTGGTACTTTGATAGTGCAACAAACAAACATATTACCTTGTAGTGCAAATTTTTCACGTCAGTTGACCCTAATTTTACAAGGAATACTGTCACATGTGATAACAAATTCTTTTATCCTATCATGGAGATTGGAAAGATCATTCTCACTACTATTGATGGTAGTTCTTTCACATTGTTAGATGCTTTATACGTACCATGTCAAGAAAAACATGTTATCAATTTTTACATTAGCCAATATTCATTTGGTTGATAGATTGGTTGTATAGTTCACGCTCTCGAATGGTGATGTTATCATTGCTTTGTGCATTTTATGTCATGGTTGTATAAGCTACTAGATTATACAAAATTTGAGAATGATTTAGCATGTGTTATTCATGATTCACAAGATATTTTAGATACAAAAATATGACATGCACACTTTGGTCATCTGAATTTTGCTAGTTTGATTTGCATGCAGAAATATGAAATGGTGTCCTCTTTGCAAAAACTTGAAGCATCTTCTAACCATTTCTAAGAGGGTTGTATTTTGGGTAAAACACAACACTCTTCCTTCCCCAAAGATGGTTCACTTAGAGTTGCACATAAATTGCAGCTTGTTCATAGTGACGTTTGTGGTCCTATGTAGACACCTCCATTTGGGAATTGCCAATACTTTGTTACTTTGATTGATGATTTTTTTGGGCATGCATGGGTTTATCCATTGAAAGAAAATTCCGAAATGTTTTTGTGCTTTAAATAGTTCTTGGTTATGGCAAAAAATTTGCAAGCATGTAAAATGGGCACCCTCCATTCTGATTGGGGAGGAGTATATGCCTTCTAAGTTTAATGCAATGGTTGAGTGTGGGATAAAAAATCAATATGTTGTGTCATATACACCTCAACAAAATGGAGTTTTTGAGAGGAAGAACGTCTTTATGGAAACGACAAGGTGTATGGTCAAAAGTCAGGTTTTACACATAGTTTCTAGTTCGAGGTTATTATGTACTTAGCAGATATCCCACCACAACATTACATTCATCACTCCTCTCATGTATGTGTTTTTGGTTGTCTGGTATATACATTAGTGCCTAAACAACGACATAGAAAATTGGATGATAAGGGTATGAATTGTGTTTTTGTTTGGTACAATTCTAAAAGCAAAGGCTATTGTCTATATCATCCACAAACTAAACACATTCTGGTTAGCCATGATGTTGTTTATTGGAAGATGGAATTCAAACCTTACTTTAGTATAATAATGAGACATGATTTAGCTCAAAGGATGTATATGATACTTTTCTACCTCTTCTTATAGGTGGACAACCAAGTGATGATCCTAGTGAGGCAATTTAAATTCTTAACCTTCACAAGTGTCAAATGATGATGCAAACCATTCCATTTTTTCTGATGTACATTTACATGATGCACTTATTGATGAGAGACCTAATATACAAGAGACAAAAACTATGCTTGAATGGCTGGTGCAGACTTTGAGAGATATCACATTAGATATACCTTTGTCATATTGTACTCGTTCAAGCTCTCATAATGCTTCTTTTGCATCAAACCACTATGCAATGGTTATATCTAGTCTTTCTGATGAGAATGAGCTTGTTTCTTTTGATGAAGCACAAAATTCAAAAAAATCAAATGGTTGCTATGCAATCAGAATATGATGCCATTATGAATAATGTTACTTAGTCTTTATGTGATTTGCATCCAAGCAAAAGGGCCATTGGCACTAAATGGGTATACAAGTTTAAACATAAGCCTGATAGAATTGTTCATAGTTATAAGGCTAGGCTTGTTGTTGAAGGTTGTGCTAGAGAGAAAGGCATTGATTTTGATGAGACATTTGCTCCCACATGGTGAATGAACACTGCTTGTAGCATTTGTGCACTTGTAGATCATCATGATTGGAATGTACATGAGTTGGATATTAAGACTGCATTTTTGAATGGTGATTTAGATGAAGAAGCATATGGATTTCAACCCCATGTTTTTGTGCACAAAAGGCATGAAAACAAAGTGTGGAGGTTGAAAAAGGCATTTTATGGGTTGGATCAAGCACCATGTGCTTCGTATGAAAAGATATATGCCTACTTGCTAGAACATGGATTTGAGAACACTCCAACTAAGAGCACCTTACAAGTTAAATGTGGAGATTATGTATTTATGATAATTCTTTTATAAGTTGATGATATGTTACTCATTGGTCCTAACGAAAGGAATATTATTGAATTTAAGGTTGATTTTCATGCCTCTTTTGAGATGTCAAATTTGGGGAATTTTGTTACTTCTTTATACATGAGCGCCAACTCCCTATTCATCGCATCACTCAAAGGGGGGGATTTGTTGATATATTTTGGTAGTGATGTGTGAACACACTTAGGACCATCAAGGAACTTTTTTTCCCTCTTTAGGAGGTTGGTTGCCATGGCTTTTATATACACTTATAACCCTAAGGGATCTGTAATGAACCCTCTAGAACCTAGCCTTCACACATGAGAGAATGACCTACGAATCTCCACCCAACCTACCATTATATAGATTTTGGGACTAACTATGATCACTCGAGTAACTAGAGCTACTTTAACATGTACTTTTATCCACCACTACTTTAGGAATTTCCATGGGAGTCCATTAGTGGTAGGTTGTTGAATGTGTGTAGAAGTGCGAGAGACACACGAGAAGCACACACAAGGAGCACAAACACAGCAAGACACATGGAGAAGATGATGGATGGAATAGCTCTCTCTATTGATGATGAACTGAACTGAAGTAAGAGCTGAATAATATCCCTAAGTACAAAGTACCAGCACATATGAGAGTATCAAGTATGTGGTAACATGGGGAAAAAAACCTATAGCTAGCACTAGAGTAAAAAGTGCCCATGTATAGGGAAAAGGTTCACATCAAAGCTACTTGAGGAACACATAATTGTAACAAACCCCCCCTGGAGCGAATGACGTGAACACATATAGGGAGTGACAGAGCAGCCTCCACAAGGTAATAAGCTAAAGCTTTGCAAAAAGCTTCAAACTTTTCCCGTGGAAGAGCTTTGGTGAATATTTCTGCCACATTATCTTGTGTAGGCACATATACCAAATCAATATCTGCTGCATGAAGGCGCTCTCTCACATAGTGATAATGCACCTCAATATGTTTGGTCCGTGCATGAAACACTGGGTTTTGGTGCAACAACCAAAGCACTCTGACTATCAATGAGAATATGCATAACAACATCAATCTCCATGCAAAGATCCATCAATAGGTGTCTCAGCCATATACACTCCATTGTAGCTGTGAAAACTACCCTGTACTCAGCTTCACAACTCGATGTCGCCACTGTAGGTTGCTTCTTACTCAACCAAGATATCCATGAGTCTCCAAGGAAAAAGCAATTACCACTAGTGGACACGCGAGTATCATAACAACAAGCCCAATCACTATTCGTAAAAGCATGCAAGCATGGCTGAATATCTCTACCATAAAAGAGACCTAAGCTCAAAGTGCCTCGGAGATATCTAAACACACATTTCACCACTTGCCAATGCTTAGTGCCAGGGCTATGCATGAATCGACTCAATTGGGAAACTGCATACTGTATATCCGGCCTTGTGTTGCATGAATATATAAGATACCCCACAACTTACTGATATAGAGAAGTGTCAAATGCATCATTGGAATCCTCAACTGAGAACCCAAATCCTGTCTCAACTAGTGTGGAAACTGGCTTGCAATCCTCAAAGTCAAACTGCTGAAGTAATTTTTCAACATACTTTGCTTGATGCATAACAATTCCCCTTCAACGGATACAAAGTGGATGCCAAGATAGTAGCCCAAAAGACCAAGATAAGTGACATCAAAAGTATGCTGCAAATCAGCCATAAAAGTGTCAAATTTTGCATCACATGACCCAGTCAAGAGTATGTCATCGACATAAAGGACAAGCACTATAAGATCAGCCCCATTTTTGCGTACATAGAGTGTGCTTTCAATCGAACTACATGTGAAGCCAAGAGCAATCAAGTGCTTATGGATTTTGTCATACCATGCATGTGGAGCTTGCTTGAGACCATACAAGGCTTTATGCAAGCAATAAACCATATGCTCTTTCCCTTTCATAGCAAATCTGGGAGATTGCTTCACATAAACCTCTTCTTGCAAATCGCCATTCAAGAAGGCTATTTTTATGTCCAACCGATGCACTTTCCAACCTCTATGGGCAGCCAATGCAACCACGGTACGAATGGTAGTCATGCGTGAAGTAGGTGCAAAAGTGTCCTCATAATCAATAGATTGTTGCACATATCCTTTGGCAACCAATCTAGCTTTGTAGGCACCATCATATTTTCTCTTAATCTTGTAAACCCACTTTGTACCAATGACATTCTTTCCTTTTGGCAATTCACATAACTCCCAAGTACCATTCCTATGTATGGAATCCATTTCTGATTGCATAGCACTCATCCATTGTGGATCGTCACATGCATCTTCAAAAGAAAGTGGCTCTTCATTTCATGTTGTAGCAATGTGAGAATAATCCACAAAATTACTTGATGCATGGTGAGAGCTTGATCTTGTTCTACCAAGTAAAGGTGCACTCAATTTGCTATCCTGCAAAGTTTGTTTCAACCACTTTGGCATAGATTGTGCACTCTTGATAGACATGCGTTCATTATGTATTACATCTTCAATATGTACATCATGCGTGGGCTGAATTTCATGCTCATTTTCAGCCATATTTTGATGCAAATGTTCAACATATGTGGCTGGAAATTTCCAGCAGTTTTGACAATTTTTGGCTGAAATTTTCAGCCATGTTTGGCTAGAAATTCTCTGCATTTTCAGCCCTTTGAGCCTCAGTTGGCTGCCCTACATGGCCATAGTCAACCACACCATTTTGGAACAAAGGTATGAGTGTATCGAACACATCTTGTGAGCTGACTGTTGGCTGTTTTTTGCATTCAAGTAGAGGGAAAACTAAATTTTCAGCAAATACCACATCTCGACTCACAGTAATTGTGTTCGTCAATGGATGATACATGATATCCCTTACTTTCAACACTATAACCAAAAAATATACATTTCTTTTCTTTGTCATCAATGACGTTGTTGTGATGGAACAAGAGCATATGGAAAACAACCAAACACACACATATGACTAACCATAGGTTTATGACCATTCCAAACCTCATACGGAGTGATGACTCTCAATGCTTTTGTAAGGGCAGCGATTCAACACATAGTTTGCACACATGACCGCTTCCATCCAAAACTTATCTGGAAGATGCTTTCCTTTAACCATACATCGTGCCATTTCAAGTAGAGTTCTATTTTTACGCTCGGCAACACCATTTTGCTGAGGTGTATATGGCACCGTACATTGGTGCAAAATACCTCTTTCACAAAGAAAAGCGTTAAACTCATGTGACATGTATTCACCACCACGATCCGTGCGTAGAGTCAAGAGCCTTTGTGAAGAAAAATTTTCAGTCATAGCTAAAAATGCTTTGAAGCAAGAAAATACCTCATTCTTTGCTTTCATAGGGTACACCCATGTATGGCAAGTAGCATCATCAATGAAGGTAAAAAATATACATGCTTCCCAAAAGATGGAGTCTTGACGGGACCACATACATCACTATGAACAAGCTGCAATTTTCTTGTAGTTTGTGTATGACTATCTTTTGGAAAAGAAGCACGATGCATTTTTCCAAGAATGCAACCTTCACATGCATGATTTTCAATGGACTCAAGTGTAGGAAGCCAATAACCATGTCCTTCTTTTGCAAGTAGAGCAAACTATTGAAGTTCAAGTGACCAAAACGAGCATGCCAAAGCTCCATTTCAGCCATGGAAGAAGTATGAGCAACCACGACATTTTAAGAAGCCCTCTTGTATGTATCCATGCAATACAAACCATTACATAATGTACCAGACATCACGATAACATCACAATTGCTAAAATCATGAACCATACACTTATCATCAACAAAGTGTACATGAAGTCCAGCTTTGGTAATCAACGGAACTGAAATTAAGTTCTTCTTTATACTGGGTAAAGAGGCAAAAAATCTTTTGCATGATGTTATGTGCTTTGAAGCACTGCTATCAAAGAACCAAACCAAATTAGCCTCACTCACAACCATACATTTAGAATGCAAAGAAGCATCATAATGACATGTAACAACACATGCCCAAAAATATTGAGCCATGTTAACTTCATCATTCTTTGCATTTGCTAAATTTTTAGTAATAGACATGCCGGATTCCTTCTTCTTTTCATTGCGTTTAGCAAGCTTTCTGCACTCATCAATAGTATGACCAGCCGTCCGGCATATTTGCGTCTCTTCTTCTTTTGCAAATCACCATCATTAGAGGAATGAGTGGAAGAGGAAGTTTGAGGCTTTGGTTTTGATGAACCCAAAGCTGAACCAGACTTGCTTTTCCCCTTTTGTGAGATAGCAAGTGCTTGTGTTCCCTCAATCAAACCACTCCTATTCACTCTAGATTGCTCTTCTTGCAAAAGAAGAGACACAGCCTCATCAAATGCATACATATTAGGATTTCCTTTTGCAACCAAATGGAGTGTAGTAGCAAATCTTTGAAAAGATTCCAGTATTTCTTTCAACAATGTAGAAATGAGTGATGCATCCGGAATAATCTCATCTATGTTTGCCAATTGCTCTTTCAAGTCCTTGATGCGTGTCACATACACATCCACCGACTCATTTTCAGCCATACATACATCCTCAAGTTGCTTCCTCAAGTATGCAACACATGCTTCATTACACACGGCATACAAAGAAGCAAGAGTGTCCCATGCCTGTCTTGATGTAGAACATGACCGAATGTGTGGAACTATATGAAGCTTCACACAATCAAAGCATGAGCTTGAGCATCTTTTCCATCCCATCTAAGCTGCTCCTGTGTAGGTGGAGAAGGAGAAACCACTGTGCTCGAAGAAGGAGCTCCATTTGTGACAGTAGACTGTGAAGTAGAAGAACGTGTGGGTCTTTGATCTACATCTGCCACTATGTTCCAAAGTTGTTTAGCAACAAGAACATGGTTCATCATGTAAGACCACATCGGATAGTTGGTCCCATCAAGCTTATATTCAGCTTCAAGCATGCCAAACAAGTCATTGCTGCCCTCCATTTCACAAAAGAACAAGAATGTGACAAAATCTTCACTTTGACGAAAACTGAAATGAATGCTGAAATTTCAGCTCACAAACTGTCACTCTAATGGCAATTCTAACTGCAAAAATGGCTTTGAAATGGGGGTAAAACCTCAGCACACCTGGTGGAAATGTTTCTTGGCTGCTGAAATTCACAGTTCTATGCTCAGAAGTTGATTTGCACTGTTAAAAGTGCGTGCGCACCGCGATGCGAAAAACCGAAACTTGAGAAGGAGCTGAATCTACTCTAATACCACTGTTGGGTGTGTAGAAGTGCGAGAGACACACGAGAAGCACACACAAGGAGCACAAACGCAACAAGACACACGAAGAAGATGATGGCTAGAATAGCTCTCTCTATTGACGATGAATTGAACTGAAGTAAGAGCTGAATAATATCCCTAAGTACAAAGTACCACCACATATGAGAGTATTAAGTATGTGGTAACATGGGGAAAAAGCCTCTAGCTAACAATAGAGTAAAAAGTGCCCATGTATAGGGAAAAGGTTCACATCAAAGCTACTCGAGGAACACATAAGTGTAACATAGGTGTACTTCACCTTTTGAGTTAAGTCTCTTTGAACTCAAGATAACTGGCATTAACTTGGGTAGATACTTTTAGAAGGCTCTAGAGCTCTCTAGGCAAAATTATCTAACCATGCTCCTCATGGGGGTTGAACCCAAAACCTCATCCTTCCCATCCAATGTACTTAACCACTAGGCTAAGTAGTTATCTTGTTTAATAATCCAATAGATAATATTAGTATTAATTTGAACCTTGCCAAGCTACTTTATAATATTCACCCGCCCCCTTGAAGACCATTTTTGTCCTAGAAAATATGCTTCAAGGTATACTATATAACAAAATTTCCCTTGAGCCCATGGTTCAATTGAGGAACATGGTTTTCATCTCTTTGATTCACTCATTTAAATAGATTTAAATAGAGGAGGATTCTATCCTAGATTGGATGTGAAAAGAGGGGAATCTATGTGTGGTATGATCCCTATCCACATCATTCTAAACACTATCTAGATTTGCACTTGATAATCTAAATCTAGTGGAAAGTATGGAAAGAATGATAAAGATGGATTTAAACATCCCTGCCCTGTTCACTTGTTTGCTATGTGTGGATTGGGCATGCATAACACAAATGTGTGAACTGGGTGGATTAAAGTATTTATAACCAAATTTCTAACTTCATATATTTTTATTCACCACTTGTGCATGGACCTAACAAAATGGATAGATACTCTAAATACTCTCAAGGCATTTGAGAACTCTTCTTGAAATTCACTTGCAATCGTTATGGATAAATGAAGCTTTCCTAAGTTGACCAAAACATATACCTTAGGTGTTTTGTACTATGATCCAATTCCAACCAATATCCACTAAAATTTGTCCCATCTAGAGGACTACTATGTCCAATTTGAGCTTTAGGGTCCTAGTAGAATATAGGAAATAAAATTTTCCTTCACTCTTGTCAACCCAACTTTAATTGATCCAAAACAAATCCTAAATGAATTTCACAACTATCCAACTTAAGACACTCAAAGAAGTGAACTTGAGCTTTAAACTTGAACTTGAGCTTGGGCATGGATCACTTAAAGCATAGTGTCCCATGCCACCATATCCACTTTGATGTTGATGCAAGACTTAATGTTCCGGACCATCAAGCCTACATTCACACCACTTTAACTCAACCTTCTTCCAATTGCAAACCTTGTACTAGAAATTGATCATTGTACCAATTCCTTATAACTTGAGCCTATGTGAAACTCAACACCTTTCTCCATGTTTGAACATTTCTTTCATACTATGCAACAAAGCATAAAAACTATTTTTTAGATCTTCAAACTTAAGATCCTTGGGTTTGAGCTTAGGATGTTGATCTTAACTTAAACCTCAACTTGATGGGAATCTCTTGATCCCCTATACATCATCTCGGAAAAATGCTTTCCAAGATTCAATCCTACTTAGGACTCTATACTTAAGAGAACTCTATACTTAAGAGAACTCTATACTTAAGAGAACTCTATTCTCATCTCATGAATCGTTCATGACCTTATTTCCAAATCTTTGATGAAATCTATAGTTCTAGTCACAACTACTTGGATAATCCTAATACAAGTATGACCATTTTTTGTTGACTAGGTAATAGTAATAAATACTTAGTCTTCATCTTAAGATCTCTTTATTTAACTACTAGGCTCAATAGCTTACCACAAGTATTTCCTAGAGATCTGCCTCCCCCAACTCAAATTTAAGCATCCACTAATGCTTTTTAATATTCCCAATCTAAGCATCTACTAATGCTTTTCACAATCCGAATCTTAGGAAAGTTCTTCAAGATCGATACAACTTTGGCTATACCAATCTTATGACTTAAGTACCACATTCTTTGGTTAAGGGCTTACTTAGGAATTAATTGAGTAACTTAATTCTATTACTTTACTCCTATGTGTTCATAAGGAGTGTTCTTGGTCTAAAAGTACCTCAACCCTTAGGTAGGTTGTAAACAATTGACATGATTGTTACTTAACTTGCATGATTATTATCACTCCCAAATTGTACTTTAGGATTAAATCTTGATTATTTTGGAATGAGTCCAAGATTTAATCATTCTTGGAAATTATATCTTTTAAAGTTAACTCTTGACTTTCTTGGAATAATTCCGAGACTAGATGATACTTGTAATTATGATTGTACTAAGAATATATTTATCATCTTATGCTTTTTTCTTTTTAATTCTTGTTTTATTATATAAGTGGTGAATGGCACATGTGAGTCCATCCCCTTTGATGTACTCATTCCCTCACCCAAATAATTACATCCATTCAAAGTTTGAACTAGGAATCATTCACCTCCTCATCAAAATACAACCGAATGATTGAGTTAGGTGCTATTGCCTCCTCGATTTAAAAAATACAATGAATGTGGTTCCCCTTTAGGAAAACCCACTATAAGAATAATGTGCAATTGCAAGTTGTGAAATTGCAATATTTATGCTAGAATGTAATTTTCTAAATCAAACTAGCACATCCAAAGTTGATTGGTTACAAGGTGCTCATCAACATGCTCACTAGATAGAAACAATGTTTGAAGTGGCTACTTTGGATGATCCCCAAAGACAACTTCGAGAGAGATTCTCAACTTTGAAGCCATATACTTGTAGAAAAACCTACAAAGCACACATATAAGTTGAAAACAAGAATTTTGAACCATCTTCAATAACTTAAAATGATGCAAAACATTCTATCTTGCAAGATTTTGACTTTTCTCTAATATGCTCTTTACTTTGTTTTTTCATATTTACTTTTTCTTCAAGAATCTAAGCATAGATGCTTATGCACACACACTTTAAAATCCTTCATTATTGGTGCATCTTGGAACACCCTTTTCCTCATATATGCTAATCCTATGGATGCAAGAAAAAAGAATCAAAACATCTAAGTAAGAGAAAAAAATGTAAACTTACCTTTTTAGCTCAGTAGAGATAAATCATTTGGTTGAATCCTCTTGGGCTTTTGTCCCTCCAAAAAAGAGAAATCTACTCCTCCAATGGCATGCTTCATCATTTTTTGCATCTCTAGAAATTCTCATGTGTTTCTTTGCAATGCATATGTGCCGAAAAGGGGATAGGTTCACTCTCATTTCTCTCTCTCCTTCACCATATTTTTCATAGTTGCAAATGAATAGAAATTCCAATTCTTTCTATGAGAAAAGATAAGAGTCATTAAAGACAAATGCTCATGGATGAGAGAGATAAAGAGATATGGTTGAGACTTATCTGACATGATAGGATAGCAAATTTGTTAATTGCTCGTGGTGGCTAAGGATATAGAAAAATCAAGTCATCTTAAATATAGACAAGTAAGGGTGTGTGGAGGCTCAGAAAACTCATAAATATTGTAAGAACTAGGTTGTGGGCTCAAGTTATGTGCTCTAACCCACTAGCACTTCCTTTTGCAAGTGTGAACTCCCTCAAGAGGAATACAAAACGGATGCACACAACTTATCGGGATTAGATAGATTGATGGCCGTGAATGAATTGTGTAGAGCTTTGCATATGCAAGAGGAATCAAAATGATAGAATTCTCAACTCATGTATAAGATCATATGAAAATCATGATCTCCATGATAACTTGAGGACGAAGATGTGATTAGAAGCTCTCCATTGAAGCTCCACATCATGAGTGATGAATCACCAAGGTCTCCATGGGAGCTTTAGGATTTGATACCTATGTGATGAACTCTCTAAACCTTGGGGAATAACCATGACCATCAGAGTAATTGTAGCTACTTTTACATGTGCATTCTCCACCACATCTTTAGGACTTCACCTTTTGTGTCAAGTCTCTTTGAAATCAAGTAGAAGGCTTGAGCTCTTTGGGCAAAAATAGCTCCACATGCTCATCATGGGAGTTGAACCCCATATCTCCTCCTTTCTATTCAATGGACTTAACCACTAGGATAAGTACTTATGTTATTTAATACTCCAAAAGTACATAGTGTTAACATTAACTTGAGCCTTGTCAAGCTACTTTATAAAATTAAGTTGTATTCAAGGGGAATTGAACACATGACCTATAAGCTGAGAGTTTGATGGGATAACCACTTGCCCCAAAAGTCATGGTTAAGGATTATTTCCTAATCCTCCCTCTTAGGGTGTGGCTCAACCATCTCTTGCATGTCACTTTATGACATTCTATCCCCCTTGGTTGATAATTGTCCTCAATGATCTTCTCTTGTATCCCTCTAGCCTTGGTGATTAGCTATTGAACTCTCTAAGGACCTTTGAATTGATTTCCTCACCCTCACATAGTTTCTTGAAACTTGTTTGCAACCTTGGTGTCTTGAACCTTATTCTCAACCTTAGTATCTTGAACATCATTCTCACCCATGCTTGGTATCTTAGAACCTCAATCAAGTGCCGCCCAAGGCATTTCAAGGACTTCATGATTCCTAGGTAGCTCAGTCGATTTGGAAATCTTGTTTTAAGAGCTTTCAAATGCTACCTTAAATGTTTCAATATGACCTACCAATTGAGAGGTACATGCCAATATTTGTTGGCCAAATTCTCAAAGTGCCACACACCTTTTCTATGCCCTTTCAATGAATAGAAATAGATGGATGAGTGAATGTACAAATGTAACAAACATATTCAGATGTATGGATAGAAATCTGAATATATATGAGATGTGTGACCTAATAGGTTGTAGAAGAGTGAATATGAGTGACAGAAAGAGGAAAGATCAGTCTAAAACTGATAATCAGCAAACCCTCATCTGATTTTAGGCTATGGAAGACCCTAAGTTAGATACATGTGTGAAAGAGCACATACTTGCAAAAGTAGAAAAGAAATGCTAACAAGTTTGCTGTCAGAAATCCTCGTACTCATGTGAACATACCTTCTCGAACATCTCATCCAAATATGCATAAAGCACACATGTACTGATTCTCTTGTACCTATGCTGAATAGGACTCCTCCTGATATGGACGCCACTTCCATATAGTAGTACCTATGTGCACAAAGAGAATATGTACCTGAATTCTTAACATAAGATGCAAATCTTATGTTAACCACCATCCAATGTCTTTGAAGTAAACCGAAATCTTCATGTAGAAGACAATCTTCAAATACATCATGTGGATGGCTGATCCACACACCAAGTTGCTGATGGGTAAGTCCTCTCCATAAGAAAGAGTGTGAGCACACTCTTCTCCTCCAAGAATAACTTCATAGCTGCTCCTCAACATGCTCCAAGATAGCACCATGGCTGCCCCATGTGCTAAGAGCACTACCTCTATTGAGGTACCAAACCTGGTGTTGAACTAGGTGTAGGATATCTTTGAAGTGACCCTTGCATGTTCTTATATAGTATAGCCTCCATAAAAGGCACAAACGAAAAGCATGATCACTATATTTAAATCTTCATTGCGATAAAAATCAAACTCAAAAACGGTGCCCGCTGTCCGTTCTCTTTTGGAAAAGCTTTTTCAAAAGAAATTTGCTACGCGATGGCAGCATCCAAGACTCGAACCCAGGTGGATATGAAGATAGAAACTTATTCTAACCACATCACCATGTGACGTTGTCTTGAGGATAGCTTCTAAAGAACAATTCTTATGACCAATCTTGGAAATTTGGGACATATGTGATATTGTTTCCAACCTATTGTATGTCTACAGTAGACTCAGATGTTTGGTACTTTGATAGTGGGGCAACCAAACATATTACCTCACAACGTAGTTTCTTCAATTCACTTGAGCTTGCCCCTACAAGGAATAGTATCACATGCGCTAACATCTCCTCTTATCTTGTAATGGGAGTTGGTAGGATCATTTTGGCTACTAATGATGGTAGTTTTTTTACATTGTCAGATGCTTTGTATGTGTCAGGGCTCAAGAAAAATATGTTGTCGATTTCAACATTAGCCAAAATTGGTTTGGTTGTCAAATTTGTTGACGATAAATGTACAGTTCATGATCTCTCATATGGCGATGTTATTATTGCTTCTGGTATTTTATGTCATGGGCTATATAAGCTCATAGAATATGCAAATCTGTGAATGACTCAGCATGTGTAGTTAAAGATTCTCAGGCTATCTCAGATGGAAAGCTTTGGCATGCATGCTTTGGTCATCTGAATTATGCTAGTTTGCTACACCTGCAAAAATCTAAAATGGTGTCCTCTCTAGAGAAACTTGAAGCACCTTGGAAACATGTTTATGAATGTTTTATTTTGGTTAAAATGTAGCATTCTTCCTTCCATAATGATGGTTCAATTTGAGCTTCCTATAAGTTGCAGCTTGCTCATAGTGATGTTTGTGGTCCTATGCATACACCTTCTTTTAAGAACTACATTTACTTCATGACTTTCATTGATGATATCTCCAAGCATGCATGGGTGTATCCATTAAAAACAAAGTCCAAAAATTTTATGTGCTTCAAATAGTCTCTGGTTATGGCTGAAAATATGTCAACATGTAAATTTGGCATCCTTCATTCTGTTAGAGGGGGGGATACATGTCTTCTTCTTTTAATGCATTTCTCACTAAATGTGGGATTAAAAATCAGTGTATATTGCCATATAAAGCTCAACAAAATGGAGTTGCTGAAAGGAAGAAAATGTCTCTCATAGAGATGGCAAGGTGTATGGTCAAAAGTCGAGCTTTATCACACAACTTCTGGCTTAAGGTTGTTATGTGTGAAGCATATGTACTTAACAGGTGTCTCACCAAAGCACTTCAATTTATTACTCCATATGAGGCTTGGCATGGTCACATGATAAAGTAGTGAAATGCATTTTTGTTGGTTATAGTTTTGAGAGCAAAGGTTATCGTCTGTATTATTTTGGTTAGCCATGATGTTGTTTTCATGGAAGATGCATTTCAACCATTACTTTCATGTAATAAGGAGACATCAGCTAGCTCTTTGCTACCTCTTTTTATAGGTGGAAAATCAAGTACTATTCTAAATGAGGTAATTTCTTAGCCTTTAGAGGTTCCACATGATGATGCATACCATTCCATTTCTGATGTAGATTTACATGATGCACTTGTTGATGAGAGTGTTTAATATAGAGGAGGCAAAAGTTATGCCTAAATGGTTGGCATAGATTGTGAGAGATAGAAAATTAGATGCACCTCTGTCATATTGCACCCATTTAGGATCTCATAGTGCTTCTTTTACATCAGATTTCTATGCAATGCCTACCTCTAGACTTTGTGATGAGAATGAGTCTATTTCTTTTGATGAAGCACAAAATTCAAAAAATTGGATGGTTGCTATGCAATTAGAATATGATGCTATTATGAAGAATGGTACTTGGTCCTTATGTGATTTGCCTCCAGGCAAAAAGGCCATTGGCTCTAAATGGGTATACAAGCTGAAATGTAAACTTGATGGAATGGTCAGTAGGTATAAGGCTAGGCTTGTTGCAAAAGGTTATGCTCAAGAGAGAGGCACTGGTTTTGATGAGACTTTTGCTCTCATATGCCAAATGACCACCGTTCGTAGCATCTGTGCACTTGCAACTCATCATGGTTGGAATGTACATCAGTTGGACATTAAAAATACATTTTTGAATGGTGACTTACATGAACAAGTGTATGCATTTCAACCCCTTGGTTTTGTGTAGAAAGGACGTGAAAACAAAGTGTGCACACTGAAAAAGATAGTATATGGTTTGAAGCAAGAACCACATGCTTAGTATGAAAAGCTACATGCCTACTTGATTGCACATGATTTTTAGAATATTCCAATTGAGAGCACCTTCTATGTTAAGCATGTAGATGATGTACTCTTGATCAGCCAAAGTTTTGCATCTAAGATAGCTTGATAATCTTGAACTACACATGCCAAATCATTCACATTGGAGCTTATAAAGCCCATGACATAAAATACTGGAAGCAATAATAACATCACCATTTGAGAGATCATGCACTATACATATGTGATCAAAAAATTTGACAACCAAGCCAATCTTGGCTGATGCTAAAAGTGATAACAAAATTTTCTTGATCCCTAGCACATACAAAGCAACTGAGAATGTGAAAGGACTGCCATCAATAGTAGTCAGAATGATCTTACCAACTCCCATTTCAAGATAAGAGGAGTTGTTGGCACATGTGATAGTATTCCTTGTAGGGGCATGCTCAAGTGAACTGAAGAAACTATGGTGCAAGGTAATATGTTTGGTTGCCTTACTATCAAAGTACCAAACATCTGATCCTACTGCAAACATACACTGCTCATGAGAAGATGGATCATAGCTACAAATAATCATAAATGCCCATTCTTCATTCTTTTTGTGCCCCAAGTCAATGTCGATCTAGTGGGCCCTTGAGAGTCTTGCTGTTGCAGGGACAAATCAATTGGAAGCAAATGTTACTGGGTGAAGCATCGATTGTTGTAGAATGCTATAAGAGGTGCGGCCCTCTGGAGCATCTGGAAAGAGAGGTGTGCTACCAACTTTGGCAGCCCTCCTAAGGAATGGTTGATCGAAATATCTCTTTTCCTTTTAGACAAAAGAATGTCTAATTGTAAGAAGTCCCCACCATTTAGACATCAAGTGTTCTTCCTTGATAGCAACAAGATTAAATTCAAGTGGGCACCCCATGAGGGGGACGAAAGGGTTATTAACCTTCTTTGTAACGTTCTCTAATTTTGGCAAGTTTTTAAATAACCTCTACTTTGTGGGATTCGGGGGGTCCCATGGGTGCTAGGCCTGTTCACATGTACAATTGTTCTTTCTATTAATCAAAGCTTGGAAGATTAGGCTGTAGCCGAACTTCCTTTTGAAAAAAAAAGATTAGCATACGTGTTCTAGGTGTAGAGGCCTATGCAACTACCATTCCAACCTCTTTATGACATGATCATTTGTGATACTATTTTTGTCTTCCTTCTTTGTCTTCCTTCTTTGTTTGTGTAGCATTAGTAAATTTTTGCTTACTAGTAGATGATCACTATTTTCCTTTGCCCTTCTAACTAGCTAAGACAGCTTCATCTACAACACACATAATTGACTTGTTCTGCCTAGAACTGATGTTCTTGCAATAAAATAGAGACTCAATCCTCAAATGTTAAGGCATTTGGATTCCCTTTCATCATCAATCAAAGAATAGAAGCAAAAATATGCTATGAATCTGGAAGACTATTAAGAACTATCTACAGAAGTGAACTTTTCGACAATACTTCATCAGTAGAAATCAACTGCTCCTTCAAATCTTTGATCTTTGTCAAAAAACTATCCATGGAATCTCCTTCATTCATATGCTCACTCTCCAACTATATTTAGAGGTAAAGCAACACAAGCCTCATCTCTTGCCTGGTATAAAGTGGTAAGTGCATCCCACGATTCGTTTGCTATTTTGTAGGAGCGAATGTGAAGGATAATGGCATGTTTGATAGACAAAGCTATTAATGCATGTGCCTAAGTATCTCTGCCATCCCAATGAAGTTGGTATGTAGTAGAGATAGTAGGAATCATAGCACAAACATGAATTTGAAGATCATCAGCTTCAATGCCATCTGCATCACCTTCAATAACTGTATTTATAGGTGTAATAGGACATTTTTCAACACCCTGCACAATATTCCATAACCCTTTTTCTACCAATACATGATGCATCATATATGCCCACAATGGGTAATTAGTACCATCCAACTTATCCTCAATAGCCAACATATAAAATACATCATTGCTTTTAGCCATGGCCAATGACTAAATATCTTGATGCAAAAAAATGACTGTATCTCAAAACTTGAACAGAAACACGTTGTCGAGCTCTGCAAAACCTGTAGAAAATTTTGAGGTGCTTCAAAGGCCAAAACAAGCTCAGATCAAAATTTTGCACCACAAGATGAAGCTATTTTGAACTCATAATTTTTGTGGGATTTTGAGATTTTGATCAGAGGGGGTATCGTCTGTGCCGTAGATGAAGCGACAACTTGCTCTAATACCAATTGCTGGAGTTGGAGGTCTAGAGGAAGCACATTAACAAGACAAGGAAGAAGAAGAAGCTTGGATCACAAGACAATATTAACTTTATTACGAAGTGAAAAGAATACAAAGTTAAGTGACCTGTTAGGGTCATAGGCATATATACAAGTTGACGGAAAAAACACCCTAAAAAGGGAAAAAAATCCCCTAGCGGTCCTAAGTGTGTTGAAACACATCACTACTTAAATATTTCAACAATTGACACTCACAAAAGTGTCAAATTAAGTGCCTATCTAATAACGCAAACATAGATCAAGAAAACCAAGTGGAAGAAATTACAAAAGTTAAAAATGGGATCCAAAGTAGCATTACCAAATTTTTAGAATTTTCAATAGGTTGTATCTCTTAACACATGAGAACACACTCGTGTTTATCACATATCATCACTCGTGTTTATCACATATCATCACAACCAAGAGAAAATTTGTACTCATAGATTCGTTAAAGCCTACGTTAGACTCTCCACATTTTGAAAATGGTGAAAGAATGTATCTTGAAATCTTCACATTTTGCACTGGAGAGTTCAGATCATTGGAAACATATACACACTCAACAATAAAATGAGGTGTATGAGGTCTTGGGGAAGGTAGGCTCAACACATGTTTCTAAAAATATATGTTCACCCCCTTTTCATGAGAGAAGGCTAAAATGTATGCCCAATGAAGAACACATACTATCTAGTAACGTACCAAGACCATGAATATTGATGGAATTTCTAACATTTTAAATTTTTTTAATCATGTAAACAAACTTTTATTCTCACAATCAAGAATATGTTTAGACTTACTCTTTGTGTACACCATAAGCATTTCCTTTCATCATCTTCTTCACTAAAAGTGGTCCCCTCCCAAATTCTCTCATATCTCTTACATCCTCTCCATGTGCATAAAGTTTTGACTTGACTAGCCCTTGGCTAGCCTTTTTTATAGACTTGACTAACACATTTTGGTCTCCCCATGATCGATGACACGCTAGATGCCAATGAACATGGCGGAAGGAGTACTCGAGCTGTATTTTTATCTTACAAATGAATCCTTTTAAAAAGTACATTGGACTTGGTCAAATTGCTTCGATTTTCTATGAGTGTTCTCTCTCTCTCTCTCTCTCTCTCTCTCTCTCTCTCTATATATATATATATATATATATATATATATATATATATAGATATAGATAGAGAGAGAGAGAGCAAAGCGATTCGTTGTATTGGTATAACATCCACATGATCCCATCACACAAAGCAATGTGGCATCTAAAGTATGATTTGTATGCTTTGAGGAAATCCTTTGAAGGAAAGAGGACTATTTTCATCCTCTTTCACACCATTTTCTACTATCTTCCCACCTCTCCATGAGCATCAACATACATGTTCGTTTGTGACTTGAGAGGCCATACTTTCTTTAATATGGTGTCAGCTTCGGAAAAATACACCCAAATAGAAAAAAACAATTTTAGAAAATCAAGGGAAACCTAATGTGTTGAAACGTGCTCTCTAACTAGAGACTGGTTTCCTCTTCAATTCTTCTCCTTTTAATTTTCTATTTTATGAATATGGATTTAAAATTTTACTTTAAACCCATTGAAATAGGTTAGGTGCCTAGATGCAAGTGGTCTTCATATGTTTGAGTATATTTGATGGCATCCTCTAAAGTCTTCATTTCATCTCTCTCTTTAATTTGATTTCATTATCCACTTCCATTGAAAAATTTTAGGGCTTTCTAAAGTCATTGAGTATTTTCATTAATATTCTCTCTATAGCATGAAATATAGGTGGATGAATGATTCTCCCTCTACATGAGCTTATCCCATTCTTTCTCATTTCTATCCTCTTCATTCTCAAACAAGAATTCTTCGAGTAAGGTAGCTTGGAATTGACCTCAATAGAAGATTAATTTTTGAAGAACCATTTAGACTCATTCATCACTTTTTGCCCTTGGTCTTAGCTAGAGTTTGACTTTTATAATTTGATACTCAAATGGAGGGAATTTTAAGTGATAAAAGTACTAGAATTTTTGAAGAATGGTATATATTTCATCCTTGATTCAATGTTACCTTGCAAAACGGTATATTTTTCATCATTGATTTAGTGTTAGATCCAAGCCTTTTGTTTTGATGGATTAGGGTCTTTTAATATTGGAGCTTCACTTGGATTTTGAGTCTCTCTAGGTGACTGCATGCCATTTTCTCTTCTTGTATAATCTAGATGGCTAGTTAGGATTGGTATGGTTGATCATTTGTATCTAGAATGAATTTGACTCGAATGTGAGTTTAGTTTAAAGAGGAACTATTTGAGCCTTTATTTAATACATCAACGAGGTGAGAGAATGGGTGATGTATTCCACACTTTCCACCATATTTGAAATTAAACACGTTCTTACTTGTTCGTAGTAAACTCAATAGTGGGGTTTAGAGTTACTAATTAACTTATGGGGAGCGGCATATGGGGGATTGTGGGTGGTCATGATCCTCAATCCCATGTAGATTTGTCTAACCCACAAAAGGTCAAAAGAGACAAGCAAATGAGTGGATACAGAAGAATGGGAGACTCATGTTTTTTATTTTATAGGTTATCTCCAAGACCATGATATGTCATATTAAAGAATTTAACATATACAAGGGTACCTAGGATGCATTGGAGAAGATTTACTCCAGTACCAGTGGTTCAAGGAATATGCAATTAAAGAATGATCTCAACAACATCAAGAAGGGTCAAAATCAATCCATTTTAGAGTATACTTGAAGATCACGAATCTAAGAGATGATTTAACTCTCTATAGAACAATGATAAAAGTAATATAAGAATGAGTGAAGTAAGAGCTATAAGTGAGTACTTAGTACTATGTACCACCACAAATAAGTATATCATGTATATGTGGTTATGTGGAGAAAAAACATCTAGCTAACACCAGAGTAAAGAATGCCCATGTATAGGGAAATAATTCACATCAAAGCTACTCGAGGGACACATAAGTGTAAAACCCCCCTAGAGCAAATGATGTAAACGCACATAGGGAGTGAGAGATCAACCCCCACAAGATAATAAGCCTAAAGCTTTGCAAAACGCTTCAAAATTTTTTTGTGAATGAGTTTTGGTGAATATGTCTACCACATTATGTTGTGTATGCACATATAGTAAATCATATCTCCACCACAAAGGGGCTCTCTCACATAATGATAATGAAACTCAATGTGTTTTAGGCGCACATGAAATCACATTTCTTGCAACCACCAATGCACTCTGGCTATTAGTGAGAATATGCATAGGTGTCAGAATCTCCATGAATAGATCTATCAACAAGCATCTCAACAATAGAAACACCGTAGCTATGAATAATGCCTATACTCAATGTCACAACTCGAGGTGGCCATGATAGTATTGATATATTTTGGTAGTGATGCATGTGAACACACTTAGGACTATCGGATAATTTTTACCCTCTTTAGGAGTTTTTTGCCCCCAACTTGTGGATACACCTATAACCTTAATGGATCACTTATCTTTGTAAATTCACTTGGTAATACATTCAGTATCATGTTATGCTCTAAGAATTTTCTTCTTCCTTGTGCTATTTGTGTGCTTTTGCGGACCTCGAACTCCAACAATTGGTATTATAGTAGGTCACTGCTTCATCTAGGGCATCATCAACACCTCTCTGGTAACAATCTCAGAATCGCACAAAAATTAGTGAGCATACTCTAGACAATCAGGAGTTCAAAATTGCTTCATTTTATGGTATCAAAATTTTCATTTGAGATCATTTCGGCCTCTGAATGCACTATCATAGTGATTATGTAGGAATTTTTTTCCTTTTCTGCTTAACATATATATAGGTTTTGGGTCACATGTACAAGCACCTCAAAGTCTGTTATAGTTCTAGCAGAGCTTGACTAGGTATTTCTATTCAACCTTTTGAGATACAATCAATTTTTTTGCATTAGGGTATTTACTCACTAGGCAGGGGTGAAGCCAATGATGTATTGCATATGTTGGCCATTGAGGATAAGTTGGATGGTAATAAGTACCCATTGTGGGCATCTATGGTGCATCATGTATTGGTAAGGTGTTGAAAAACATCCTACTACACTTACAAATACAATTATTAAATGTGATGTAGATGGTGTTGAAGATGATGATCTTCAATTTCTTGGTTGTGCTATGGATCCTATTGCACCTACTATAGAGCAGATTCATTGGGATGGCAAAGATGCATGCACACATGCATTGATAGATTCGTCTATGAAATGTGCCATTATCCCTCATATTTGCTCCTACAAGACAAAAGATAATTCTTGGGATACTCTTATAACATTATACCAAGCAAGAAATGAGGCTCGTGTTGATTACGTCCGAAAATAGTTGAAGATTAAGCATATGAATGACGAAGATTCTATGGAAAAGTTGTTGACAAAGATCAAAGATTTTAAGGTACATTGCTAATGAAATCTTGCTAGATAGTTCATGTGTGCAGACTATTCTTAATGGCCTTCCAGATTCATATTAGAGATTTGTCTCTACTCTTCTATTGATGGTGAAAGGAAATCCAAATGCCTTAATATTTGAGAATTTAGACTTTGTTTTGTTTCAAGCTGATCAGTCCATGCATAACATATCAATTATGCATTTTTCATATCAAGCTTTCTTAGCTAGTTAGAAGGGAAAAGGTAAATGGAGATCATCTATTAGTAAGCAAAAATCTGCTAATGTTGGGTAGTCATAGAAGGAAGACAAAGATGATAAAAAAACAAAAAAGAAGAAACAATTTTGCAAGTATTGTGAGGTAAATGATCCTGCCATAAAGAGTTGTCCCAAACTGGTTGCAAAGGAGGCAAAGAAGAATGAGGCTGGAATGGTTGTTGCAGAGGCCTCTACACCTAAAACAGTGTCTACTAATCTTGTTTAGAATGAAAGGTGGGAATAAACTACTATTTGAAGCTATGACCCATCTTCACACGAGTAGTGTATGTCTCCTATAGACTTAGATGTTTGGTAATTTGATAGTGGTGGAACCAAACATATTACCTCAAAGTGCAATTTCTTCACTTCACCTGAGCCTACCTCTACAGGGAATATTGTCATACATGCTAACAACTCCTCATATCCTATAATGGGAGTTGGAAAGATCATTCTGACTATTATTGATGGTAGTTCTTTCACATTATCAAACGCTTTATATGTACTAGGGATCAATAAGAATGTGTTTTTGGTTTCAGAATTAGCCAAAATTTGGTTGGTTGCCAAATTTGTTGATGATATATATACATTTCATGATCTCTCAAATGGTGATGTTATTATTGGTTTTGACATTTTATATTGTGGGTTGGCTCATAGAATATGCAAAATTTGTGAATGATTTAGCATGTGTACTTCGAGATTCTTAAGCTATCTTAGATGCAAAGATTTGGCATGCATGCCTTGGGCATGTGAATTTTTTGTAGTTTACTATGCCTCTAGAAATCCGAAATGGTGTCCTCTCTACCCAAACTTGATGCATGTTCTAAAGATGTCCATGAAGGCTGTATTTTGGGCAAAATGCATCATTCCTCCTTTGCAGAAGATGGTTTTTTAGAGCTCCTCATAAATTACAGGTTTTCCATAGTGATGGATGTGATCCTAAGCAGACACCTTCATTTGGGAACTACCTATAGTTCATGACTTTTGTTGATGGCTTTTCCAAGCATGCATTTGTGTATCCATCAAAAGATGGTTCAAATAGAGCTGCTCATGAATTGCAGGTTGTTCATAATGATGGATGTGATCCTATGGAGACACCTTCATTTGGGAACAACGTATACACCATGACTTTTATTGATGACTTTTCTAGGCATGCTTTAAAGAGTTCTTGGTTATGGCTGAATTTCAGATAAGGCACGTGTTCTTTATGAAAAGCATGTTTTTTTGGAGGCCCTAGCCCATGCTATATAAACAAAACTCATTAGACCACTTTATTCACCAATCTATTAGCTAGTTTTGCTAAGGTCTTGGGTTGTGAGCTAGGAGGACTCAAGGAGAACTCAAGATGGAGGAGTACATACAGATTTGAAGGAGTTTTGAACAACTATCCCTTGTTCATCTTCACACATTCATTGTGTGCATGCTGATTTTGGATAGTAGAGATTCTTCTTGTACGATTGTTGTACGATGCCTTGGCCTATTACTTCAACAATAGGAGGAATTATTGTTGCTTCTCTACATCAAAGGAGACCTAGTTTTTGTTTAGGGTTTGTTGCTTTGACTATTTGGAATAGTCTAGATCTTTATTTTTGCATATGTTCACTGACATTTACACCTATTACTCACACGTTGTAGTTGACATTTTGCATTTATTAGTATGTGTAGTAGCATTAGGTTGTTGCACTTTCATAAATGTCTTCTTATCTCTCTCTATTGTCATTTATCTCTCTTGAAAGTTAAGGTGTGTAATGTTCTAAGGAAGATCATGGATTTAGCTTGTGATTGATTATTGGTCCTACCACACTTCCAACATCTGGTATCATAGCATAGTTGTATGTACACCCTTAACTCAAGATGAGTGACTATAGAGATATACGTGAACAAGAAGATGCACTAGATGGAATTTCTAACTATCCAATGTGGAGTTTCATGATGATGAATTTGTTAGTTTCCAAGGAACAATAGAGCATTGTCAATGAAAAGTACCCTAGACCAAGACAAACAGAGGAAGATGTGGCTCTCTCACTCCAATTTTGGCCCAACAAGCTGAAGAGGAACAAGAGGAGATTACATCTTCATCCACAAATAGTGTAGATTCAACCTTTAGAAAAGAAACCCATATGGGATTTAAGAGATTCACAAGCACTCACATTTATTGCTATGAGATTCAAGAGGCATATTATTCCACAAATCAGGTCATGAAGAACCTCTCATCAAGCTTCATTGGAATTAGAGAACGTCTATTAGAGTAGGAACCATGTTAGGAAAGCTCACCTTAGGAGATAGTTTGCCAACACAAGGATGAAAGTCAATGAATCAATTTAGTCACATATTTTGAAGCTCAAAGACTTAAGGGATCCATTACTTAATGTTGGTGTCACAATTCATTATGATGAGATGGTGACTACTCTCATAAATTCATTTCCATCTACTTATAGATCATTTGTTACTTCTCTTTCTCTCTCTACCAGAGATAGAGAAATATCATTTGATGAGTTGAAGTTCTTGTTACTTCACAAAGAGTATGGAAGAGAATGATGAAGCTATGGTATCATCATCCAAAGGAAAGAAGAAGAAGAAGAAGACAACAAAGAAGGAGAAGGAGAGTTAGAACAATAAGAAGGAAAGTAAGGTTTCTATTTCATAGTCTTCAACCAGTTCTTCTACTAAATCCAGTTCCAGTACTTCTAAAACTCCTAAAGAGAATTCAACATCTACTGCATACACCTCAGAGAAAGGAATATGCCATTATTGCGAAATACCTAAGCATTACATAATAGAATGTAGAAAGAGGATTTCTAATGAGAAGAAAAGATCATCAAGAAACAATGCTGAAAAAAGTTTGAAGACTAAGTCTTCAGATGAAGAACCATATGCATGTGTCAGTACTGAAGAGATAGATTTTGATCAAGAAACATTACATGCAGTATCAAAAAATCCCTAGATATTTGATTTTGGTGCTATTAAGCATATGACACGCTGCAAGAAGGTGTTTTCTACCCTTATTAACTCAAGAAGTAGAAGGGCAACCATAGAAGATGGTCATGATCTGGATGTTGCAGGTGTTGGGGAAGTAAAATTAAGATCTAGACCAGGAGGAAACTTCATGATTTTTAATGTTCTATATGTACCTAAAATGAAGAAGTATCTATGTCTACCTTGTGAGATGGTTACAAGGCCATATTCAAGAAAGATTCATGCGAGATCCTCACTTCAAATGAGGAACAATGCCTTTTGCAAGGACAAAATAGAAGTCGAATGTTTGTACTATCCAAAATCAGTCATGCTAATGTTGCTAGGTCATCTACACCTAAGGAAAACATGGAGCTATGGCATGCTAGATTTGGTCATATAATTTACATAGCTCTCAAGCACATAAAAGATCAAGGTATGGTGGAGAGAATTCCCTCTTTTGCTTTACCAGAATATGTAGAAGCATGTGGAGGATGTATTAAAGGAAAGCTATACAAGCTACCTTTCAAGAAGCATAGATACATCACAACTACTAAGAAATTACAAATCATAAATTCAGATATGAATGGACCTATGAGGGAAGATTCTATTCAAGGATTTAGATATTTTGTAACATTTATAAATGATTTGTCTAGATATTCATGGCTTTTTGGTCTTAAAGAAAAGTCAGAAGTGATAGAGAAGGAGAGTATTTGTCAAAATACTTAGTTTTTCTTAGAAGAAAAAAGATTATCTCATCAGCTAATGATTGCTTATACTCCATAACACAATAGTGTTGCAAAGAGGAAGAGTAGGATACTTATTGAAATCATGCATAGTACGATGTCCTCATAGAAACTTTCACCTAAATTTTATTTTGATGCAATACACACAACCAACCACATTCTTAATAGATCTTCCACAAAAGCTTTAAAGGTTATTACTCCTTATGAGGCTTATTATGGGAAGAAGCCCAATGTGAATTACGTCAAAGTTTTTGGATCTCTGGACTATGTTCACATTAAGAAGAAGGATCTTGGTAAGTTAGATATCAAAGCTATCAAAGCAATATTCATTGGCTATGCAATTGAAAGTAAAGGATCCAAGTTCTATGTACCAGAGATAGGTGATATCCTAGTCTCTTGCAATGCTTACATTGCATAAATTCATATTTATGATAGACATGCAAATATCATAGACTTCATCAAGGTAGATGATTATTCATTTTTCAAGACAAAGTTGGATGCTTACATTGAATCATATAGGGGGGTGAACAACATTCTCAAACCCCAAAGGTTAGAATCGATAAAGGTAAAGAGGAAGTTGTTGTATCTACACCACCACTATCTTCAATTCCATCTTCCCCTATTTCTTCATTACCTCTTGATGTACCAACTTATGAAGTTGAATAAACTTCTAGAGCACCCGAAAAAGATTTGTAGATGAACCATAATTTTCACTAGTATTCCAAAAACTTCCAAAATGGTATGTAAAAACCCTATAGGATAGTGGAGTTAAGCCATTTAAAGGAAGAACTAGGAGTAAAAAAGATCAAAAAGATCAAACAGATCAAGTAAACTATGTAAAACATTTTTAGATCAACAATATTCTTGCACTAACTTCAGTTGAAGATGAACGTGCTAGTGTCAAAGATGCATTATAGAGTCTTGTGTGGAAAAAAGCAATGAAAGAGGAAATTGATTCTACACATAAGAATGAAACATGGAAGCTATGTGCATTACCAAAAGGTAAGAAAACAATTGATGTCAAGTGTATCTTCCAGATCAGAAGAAAAGTAGATGGTATGATTGACAAGTATAAAGACAAACTTGTAGTCAAAGGTTATGCACAATAGAAAGGAATTGACTATGACAAAACATTTGCACCTAATTCTAGAATGATCATAATCAGAATAGTTCTTTCACTTGTTGCATCTTACAGTTGGAAAGTATAACAGTTAGATATCAAATCAGCTTTTCTAAATGGTGACCTACATGAAGATGTCTACATTTAGCATCTAGTAAGGGTTTGAAGAGATATGTAAAGAAAAATTAGTATGCAAACTTATGAAAGCACTTAATGGTTTGAACTAGGCACTAAGAGCTTGGTATGAAAAGATACATTTGTACCTATTATCTATTGTCTTTAAAAACTTAGATGCAACTCCTACCCAGTATATTAAAGCAAAGTCAAAGGTATTGATTATAATCATTATCTATGTGGATGGTATGATCATTACAGATCCCAAGGATTTAGACCTTTAGTTTTTTAAGTCATAAATCAAGCATACATTTGATTTTAGTGATCTTGGGATTATACACCACTACATAGGCATTGAGTTCAAATTCAAGAATGACAGTATCTATATGACACAACAAAAATACATTGAGAAACTTTTAGATAGGTTTGAAATGATAGATTGTAAACCTATGCCCTTGGACTTTGGCTTTTTGGCCACTTTTTGGAGCTTTCTCTAACATAGGGATATGAAAAAACTCTTAGAATTTTAGTTTGTAATGTTATCTTAGCCAAATTCAAATACATGATGCTATTAACTTTATTAGTCTTTTATACCCTTGGAGTTTGCAATCTATCATCTACATAACAATTTTTGGTAGCATTAAGCTTGCACAACTTCTTGTACCGTCTTATACACAAATGAAGTTCTTCATACACAAAGATTGTTGAGAAAGAAGTTCCCTACATTGCAATAATGAAGGAATATGCATGGATAGTTTCACCAGTTAGATACTTAGAAACACCAATGAACAAAACATTATTATGGCTCAGCAAAAAGAAAGACAGATTGTAAACGACTCCAATATTAACAAAGAGATCAAATTGACATTACAAAACATATATCACAATATGAACAATACAAAATAATCAATGATAAAAAACTGCTCTACTCAACTATCTAGGTGCACTATTGTGCTCTTCTCTTCTCTTTGTGTTCCCTTCCTGTTGAGAATAGGGGAGCAACAAACCCTAACCGCCTCACATGGAAGTGAGAGGTTTCTCCAAGTTGGGGCAAAGAATGAGAGGAGAGGTTCACCCACGCTCATGGACCAATGGCAACCATGGCCAACGTCACAAGGAGCAAAGGGGAACATCCTCCCAACCATGCACACACACATGCAAATCCATACACCAAGATCATCGCCTTGCACACAAGGAAACAGGAGAGTAGCAATTGACACCTTCTTCCATTACCAAAATGGAGGCCAAGGCCATGGCCAAGGGCCCCCCCTTTTACAAATGAGGCTCTTCTTTATATAGAGAAGAGAGGCATATGTGAATAAAAACATGTGATCAAAAGACCACGTGCTAAATCAAGAAAGGAATCTTTATGTGATATGGGACTTTCAAAAAGCTAACTACCTAGAGAGAGAGAGAGCGCGTGAGATTTCTACGTGGGCTTTCTTTATGTTTGCTCAAAAAGGAGTTTTTTCAAGAGAAGGCTTCAATACCTTAGACTTAGGGGAATTATCAAAAAGTGGTTTTAGGAGAGTGTTTACATGGACATCTCCTAATTTACAAAAAGAAGGTATTCTCATGAGGACTAAAGGATGCCATAGCATGAGAAAAATTATGGGCAACCCTTAGAGCAACACTTCTCCCCCTCCTAGACTTTGTCGTCCTCGACAAAGCTAAGAGAAGAGCATACATAGCTGCACCGACTCAAGGTAGAGTCTTTCAAGTCTGAAAATCTTCAAGTCTTCAAAATCTGCAATTCTTCAATCTGCCAAGCTTCAAGCTGCAAGTCTTCAGTCTTTACTTCAAGCTGCAAATCTTCAATCTTTAGAGCTGAGCGACACAATCCCCTTGGGGGGCAGTCAACCCAGCAAGTATCCAAATTTGTAAGTCTTCAAGTCTTTCAGGCCTGCAATGCTGAGCGACACAATCCCCTTGGGGGGCAGTCAGCCCAGCCTCCTTCCAATGTGCCTTCACTCAAAGCTCCAATACCTGAAAATTAAACATACACAACAAGTAGACTGATTTTTGAAAAGAAGCAGCCAAAAAATGTTAATTCCATTTTTAGTTTCCACTTCAGGGGGCATCCATTGCCACAAGACTTGCTCTATTAGAGAGAAGTCTGCATGAAAAACCGTCTTGCTCCTGCAAAGAAAAGAAAAACCCTAGTCCCAAAACAAGGAGCCCTTATCAAGACCATAAGTGTCTGCCCCTTATGTCTCAATGATTCCATACTCTGTTATTTTCAAGTGAGAGTGGGACATTTTTCAATGTAAAGCATGAGATGAATGTAGCCTATGGTCCTGCCATCATTTATACTAAGCTTCTAGTCAATCAAGCTTGCAATTTAACATGAGTGTTTTGTGCTCATAAAATCAATGGACAATAGTGCAACTTTATGAGTCCTATCATTTTACAAGCATTCATGAGATTCAAACAACTTATCCAACTCTCTTCCTGCAAGGCATAGTAGCAAGATCACTGTTCTAAAGGTGTTGAAAGAAAGATCACTGTTCTAAAGGTGTTGACCTGTAATGCAAAACATAAGCCTTAAATGAGCTTTGTGAAACTAGAGAGTTACTTCTTTAGCAAAAGACAATCACTCATTTATGACTCCACACTTATCTAGGTTTAGGTCTAAAAACCTTCAATCCCTATGTGCATGTTCTCCAGTAAATTTCCTTTGAAAACTACATGCTCATATCACAAAGAACCTTTTGAGGTACAAGCATTATGCACTCAACCTCCCATATATTTAAGTTGTTGTCATGAAGCACACAACAAGGTCAATCATTCATCCTTTTACTTCAAGAATAGCTAAGTGAGGTATCAGATGCAAAAGATCCAGTGAGCAATTTCACTAACTTGTTAAGATAGCAAGGGTACCCACCAGCCAACGATGGAGATAGTGGATCTAGACATCACTCATAGGATTGAAGCATACAAGTGTGGGTACAAGCTCTGATTTTAGAACACGCAAAACTATATTCACCAATGGTTACGAGGAAAATCCCAACTCCTAGCCATATGACACCCCAACCCTCTTACCCTTCAGTATAGAAAGAAGGAAGACCAGAACAGGCACTTTGGAGAAAAGGACATGAAACCTTAGCTAGAGTCATCTCACACAGCAACCTTATCATATCACAAACTTTTTGTCCATTAACACAAGTGAACACATGCAACAAAACCTATGATAAAAGTGAGCAATTAGTCGCTTTCCTCAGAGTTCAGCAGACAGGAGCCACTGACAATCTTCCTTCATGTATTCTAAGATAGAAATTAACACATATTGCATGCACTACTTGGTCTGTCCCGAGTATTCCATGAAGCAGGGACTGCAAACACTCCTACTCAATTCTGTCTTTCCTAAAAGGTCATAGATATTGGAAATACCCCCCACTAAGATTCATACCAATCGTCAATAGGTCTGGTAGATGCATTCTCCTAATACTTCATTTTTTTCATCAAGCAAAATAGATCATTAATCATCGGTCACTAATCATTTCATACCATGCATAACATGAGTTATAAGGGAAATGTCCCTGGGCTATGAATGCATGATATTGCTATAAACATGTTCTATCGGCCTCATGAAGGGTAGGCCTCAACATATGGGTTTTAGAAGCACCAGCAATTTTCCAAAAAAGAAAAAGAGCGGAATCTATCAAGTGCATCTTATCCTATCAAACCTGTAAGTAACATCCCAACCCATCAAGTATTTCTAAAAGAGCCACCCCTCAAGCACTGCAGCTTTTCCTGATCTTCCCCAATTCCAGGTCATACACAACATCATTCAGGAAACCAAATTTATGAACTCAGAGCTTATGTTTATTCTACAGACATAATCATTTTTAATTTGCAAGACCAAGAGATCCTGTAGCTCTACCGAATGCCTGCAACAACAAGAAACAAACACTACAATTTCTTTTGGCAGGAAGTTTGGACACCAACCTTGAATACTGTAATCACATACGTTAGGCACATGATGCCAAGAAATACACAATTATTGCAATGCAAATGAAGTTGTAACAGAAACTATTCCTATCCTCCCTGGATCTTGCAATACATATTTTGAAACATATCGATCATCAGAAATCCTCAAGGACAAGTAGCCGCCATCATCCTTCCCTCCAAGTCTTATCGGGGAGAGCCAGTTGCCTTCTTGGAGCTTTTCCTTCATAGCTAGTCCTCCAAGCATCATCAACCTGTAAACCATAGCCTCCACATGGTCCAAAATCACAAGCATCTCTAACATCCATTCCTCTATTGATCATAGATAAGACGTTTCATAGTAGGTAGTTTGTACAAAAACTGCGAAGTGCACCATCACCCAGAAACAATCATAGTTCGTTGCAGGAATCTTGACACCAACAGGAGACAACATACCAACAGGTGGAGAGTGTCGGGATCAGCAACGGCACTCGGCCTCCACAGGAAAGTGGAGGCCCAGCTAATACAATCCGAAAGGATGTGGGCACTTAGATGAGCATGCAGACAGGAAACAGAAGCCTTTGAGATCACAAAAGAGCCGACTGTCAGCCCAAATCTTGCATCTTCCTGCCATGCAAAGACTTGGGGAGCCCAAGGTGAAGCATACACAGCAGTCAAAACGGCGGCATACAACCATGCCCAACAACTGCACATTCCTTTTGGTGTGACACAAAACCACGGAAATGGAGGGGGAACTTGCACAGACCACTGCGCCCAGGCGGAGAGAAAGTGTGGATCGAGCGCCATTCAGCCTGGAGCAAACAAGGGTACTCTTGGGAAATTAATCTGCAAGAATTTCAAACACCATGTTCCATGTGTTGGGAGCAAAACACCTGCAACCCATAGTAACGGAATCATGGGCCCTAAAACACACATACATGAGTACGGAGAGCAGGCAAACACATAAGACTGCACCGAATCCAACCAGAAGGTATCCTCCGACACAAAATTCTGAGACAAATTACTTTTACCTATAAGAGGGATTTCATCGAGCCAACAGGTTACACAAGAGATATGCTTATATTTTTACAACACCATGAACTTTACCAGGCTCAACTATTTCCATTAGAAAGGGCGCACACAGATGTTTTCTTTTGTTTTTATCGGACATGTTCAACAACTACATGGGTTACCCAAGAAGTCCTGGGAAGATGCACAGGGAGCACCAAGGAGTAGCTTCGCCCTTGGACAAAACTTTTCGAGAAAACAAGCTTAGGGTCACCTGCAACTTCACCACAAAACAGCATATTTATATTCCCGAGATCCATATTTCGTAGCACCTCATCGAATAGGCCTCAAAATCATGCCCACAATCTTGCAAGTTCTTCGCCATCAGCAGGTACACGATGAGGAATCGAGAGATGGGAAAGGGCACCGCAGGCCAAGAGTCATCGTTCCGCAGATCGACACCAAATACTTCCGAGCAAGTCCAGACGTCATGCCTGGAGAGCACCAACTTTCAAAATAGTATGACTAAGAGTAGGCAACGCAAGGCTTCAAGGCATAGAAGCACTGAACAGGAGATCGTATGCAGACATTCCAAAATCCTTCTGAGAAGCCGACGACAAGAGACACTTGACCATGATATAGAGGGAGGAAGGAGCAAGAAACACCACCCCGAAAACAAAGCAAAGTCGTGCACGAAAGCTTAACTCCAAGCGGAGAAATAGGGAACACCTGCACCGGGTTGGAGGGCAAGACAAAACTCGGCATGACAAGCAAGGTAGAAGCGAGAGAGAGGCACCAACAAAAGCCCCACCTCATAAAACAAATGGGCACGCCGAAGCTCCAAGGCATCTACCCTCCATGTTCGCAGCATGCACAGGGGAAGCTCGAGCAGAAGTACCGTGAGGGGGGAGTTAGTGGGAACACGCCCCCAGCAAAGCGACTCTACCAAACGGAAATTACGAGAGCACGCCCACCCGAGGTATCTGAGGAAGAAGGGAGGTGCCAGAATGCTCATCTCCACCATGAAAGCACCTACCAAACTCGACGGAGAAGCTCAAGCCATCGCAAGGGGGGATCTAAGAGCAATCCCGACCCCAAAGAAGATGTCAAGTGCCACCCAAGACGAGTCTGCACAGTCGGAGAGTGTGAGACAGTTTGCTGTTCAAGAAGAAGGAGAGCCATAGCTCAATCCTTCGCAAAGCAGCAAACCCGATTCGCAGGGGGAGCAGGAGGGCTCATCCCCGAAAAAGAGGAGATGAATATGCTAAAAACCTAGGTGAAAAAGGAGGGCGGGTATCCCCTTCACCAACCTTGGCGCCTATGTCGATAAACCAACACAGTTACTTATTTTCGCACATGCATGTACTGATCCTGCGTTAATGAAGAGAGAGAAAGATGGCCTGGCCTTCTAGTTTTCTGCAACTTAACTTTAGATCCGTATCCCAAAGTTTCCTAACTCCTTTATTTTGATATTTTGTTTGTTTGTTTGTTTGTTTTTTTTTTTTTTTCTTTTTTTCGTTGAGATGAGAGAGAGAGAGGGAAAACCAGGAGTCTACTACCCAACCTCTCACCCAAGGCAAACACCAATTTCAAGAAAATGAAAGAGATGGGGGGTGATGCCAGAGTGTGTATATGTGGAAGTGTGAGAGAGAAAGAGAGAAGGGTAAGGGGGTGTTTTTGTGCAACAAACAAAAATTGAACTAAAACTTACTCAAAAATTAAAAGAAAGAGGTACCCTAGGCCAACCGAAGGCCACACGTATTCATCCTTCTCCAAGTGTCAAGGTGCATCTCACGAAGTATGGACACGCAAACTTGGAAAAACCAACGGCTAAAGGCCGACGTCCCCGGCAACGGCGCCAAAATGTTGAGAATAGGGGAGCAACAAACCCTAACCGCCTCACATGGAAGTGAGAGGTTTCTCCAAGTTGGGGCAAAGAATGAGAGGAGAGGTTCACCCACGCTCATGGACCAATGGCAACCATGGCCAACGTCACAAGGAGCAAAGGGGAACATCCTCCCAACCATGCACACACACATGCAAATCCATACACCAAGATCATCGCCTTGCACACAAGGAAATAGGAGAGTAGCAATTGACACCTTCTTCCATTACCAAAATGGAGGCCAAGGCCATGGCCAAGGGCCCCCCCTTTTACAAATGAGGCTCTTCTTTATATAGAGAAGAGAGGCATATGTGAATAAAAACATGTGGTCAAAAGACCACATGTGCTAAATCAAGAAAGGAATCTTTATGTGATATGGGACTTTCAAAAAGCTAACTACCTAGAGAGAGAGAGCGCGTGAGATTTCTACGTGGGCTTTCTTTATGTTTGCTCAAAAAGGAGTTTTTTCAAGAGAAGGCTTCAATACCTTAGACTTAGGGGAATGATCAAAAAGTGGTTTTAGGAGAGTGCTTACATGGACATCTCCTAATTTACAAAAAGAAGGTATTCTCATGAGGACTAAAGGATGCCATAGCATGAGAAAAATTATGGGCAACCCTTAGAGCAACACTTCCTCTTCCTTATATCTCTCTACCTAACATTCAATAACTCATATGCCTAAATTCCATGATCATTGTTTTTTATTAACTTAATTGTATTTGTGTTCTCTCACTAGTAGGAAGTGGTGACCTTCCTTGATTGCACAATAGAATTGGATGAGATTCTCCATGCATCTGCTCAAAGTTCTTACATGTTAAGCCTATCTTGATAGTATCCCAAACCTTGAGGCTATGCAATCCTACCTTTTGTGCTATGGAGTCAGCCAACTCATCTATATATGATATCTTTTTAATGAAGATGTGTTGTGTCTAACTCCTTTCTTGAGAATTTTCCTTTGAAATCATCAAATAAATGGTCCATATATTTGAAAATAATCATATTAATTATTGAAAAAGAAATTAAGGGGATTCCAAAAGTTTTTTATAGTGTGAAGAATTAATTAACTTTTTCAATATCAAGAACTTTCCTAAAATCTACCAGATGGTCATATTGATCACTTGTTCCATTGTAAATATTTTCCATACATTAGAATATATAGTTTTGGGAAAGTGTCTCAACCTTGTTTCAAATTTAGGTGGTCTAGGAATCAGAAAGAATCAGGTTTGATTATATTTGTGGCCCTCTTTGTTGTGTTTGGGGTTCTTATGGAGGATTTCCTCAAATGAAATAAGCACAATATAGAATTGAGGTGAAATTGAACGAAATATTTCACCTCCATCCATTGAGTTCTTTTAGTTCCATATATTGTTATGGGAAATATCAATTGTCCCAATTACTTATATCAAGTTTTACTATTTGTATGAAGAATGTAGTATTTTTTTTTGTAATTTTACTAAGTATTCTCATTGTGTGTCTACCTTAGGATATTTTCACTCATGCATAATGAAAAGACTAAAGCCTTTGTCATTCATTAGCTAAACATTCCATAAGACCTTATTAGATCCTTCTATCAAATTTATCTCTATGAGATTACAATCATGGGAGTCATGTTTTCTTGCATGCTGTATGAAAAGGATGATTCTCTTTAAGGTGTAATCATCTCTTGTTTCTCTTCTTTTATAAATCCTTTATTTTCGTCATCACATTATATAGATCATTTCCCTTATCAAGCAAGTTATTAATGATGTACATACGAAATTGCCTATGAAAAGACTATCCTCGAATGAATTTTACTATTGTTCTTAGGAAAGGTCTTGACCTTCTAGTGCTTTTCATACTAATGACATAAATATTTATACCCTCCAAGTATACCATCACCAAGTACACTTCTATAAATGTATTTGAGTGAAGTACAATACACTCCTTCACTTGAGACGTCACTTCTTCATCCATGGTATGTTTTCCATATCTTTGAATGTTATCATGTCCCTGAGGTTACTTCCAAAGTCATTAGAGTCTCTATATTGAAACACACACACATGTTGAAGATTCACTCACTAATTAGACATAAAGACCTGAAGATGTATGAAGGATAAAGAAAAACAAAGAAAAGCAGAAACAAAGCATTCAGAAAAATCAAAGCCTTAGTGAAGGGACAAATTCACGCCTCTAATATACATCATAGAAACTTCAAGAATTACGAGTTTTGAATCTCGGATCAAAATGTATATAAGAGAGTTGAGAGAGTGCTTAGTAGAGAGAGAGAGATCAAAAAGAGAAGAAATAGTAGATGTAGAAGCGCTTGTAGTAGACGCAAGTGTGCATATGTAGAGATGAATAATAGAACCTGAAATGTCGGGTATTCATCTGAGAGAGAGATGGTAAGGAGAAACTACTCAGCATAGGAGAGTTTTCCATGGCTATGAGCAAAGGAAGGCCAAGCCATTTTGTAGACATCTTCTCTAATAGAAATCACATGTTTATGTGGAAAGTTTGAGCGCATTCTTCTTGTGTGAAGAAATCTAAGTGATTTCATGTTACTGTGAAAGTTAGTTAACAGTTACAGTTTCCTCAATACAAGTTTTACGGTACTTCTGTAAGTTAGATCTCGCAGTACAATGTAAAGTTTTTCATGAGCAATAGCTTAACTTGAAGCTAATAGTCTCAACTACAAACTGATCAAAAGAATTTTGTGAAATGGGACATGTACGCACAGTACTAAGTCTGACCATAAAGACATTCAGAAATGGTGAAGTTTTTTCTCAAACTTCAGATAAAGTTCATTTATTGAAGGAAGCTCAGGTATTACTTCCTTAATTCAATTACAATCATTTGAAGTAACTACAAACAGAATTGCAGTTGATTCAGGTAACATTCCGGTACAATTATGGTGAGATTACGATGACAGCCCGGTGAAGCTTCGGTAATATTCCGGTGAGTTTAAAACACAATTTTGGTATAGTTAAGTGACTGAAAGATTATCTAGCAGTAATCAAGCACATAATTGTAAAGGTTTGAAGTAAACCAGATCAGTATTGAAGCCTGAAGAAAAGGCAAAGTTTCTGGTTTCACTAAACACAGTTATAAAGTTTTCAGTTACAAAAAGGTTGCTAAGCTATTGATGATTATAGAGGTGTTCTAATATCACTCTAGCTTAGTTCTTGTTGTGACACTGCAAAATTCTGTAGCTTAGTTTGTCAAGCTTCTTGTTGTGTCGACATCAACAACACATGCACACACACACATACATACACCCACATACATACATACATACACACACACACATACACACACACACACACACACACATATATATATATATATATATATGTTGAGCCCATAAAAGTCATGTTGGTCAAAGTCAACTGCAGCCAAAGTCAAGGTCAAAGTCAACTATTCAAAGTCAACAAGGTCAAGGTCAAAGTCAATAGGTGCAAAGTCAAAGTGCTAAAGTGCAGGTGTCAAAGTGCACAGGTAGTGCACAATTAATTGTCCACAAAGGGTGAATTGGAGAAAGCGGGTTGCAGGTTGGAAAGGTATTTTCTCTAATTTCTCTAAGGTTCAAAGTGTATTTTAAAGTGTTTTGAAAGGTTCAGGTGAACCCCCTCTTATGTGCAAAAGTGAAGACTTAAAAGGAAAATGTGAAGGTATATGAAGCGGCAGCGTACGCACAGGTGAAAGTATGCCCCCCCCATTAAAATTTTGGTTTTAGTCTAAAGTCACTACAGGACAAAATAGTGAGTCGTTGGCTGCCACTTGTGAAGACAGTCTTGGGACATCAAAGTGAGCACCAAGATACTATACCCAATAAAATTTGGCACACCCGGTGGGATTTCCAAGGAGATTTGAGCTTAGGAGAAACCAAGTGCAAAGTATAGCAGAGGTCACGTGTCTACAGTGCTACTTCATCAAACAAAAGGTAAATATTCTTATCAAGTGTCTCATATTAAGTGGGCTATGAGCTGCTCATGACTGCAACCCGGTCCCAAACATTGAGGGTCACCTGCAAGCAGACAAGAAGGAAGGTTGTTAGAAGGTCCTCAAGTCCACTCTCTTCAACCTCATCAGTAAAGAGCATGGCGGGTCAGGTAGACTTGGAAACTTTACTCTCTAGATTAAATATAAAGTTTCCTTCTTTCAAAGGCCTAGCTCAGGAGGATCCGGATGAACACATTAGAAGGTTTTTGGCACTATGTAAGACTAGAGGCCTAATGGGTAGGGAGGATGCCTTTTTTATTCTCTTTCCTACCACATTAGAGGGATTAGCTGATAAGTGGTTCAGCCAGTTTGCTGAAAACCATTTTACCACTTGGGATGTGATGAAAGATGCATTTAAAAATTAGTTCCAGCATGGCAACACTATGGAGATTATCATAGAAGAACTAGAAAATTTGAGATTGGGTTCAGGAGAAAAGTTCCCAGAGTTTGTGACTAGGGCCAAAGCACTAATGGCTAAATTGCCAGATCCACCACATGATTTTTTTGTTAAGAAATGGTTAGCTAAGCCCCTATCAGTGGCCACCCAATGCAAAATAAAGGAATTAGTGTTACCTACAGCCTCCATAGAGGATTTCATCAACACAGCCACACGCTTGGAGCAGATAAGGCACCAGTATGGAGCAACTTCTTCCCAACCAACATATGGTACAGAAATGGAGGATCCAGTGATCCAACTAAGGAAGGAGCTGGAGGGCTTAAAAAGGAATAAGCCCTACAAAGAGGAGGAGACTGCTGTTGCTCAGTTGAGGAGGGAGATTGAAGCACTAAAGCTCCAAAAGGAGGAGGAGGCCCAAGCAGAGGAATTGGCTCAGCTGCGACAGGAGCTGCAGGAACTCAAAGGGAGTGGCATCAAGAGTGGACTTTGGTGTTCCATGTGCAACAAGCAAGGGCATATAGTAAGTGAATGTCCTATGTTGAGTGTGACTTGCCAATTATGCAGGAAGGTTGGTCATAAGGCCCATGAATGCCAATCAAGGGGAATGCCTGCAACAACATACTGGACACAAGGAGGACCCCTACCACCAGCAAATGTGATGACAGCTGCACCCAATCAAGGTAACACTTATAACCCTAGACAGAGGGATAATTTTGGAAATGGGCCTAGAAGGCCAATTATTTGTTTCAGATGTGGAGACTGTGGGCACTATCAAAGTAGGTGCACTCTCCCAGAAAATGCCCCTCCTTGCAGAAACTGCTCAGAGGCCAGAGACCACTATACAAATTGTTGTCCTAAGAATCAAGCCTCTTCATCCGGGCCCCATATTCAAATGATTTCTGTAGACAAAGAAGAAGTGTTAGATCAGGTCAATGTGTCCATCTCCATCTACCAGGGTGGTGCATTTAGAAGAAATTGAATCTTTTACAGTGTAGACAAGAAGCAAGGGGAAGGCTCCAATGGAAATAGGTCAAGAATCAATGATTAATGGATTAAATAGAGACAAAGGTGTGTCTGAAGAAAAAGCCAACACAAGTGCAGATACAAGGCAAAAAGAAAATTTCACAGGTACCAGTGATGCCATTGAATATGCATTCAACAGGGCTCATGAGCAGTTTGATAAGTCAAATGCAGCCCATGCTCCTAAGGAATCAGAAGCTTCCAGACTGCTCAAGTCCATGAAAACGGAGGTTAGTATTTTTGATTTAATAAAGATGGATGGGAAGTTCAGGTCAGAACTCTTGCAGATAATTGATGAAATGTCCACAACAAGTTTAGTGGCAAAGACTGATGTTATGCATACAAATAAATGTTTAGGGGAAGCACCCCTCATAGATTACAAGAGCCCTCGGCTAACAATCTCTATTAAAGGTCATGAGTTTCAAGGAGTTATTGTGGATGGTGATTCTGGCATTAACTTGATGCCTGAATATACCATGAAAAAGATTGGACTATACCCTTCACGACCTGCCAACTTCACTGTAACAATGGCAGACCAAAGCATAGTAAGGCCTATGGGTGTGGTCCCTGGAGTTCCAGTCAAAATACAAGGTACCATCTTTAACTTGGACTTTGTTGTTTTAAGGCTGCCACAGGTAGAAGGAAGTTTCCCCCTGTTAATTGGGAGAGCTTGGTTAAGGCATGCCAATGTGTTGCATGACTGGGGCAAAGACACAATGTGGGTAAAGCAGGAGGGAAAAGAGTTGCAGCAGATAATTTTAGAAGAAGGACCAGACAATCAGAGAAATACTAGTATGATGCAGACAATTGGTATTTGTATGGAAGAAGAAGTGGTGGACAACCCAGAAGCAGATCTATTTGAAGGAGCAGATTTATATGAAGATGAAAACATGTTGGCTTGGCTCCATGCAGAAGACCCATCTTCCTGCTATGGAATTTTCCCAAACTCAAGTAGAGAAGAAGCATATGAAGAAAAAGAGGAAATCACTGAGGTTGAAACAGTCTCAGTCAAAGGCCATGGAAAAGAGAAGAAAAGCAAAGTCCTTAAGTGCAGCCGTGATGAAGATGCTTCAAATCATATGCCAATGGCCACTGTTTTATGGATCCTGGTATGGATATCATCTATTGTGTCAATTTTTATGATAGTAAGTGCAAGGCTTTACAATGATGTGGATGGAGTACCTGCAAGTCTTTGGAAACAAAAGATGCAGTATGGAGGAGATACCATTGTACTGAAGGATTTAAGGTGGGTCTATCAAAGCGCCAACATGCCCAAAAAGAAGATAAAACAAATGAAGTGCAACAAAATTGAAGGTTATGGAGGAGTTTTTCGGGGTCAACATATAAAGATCATGGCTAAAGGCCTATCATCAAGCCACATGAAGAATTATGGATCACCTGGAACCTGCAAAATTTGTCCAGGTTGTACATAGTTTTTTCTCGTCATTTTTACTTAAGTTTTAGTAGTTTTCTTTATCCATTTCATGCTTGTTTCTTGAGTTTTTAGCAAATGTACCAGCCATTTCATCAACTTTGCAAAAGTACAATTTTTGGAATTTTTAGGAAATTTTTCAGAATTTTTCAAGCATTTTTTAGAATTCTTTTTTTAGCATTTTTCTCCTTTTCACGTGTCTTTTCTTGCCACATTTGGGGAATAAAGGAAGCTCTCTGTGGTTTTTGAGTGAAGAAACTGGCCTAACACTCTATGAAATTTTTTCAAAATTTTTTGGATTTTTTTTGCAATTTTTTTTGGATTTTTAATGTATTTTTTTGTTTTTTTATAATAAAAAAAGGGGCCCCAGAGCGTTTCCTTTTTTTTTGCACACACAAAAAAAAAAACCCCCCCCTCCCCCCCCCCCCCTCCCCCCCCCTCCCCCCCCCCCCCTCCCCCCCCCTCCCCCCCCCTCCCCCTTTCCCCCCCTCCCCCCCCCCTCCCCCCCCCCTCCCCCCCCCCTCCCCCCTCTCCCCCCCCCCTCCCACCGACCACCACCGACCAGTCTCCCCCCCCCCCCCCCCCCTACCACCCCCCTCCCACCCCCCCCCCCCTCCCCCCCCCTCCCCCCCCCCCCGGGCCCCTCCCCCTTCCCCCCCCCCCCCTCCCCCTTCCCCCCCTCCCCCCCCCCCCTCCCCCCCCCCTCCCCCCCCCCCCCTCCCCCCCCCCCCCTCCCCCCCCCCCTCCCCCCCCCCCCTCCCCCCCCCCCTCCCCCCCCCCTCCCCCCCCCCCTCCCCCCCCCCCTCCCCCCCCCCCTCCCCCCCCCCCTCCCCCCCCCCTCCCCCCCCCCCCCACCGACCACCACCGACCAGTCTCCCCCCTCCCCCCCCCTCCCCCCCCACTCCCCCCCCTCCCCCCCCCTCCCCCCCCCCCCCCCCCCCCCCCTCCCTCCCTCCCTCAAGCAAGGCACCCCCTTGCCCCCCCCCCCCCCCCACCCCCCCCCCCCCCTTTCAAGCAAGGCAACCCCTTGCCCCCCCCCCCCCTCCCCCCCCCCCTCCCCCCCCCCCTCCAAGCAAGGCAACCCCTTGCCCTCCCGCCGTCCCCGTGCTATCCGCCGTCGGTCCCCGCCGTACCCGTCACGCAACTTCGAACCCCCGTTTAACCGGTGAACCTCTCCCTCGCTGCTAGGTGCCCGCGTGCCCTAGACTCCCTCCTCCTAGGCTCCCTCTTCCTTCCGAGTTGCCGCCGGTTGGCTACACGCCACCATGGCCAACGAACACGACGTTGGCACGGCCGGTCTAACTTCGGGGACGGAACGCGCCAAGAACGTGACTGAACGGCACCGCCGTCACAAGGCCCAACGGGCTGCCTTAGAAGAGGAACTCAACCGCCTTCTCTTGGTGAACGCCGAGCTACATGAACGGCTCCAGGAGGCCGAACTCAACGCCGACATCCACACCCAACCCGAATCCGACCAAGCTCCACCACATCCTGACCCCGTCCATGATCGCATAGATAGACTCGAAGACACCCTCTCTAGATTAACTACCCTAGTAGAATCCCATCTCTTAGCCAAGGACCAATCTCAACCCCAGCCACAACCGCAGTCAAGCACCCAACCGGCTCCCCAACCCACTCCGACCCATACATCCCAACAGCCACCAACTCCTTTAAATCCAACCCCGGTCACTCAAATGCAACCGGTGGACATCGACGACCCCGACTCCTTCGGCTTCTTCAAACCGAACCCCCCCGACAAGTACCGAGGCGACCAAAGCTCCATTGCCGTCAACCGATGGATCGAAGGTATGGAAAGCTACCTCCAGATGCTCCGGGTTGGCCGCAACCATTGGACGCGCATCGCCGGCCAATTCTTACAGAACGAAGCCTCAGCATGGTACATGGTGGAACACAAGAAGCAAGCCTGGCCCTCATGGGATCATTTTACGGCGGCCATCGTCGACTACTTTGTACCTCGCAACGAAGCGTTCCAAGCACGTGATGAATGGCGCAACCTCTGTCAAGACAAGTTCATCGGGCCTTATGTATCACAATATCGCAGACTCATGCTTCGCATCAACAACATGGTTGAAATTGATCGCTTACACGGCTTCCTTTATGGGTGCTCCCCGTACTACCGCAAAGAAGTGGAGAAGCAAGACCCCCAGACTTGGGAGGATGCAGTCCGCATTGCAGAAGGGCTCAATGACGCTTACTCCAACCGGCTGGCTCGTTCAACCGACGGAAGCCAAGCTCCCCGCAAAGACTCAACCTCGAACAAAGAGCAAACCTCCACATACCGCAGATCAACCGAACAACAACGTGGTCAAGGTTTCAAAGCCCTCCCAGCCCCAACAGATAACCGTTCAGGGTCCTCGAACCGAAACAACCAAACCCGGCGCGACCCCCGTCCGGTTTGCAAGCATTGCCAAGGCAGTCACCCCACTGAGAAATGCTGGCGAAAACGAACCGACACTAGAGTGCAAGCAACGAAGACCGAAGAGGCATCCACCTCCGGCCCGAAAATCACCGAGATTCACAGCGACGAATCAGACGACTCCTCCCCCCGCGGACCGTCCACATCAAAGGGCAAGGCTCAGTGCCATTCAGTTGCATTACCCATCATACACCAAGTGTTCATTATGGGAGAAGTCACAGGCGAACGCATGCCGGTGATGCTGGACACGGGTGCAACCCACAACTTCATGACTCCGCAGTGTGCTCAATGCCTTGGACTCAAGATCAGTAAACGGCTCCGCATGTCCGTGGTCTTTGCTCAGGGAGAGGCCAGTCATGTGCGTTACGCCGACGGTGTCCCGGTCATGTTAGGCCAATGGTTTGGTCACCTGAACTTCCTGATTATACCGATGGAAACATTCGAAGTCATCCTAGGCCTCGAGTTTATGGATAAACACATGATCTCCTTTTTCGGCAAAGGGGTAGACAAAGTTCTTCTCGATCAGAGTGGGCAGGCCATCGTCGTCGACTGCAATCGTGTCCAGGCTCCTCATACGGACGAACCTTCTGACAGTGAACCAAGGGAATCTAAGCAGAAACATACGAGCAAAGAGAAAGCACAAGCTCGAACGTCAACCTCCACACACACGCCATCACCATTATCACACAAGCAATTTCGACGAGCAGTCTATCAAGGTGGGATCGCACACTTATGCGTTCTCAGACCGGTCGCAGAGGAGACGGGACCACGGCCGATCGACGTCTCAAAGATTGGGCACCCAAGTTTCCAGATGCTAATGGAAGAATTTTCAGATGTTCTCACGGATACCCTTCCACCCGGTCTTTCCCCCTTACGTAATGTCCAGCATCGGATCGACACGCTCCCGGACCACCCACCACCGTCGCGAGCGCCATACAGGATGAATGAGGCGGACCTTTAGGAGTTGAAGAGGCAATTACAGGAACTTGAAGTGCAAGGATACATCCGACCAAGTAGCTCCCCATATGGAGCCCTGGTCCTATTTGTGAAGAAGAAAGACGTCTCCCTACGCCTATGCATCGACTACCGAGCACTCAACAAAGGCACAATCAAGAGCAAATACCCCGTGCCCGGATGGAGGAACTTCTAGATCGCTTGGGCAAGGCACGATACTTCACGCGCATAGACCTCCGATCCGGGTACCATCAAATCAGGGTAGCCCAAGAACACATCGAGAAGACGGCCTTCCGCACACGCTACGGCAGCTATGAGTGGCTCGTCATGCCATTCGGGCTTACAGGTGCACCAGCTACCTTCTGTCGAGAGATGAATGATGGCTTCCGAGACATGCTCGACCTCTTCCTCATCATCTACATCGACGAACTACTGATCTATAGCCGAACATTAGAAGAACATTATGAGCACGTTCGGGCGGTCTTGTTACGACTACGGCAACGTCGGCTCTTCGCCAAACCAAGCAAGTGCGAGTTTTGCATGAAGAAGGTGGAATTCTTGGGGTTCATCGTTTCTGAACTGGGCCTCCACGCCGACCCCCAGAAAGTAGAAGCAGTACTCAAGTGGGCCCCCCCGAAGACCATCAAAGAGGTGCGAGAATTCATCGGCTTTTGCCAATTTCTCCGCCGTTTCATCCAAGGTTTCAGCAAGATCGCGGCCCCGCTCTTGGAGTTGGTCAAAGAAAAGGATCCCTTCAAGTGGGGAGCAGACGAAGAAGACGCCTTCGAAGCATTGAAGGTTGCTATGTGCAATGCCCCGGTTCTCAAACTTCCAGAATTCGACAAACCTTTTGAAGTTCACACAGATGCATCAGGCTCAGCCATCGGCGGCGTCCTCGTACAAGACGGACAACCCATTGCCTACGAGTCGCATAAACTCACCGGCCCCGAGCTCAGATGGAGCACACATGAGCAAGAAATGTTAGCCATTATCCACTGCCTACGCAAGTGGCGGCACTACATTCTGGACAAGCACACAAAGGTCTTCACGGACAACATCTCCTTGAGGTACTTTACATCTCAACCCAAGTTAAGCCCAAAGCAAGCAAGATGGCAGGATTTTCTTGCCGAATTCGATATCGAGATCATTCACAAGCCGGGCAAACAGAACGTGATGCCAGATGCACTTAGTCGATGACCCGAGCTCCAGGCGATATCCACCGTATCTTCAGATCTCAGAGGCAGAATTCAACAAGCACAAGCACAGAATGCCCAAGTTCAAGACATACTTTAGGAAATGCAAACGGCTCAAGCCCCGCAGCGCTACACACTACAAGAAGGCCTTCTCCACCGCAAAGGAAAAATTTATGTCCCGAACAACTTAGAGCTACGCAAAGAGCTACTGTGGGAGGCACATGATTGCAAAGTGGCCGGCCATGGAGGTCAAAACCGCAGCTATGAGACGCTCCACAAACACTTTATTGGCCCCGCATGAAGGCACAGGTCCAGGAATATGTAGAAACATGCCCAACATGTCAGTTAGTCCGTCAAGATAGGGTAAAACCCGCCGGCCTTCTGCAACCACTCCCGATTCCCAACCGACCGTGGGACATGATTAGCATGGACTTCATCACTGAACTCCCACCGTCTTCGGGGTTCAACGCCATCTTCGTTGTGGTGGACTACTTCACCAAACAAGCACACTTTATCCCGGCCAAACCCCCGCTCAACGCCAAGGCCGTGGCTCAGCTTTTCTTCACTCACATCGTGAAGTATCACGGGTTGCCTCTCGCCATAGTGTCAGGCCGGGACGGCCGTTTCCTAAGTCGGCTATGGACGGAGCTTTTCTGCATCTTGGGGACGCAACTTAGGTTCTCCTCATCTTATCACCCACAAACAGATGGGCAAACCGAACAGGTCAACCAGATGATCGAAGATTACATCCGGAACTATGTTAGAACGGACCAAAAGGATTGGGCAAAGCACTTAGACATTCTAGAGTTTCACTACAATGCTTCCGTCCACTCAAGCACGAAGATGACCCCATTCGAGTTGGCGACCGGCAAAGAGGTAATCACGCCCTTGGCTCTCACGCAAGACTCCACACTTGCAACAAACGACCCCGATTGCGGCGCTTTCTTGGATCAGTGGAAGACAAAGTTAGAAGAAGCAAAGTCCAGCTTGCAAAGAAGCAAAGAACGCATGGCTCGCTACGCAAACAAGAAACGACGACCCGGCGAAGAATTTCAAGTCGGGGACCTTGTCCTCGTCAGCGCACGAAATATCACTCTCCCAAAGAACATCACGCAGAAGTTCAACCATCGCTACTACGGACCATACAAAGTGGAGAAGCGGATCAATGAAGTCACTTATAGCTTGGAGCTTCCCGACAACGTGCAATTTCACAACGCCTTTCACGTCAGCCTCCTGAAGCGGTTCAAACCCGACTCCAAGTACGGACGCGAGATCCCGGTGCTGCACGACGGAGAGAACCAGTTCGAGGCAGAAGCTATCTTACGGGACCGGATCACTCGCGATGGTCCCCAGTTCCTCATTAAATTCAAAGGACGACCCTTAGTCGATTCGGACTGGCTTCCGGCCAACACCTTTGGGCCCGACCATCCATTAGTTCGCAAGTATTATCGCCACACTTAAGCCCCATGTAATGTTCCCAAATTTTGTAATCACACCAACTTTTGTAAGACCCGAACCCGCTTGTTGAGGACACCAAGCTCTTCAAGCCGGGGGAGGATGTCACAGCCTGTTTTTCTATCCAGCCCTTTTCAGTGCTTGGGGGGTATGCCCTGTGGCGCCAAATTGTGCGCAACTATGAGGGGTACTAGTACTCCTCATACCAAGCTCTCATTGCCTTCTTCAACACGAGTTGCTAATCGAATATAAACGTGTTCTGGCAATCTTCTTGGTGTCCCTTGTGTTGGCTCATGCATTTTGTGGGTTTGAACGTCTCACCCTCCCCCCCCCTCCCCCCCCTCCCCCCCCCCCTCCCCCCCCCCTCCCCCCCCCCTCCCCCCCCCCTCCCCCCCCCCCTCCCCCCCCTCCCCCTCCCCCCCCCGGCCCCTCCCCGCTGTCGGGATGAAATCCCGCAAGGAAGTGTGCCTGATTTTTTTTAAGAAGTTCATTGCTTTTATGAGTTTTGTGTGGTGTTTTCACTGAGAAAGTGGTAAAAATTATACATGTTTTGGCCAATTTAATTAATTGTGTGATGCGAAACCATGTGATTTCTGTAAATAGTCCATGAAACTAAGTCTAGCCCCATGGAGACCCTAGGTTGGAACCTTAGTTTTGTCATTTACCATAAGTCTAGCCCTTGGAATTTATTTAATTTGTGTATAAAGTGTGAAAGCAAACCTTAATTTAAGAAAAATAAAAAGAGAAAAAGAAAAAGACCCAAAAATAGAAAGAAGAAAATTAGAAAAAAATAAAAAGAGAAAAATTATAAATAGAAATAAGAGATGGGATTTTCCTAAAATAGCAGATGAACATACAAGGTGATCTGGAATTAGAAACTTGAGTAAGGAGGTTAGAAGTTTCTAGAAGAAAGTCCAAGGGGGGAGGGGCCTATAAATAGGTGGCTAAACTCATTTGTTCCTTCCCGTGGATCTTGATTGTGGAACTTCTTTCCAGGTATGCTCCTTACCTTCTCTTATTCATTCATCTCTTGTTCATGATGTTAGTTCTTGCTCATACTCTCCATTATCATGCCCATGAAAGAGAGGGAGAGGGAAGAGTTTTCACTTGCCATAGCTATAAGAAGGTTCATTTCTTTTGTGTGTGGCTGTATTCCCTCCACCAGCATTGTACTTCCATTTTCTTGTTGTTGCATTAAAAGGGATTAAAGTGAAATTAACTTTGGAATCAAATTCAGAGAGACATAAGGGGAAAATTAAGGCGCTGTGCAGGAGGTTTCGGGCATAGCCATGTTGACAGTCACTCACGAATGGAGTGATTAACAGAGAGAGATGTTGGGAGAATGCGACACGCATGAGCAAATGAATCCGGAAGAGAGAGAGAGAGAGGGGCAAAAATCTTGATTCTCGAGAGAGTTTGTTGACTCAGAAAGAGAGAATTTGATCCAGAGACCCACCGATTGGGGGATGCCACTCGATATGGCGATCAACGGAGAGAACGCTGATGACGGAGGATCCCACATGAGAGAGAGAGATCTATTTGGCACAGGGCGCATCAGGATTCACCGCAGGATAGAATGCGTCCAGAGAGAGACTTCCGGAGGCGCTGTCCGATAGATGGTGGAGAGAGAGGGTCGTAGACCTGGTGGCGGTGACGCGATGGAGTTATGGCTCACGTAGAGAGAGGGGATCGCGCGTGGACAGCAGCTCTGGCGGCGCACCAGAGGTGCCTGATCCAACCCCAGCGCCGGCTTCTTGCCCGACCTCCTTCTTCTCAGACACCGCCCCCCCTCCCAAATTTATTTTTCATTTTATTTTATATTTTTATTATTTTTTATTATTTTTTATTTTATTTTTTTATTTGTTTGTTTTATTATTTAATTTATTTTCTTTTTATTATTTTTGTCTGGGCGTGAAAAACAAGAAAAGGAAAAAGAAAGTAAAAAAGGGAGACAACTTTTTTTTATTTTTTTAATTTTCTTGGCTCAAAGCTTTTGGCTCAGGATCGTGCCTCGGTTGGCCGTTTTTTACAAAAATGGAGTCATTTTCATGTTTTTTGGCACCTTTGGAATCAGTTTTTGGCTTTATTTTTCCAGATTCCCACATTTTCTATGAGTTTTGGTCAAAGCCCTCAAGTTTTAAGCACATTTATCACATGTTTTTATTTCACCACATTGTCCACATGGTATATTCTCACCTCATCTTACATTTGGTTTTTATATTTCCCATATGTATCCTCTGTGGCCCTCCAGTTTCATCATTTTAACCCCCTCCAGACCCCTGATTCCTACTCCCAATCCCTTCCTTTACCAATCTACCTAGCCACATCATCACCCTTCCCTGCCCCATCCATCTCCGCACCCTCAGCCCTCCCTTCCCATTCCTTTCCACCCTCCCATTGCCATCCTTTTTGCTTTTCCATAAAAACATCCCACTTCTGGTTCTTCTCTGGTGCTTGTTCTATCTTGCTTTTGATGGATTTGGTTGCTGCTAAGATGTCCTCTTCAAGTTTTTGCAGCTCCATTATCATGGTGTCCTATATGCTCAGAGTTTTGGCTGTAGCTCTCCGGGACAGAGAGCACATTAGGTGGTGGGCAACTGTTGAGCCCATAAAAGTCATGTTGGTCAAAGTCAATTGTAGTCAAAGTCAAGGTCAAAGTCAACTGGTCAAGTCAACAAGGTCAAGGTCAAAGTCAACAGGTGCAAAGTCAAAGTGCTAAAGTGCAGGTGTCAAATTGCACAGGTAGTGCACAATTAATTGTCCACAAAGGGTGAATTGGAGAAAGCGGATTGCAGGTTGCAGAGGTATTTTCTCTAATTTCCCTAAGGTTCAAAGTGTATTTTAAAGTGTTTTGAAAGGTTCAGGTGAACCCCCTCTTATGTGCAAAAGTGAAGACTTAAAAGGAAAATGTGAAGGTATATGAAGCGGCAGCGTACGCACAGGTGAAAGTATGGCCCCCCATTAAAATTTTGGTTTTAGTCTAAAGTCACTACAGGACAAAACAGTGAGTCGTTGGCTGCCACTTGTGAAGACAATCTTGGGACATCAAAGTGAGCACCAAGATACTATTGCAGTTAGGAGCGTACGTGATCGACACACTCAAATCAAGGCAAGGACTATTCTTGGAGCAATCTTAGAGTAAACAAGAGAAGCATAGTCTAAGAAAAGCAAGAGAGGGAAGTGCAAGAGTCACCAGTGTGCGACGTAGAGAAGTGGAGTTGAAGGAGTGCATAGAGAGTAACTAAGGGATTGTGCAGAGAGTGCTAAGCTATACTCCCCCAAGGATCTCAAGGTCTCATTGCAGTGTGCGCGTGCCGACAGAAGGTATTCACTCCTCCCCCTTTGTGGAAGCTTGGTGCAAGGTGTGCACAAGGATAAGCTTGAAGCAGGTGGAGGTCGGGTGCAGAGGAGGCTGGCGGCAAGAAGACTTTGGGATATTTGGTATTTTGTAATTGAGCACTCTGTGTGTTTGTGCACATAAGTATTGGCTTGTATTGTGCTTCAAACATTGTAATTGTCCTACTGTAATCAATCGGCAGAAGCTTCCAAGGTGTATTTTCTCTTCTGTTCTTTTCCTTTTCTCCTACAAACCCTCAAACTCCTTCTTGTCTAAGAATCCCCTCCCCCCCCTCCCCCCCCCTTCCCTCCCCCCCCCCTTCCCCCCCCCCCCTTCCCCCCCCCCCCTTCCCCCCCCCCCTTCCCCCCCCCCTTCCCCCCCCCCTTCCCCCCCCCCTTCCCCCCCCCCCTTCCCCCCCCCCCCCCTTCCCCCCCCCCCCCTTCCCCCCCCCCCCTTCCCCCCCCCCGGCCCCCCCCGGCCCCCCCCGGCCCCCACCCGGCCCTCCCCTGGCCTTCCCCAGGCCCCCCCCGCCCCCCCCCGCCCCCCCCGGCCCCCCCCCCCCGGGCCCCCCCCCCGGGCCCCCCCCCGGGCCCCCCCCCGGGCCCCCCCCCGGGCCCCCCCCCCGGCCCCCCCCCCCCCCCGGGCCCCCCCCCGCCCCCCCCACCGACCACCACCGACCACTCTTCCCCCCCCACCGACACCACCGACCATCCCCCCTCCCCACCCCCCCCTCTCCCCCCCCCCTCTCCCCCCCCCCCCCCCCCCCCCCCCCCCCCCCAATTTATTTTTCATTTTATTTTATTTTTTTATTATTTTTTATTTTATTTTTTATTTTATTTTTTTTTTAATTTTATTTGTTTGTTTTATTATTTATTTTATTTTCTTTTTTATTATTTTTGTCTGGGCGTGAAAAAAAAAGGAAAAAAAAAGGAGAACTTTTTTTTATTTTTTAAATTTTCCTGGCTCAAAGCTTTTGGCTTTGGATCGTGCTTTCGGTTGGCCGTTTTTTACGAAAATGGAGTCATTTTCATGTTTTTTGGCACCTCTGGAATCAGTTTTTGGCCTTATTTTTCCAGATTCCCACATTTTCTATGAGTTTTGGTCAAAACCCTCAAGTTTTAAGCACATTTATCACATGTTTTTATTTCACCACATTGTCCACATGGTATATTCTCACCTCATCTTACATTTGGTTTTTATATTTCCCATATGTACCCTCTGTGGCCCTCCAGTTTCATCATTTTAACCCCCTCCAGACCCTTGATTCCTACTCCCAATCCCTTCCTTTACCAACCTGCCCAGCCACATCATCACCCCTCCCTGCCCCATCCATCTCCGCACCCTCAACCCTCCCTTCCCATTCCTTTCCACCCTCCCATTGCCATCCTTTTTGCTTTTCCATAAAAACATCCCACTTCTGGTTCTTCTCTGGTGCTTGTTCTATCCTGCTTTTGGTGGATTTGGTTGCTGCTCAGATGTTCTCTTCAAGTTTTTGCAGCTCCATTATCATGTGTTAAATGTTAGACTGCTACTCGTTTATGGATTAAACTGATACTGATTTATGGGTTTAAGCGTTACTCTACTTCGATTCAGATACTTCACGTTCGATCGGTTCCAAATACTTCTAACCGCAATCCCTCTCTTAGCCACGTGGGTTCTTCGGAGTGGTAGGGGTCTGTTAGACAGAGGCCCTGTACTATTTTCCCAATTTAACACACAATCTTACGGTCGTTCCGTCCTTAGCTCAGTATCCGTCCCTGAACAACGGAAGTCTGTTCAGTGTATTGGAATTAGAACTACAGGATTGAGGGTAGTCGGCCGATTACGTACTCTACACGCAAAAGATACTTCAATAACAAAATTACCTACTGCGTACTTCTTCAAAGTAGGTAGGTATGCCAATTAGACCGTATGCCTTAAAGTCACGCAGATTCGAACAGTCAATCTCCTCAACAAACATACACCGCCACTGTTCTACTCATACTCAGACCGTTACAGCTACTCATCTTCCGAAGTTGAGGTAAACAGCAAATATATGGTGTACTAACAACTTCAATCGCTCACAAGGACGCTACAAACAATTAATTCGTGATTACTCTTCGCGCTACTTACTTCCCAGAAGAACTAACAAATAACATGTCACGCTTGTTCACACTCAGAATCATACTTAACCATCACCGCACAGCTTCGCCACACAATACAACTAATTCGTCATTCCGTATTATGGTGAGGGTAATCAACTAGTAGGACTACAGATGGAACAGATCAAGCAGAACTTATCCTTTCAACAACATATACGCACACACAAGACGTGATAGCAATCTCCGTGAGACTTAATCAGACAACACGCTACAATTCCCGCAAAAAACAGGGACTGCCTGCTCTTTCTTTTCATTGCCTTAAATAGGGGATTTTTTACAAGGGTGCGCTCTTCTGCAGTTACCTGCGCGTTCCCTGAAAGATTCTCTTTTTCATTTAAACTCCCTGTCCTCGTACTCTTGTCCTTGTTCGGCGGTCGTCCAGCACTTTTACATTTAAGGCACCTGTCCGGGTTCATCCGTCTTGATTCGACGGCCCTCTAACACATGGTGTCCTATATGCTCAGAGTTTTGGCTGTAGCTCTCCGGGACGGAGAGCACATTAGGTGGTGGGCAACTGTTGAGCCCATAAAAGTCATGTTGGTCAAAGTCAACTGCATTCAAAGTCAAGGTCAAAGTCAACTGGTCAAAGTCAATTGGTCAAAGTCAACAAGGTCAAGGTCAAAGTCAACAGGTGCAAAGTCAAAGTGCTAAAGTGCAGGTGTCAAAGTGCACAGGTAGTGCACAATTAATTGTCCACAAAGGGTGAATTGGAGAAAGCGGGTTGCAGGTTGGACAGGTATTTTCTCTAATTTCCCTAAGGTTCAAAGTGTATTTTAAAGTGTTTTGAAAGGTTCAGGTGAACCCCCTCTTATGTGCAAAAGTGAAGACTTAAAAGGAAAACGTGAAGGTATATGAAGCGGCAGCGTACGCACAGGTGAAAGTATGGCCCCCCCATTAAAATTTTGGTTTTAGTCTAAAGTCACTACAGGACAAAACAGTGAGTCGTTGGCTGCCACTTGTGAAGACAATCTTGGGACATCAAAGTGAGCACCAAGATACTATTGCAGTTAGGAGCGTACGTGATCGACACACTCAAATCAAGGCAAGGACTATTCTTGGACCAATCTTAGAGTAAGCAAGAGAAGCATAGTCTAAGAAAAGCAAGAGAGGGAAGTGCAAGAGTCACCAGTGTGCGACGTAGAGAAGTGGAGTTGAAGGAGTGCATAGAGAGTAACTAAGGGATTGTGCAGAGAGTGCTAAGCTATACTCCCCCAAGGATCTCAAGGTCTCATTGCAGTGTGTGCGTGCCGACAGAAGGTATTCACTCCTCCCCCTTTGTGGAAGCTTGGTGCAAGGTGTGCACAAGGATAAGCTTGAAGCAGGTGGAGGTCGGGTGCAGAGGAGGCTGACGGCAAGAAGACTTTGGGATATTTGGTATTTTGTAATTGAGCACTCTGTGTGTTTGTGCACAGAAGTATTGGCTTGTATTGTGCTTCAAACATTGTAATTGTCTTACTGTAATCAATCGGCAGAAGCTTCCAAGGTGTATTTTCTCTTCTGGTCTTTTCCTTTTCTCCTACAAACCCTCAAACTCCTTATTGTCTAAGAATCCCCCAACAATATATATATATATATATATATGAGTCACACTCTCCTTGGAAGAGATCTAACTTTGACTATTGTTATTTGGGCATGACACCAAAATCAAGTGCATATGTCAATTAGGTGGTTAATGAATCTTGAATCCCCTCTCTTACACTCCTAGGATCGTTATAATTCTTTTGACACTTTCCCAAATGACAAAAACACACAAAATAGGAAAATATCTACCCAAGAGGTGTAAAAGTAATAGATGGGACCTCAAATAAGTATTCTAATTTCTCCTTGATAGCTCACTTGCCTCAATCATGTGGAAAAGATCCCAACGTGCAGGTTCAACTATCTAAGACCATGCAAGTCCTAATGCAATCTATAATAACTACAGAAAGGCTTGGGATCAGCATAAATCTTTTTTGCAAAATCTTGTTTGCTTCTAGACCATGATAGTAAATCATGATTTCCCAAATCACAATCTCTTGAGGTTTCTCTAATTTTAATTAAATGTTTTTACATGCAGAATTTAATGTTTTACTGGTGATCTAGATCCCTAGCCCTTTTTTGGTGCATTTTTTTTCACTTAAAGGGAGGAATTGTTGGAGTTTGAGGTCTGTGAAAACATGCAAACAACACACAATACTGAATGCATTAACAAGTGAATGTACAAAGATAAGTAACCCATTAGGGTTATTGATGTACATATAAGTCGTGGGAAAAAAACATCTTAAAGAGTGCAAAAAGTGCCTTGGTGGTCCTAAGTGTGTTCAGACACATCATTGCCAAAATATATCAACAAATCCCCTCTGGATTGTTGTGGTCAACAAGGAGCTAGCATTCATGTATAAGGAAGTTCCAAAGCAATGTGGAAAGAGATCAATCCACAAAAGGAAGTAAGCCCAACACTTTGCAGAAAGCTTCAAGCTTCTCCCGAGGCAGAGCCTTTGTGAAAAGATCTACAATGTTATCCTATGTGGCCATATATGCCAAACTCATCTCTCCAACAGAGAACCTCTCACTGACATAATGATAATGCACCTCAATGTGCTTTGTGCGAGCATGAAACACAGGGCTCCTTGTAACTGCCAATGCACTCTGACTGTCACTGATAATGGTGGTGGCAGAAGATTGACCAACACCCAAATCGGCCAAAATGCATATGAGCCATACATGCTCAACAGTCGCCATGAAATCTACCCTATGCTTAGCCTCACAACTAGAATTGGCCACATTAGGATGCTTGTTGCTCAACCAAGATATGCATGAGCTACCAAGCATGAAGAAAAAACCACTAGTAGACACACGAGTTTCATAGCAACCAGCCTAGTCAGAGTCAAAAAAAGCATGTAAATCTGGTGGTAGTGACCCCACTTGGGATAAAAACAATCCAAGTAGCTGGGTGCCACTCAAGTAGCGAAAGATGCTCTTAAATGCCTGCCAATGTTTGACACCCATGCAATACATAAATGTGCTCATCTGAGAGACAACAAGCTGAATATCAAGTCGAGTTATGCATAAGTAAATCAAGCATCCAATAGCTTGTTGATAGAGAACAACATCACATGCATCTCCAACATCATGAAGACTCAACCCTAAACTTGTTTCCATAACAGTGGCAATAGGATTGCAGTCTTCAAGGTTGTTGCAATGATGTGTTAATATCTTTTTTTTGACACAAAGCTATTCTGCCATCAACTTGCGTAAACTGAGTGCCCAAATAATGATGCAAATGCTCCAAATCAAACATCTCAAAAGAGGCATACAAATCAACTTGAAAATCAATAATATATTTACCATTAGGACCAATGAGAAGCATGTCATCAACATAGACAACAATGATAAGAAGCACATCAGTTGCTGAAATACATACACTTCTTCATAAAAGTCACCATTCAAAAATGCAGTTTTAATGTCCAACTGATGTACATTCGAACCATGATGAGCTACAAGTGCACATATGTTATGAATGGTCGTCGCATGGCATGTGGGAGCAAAGGTTTCATTGACATCAATGCCTCTCTCTTGAGCATGACCTTTTGTTACAAGCCTAGCCTTATACCTGTCAACTATTCCACCAGGCGTACACTTCAACTTGTATACACATTAAGTGCCAATGGCCTTTTTACCTAGAGGCAAATCATATAAAGACCAAGTACCATTCTTCATAATAGAATCATATTCTGATTGCACAAGAGCCATCCAATTTTTTGATTTTGTGCTTCATCAAAAGAAACAGCCTCAATCTCAACACAAAGACTACAGGAAGCCATTACATAGCAATCTGATGCAAAAGAAGCACTATGAGAACTTGAACAAGTATGATATGATAGAGGTGCATCTAATTTGCTACCTTGCAAAGTGTACACCATCCATTTTGGCATAGTTTTTTCCTCCTCTATATCAGCCCTCTTATTGACAAGTGCATTATGTAAATATGCATTTCTTGTTCTACATCATCATGTAAAACTTGTAAAGGCTAAGAAATTGCCTCATTTGGACCAGCCCTTGATTGTCCAGCTATAAGAAGAGGCAGCAAAGTATCATACACATCTTTGGAGCTGACTAATGTCTCCTTAGTACATGAAAGTAATGGCTCAATTGCATCTTCCACAAAAACAACATCATGACTAACTAGAATGCGTTTAATTTGTGGATGATACAGACAATAGCCTTTGCTTTCAGAACTGTACCAAGAAAAATACATTTCACTGCTTTATCATTCAGTTTCCTACATTGGTGTTCATGCACTAATGCATATGCTAGACAACCAACGACACACAGATGAGAAACAGATGGCTTGCGATGCAAAGCCTCATATGGATGTGCTAAAGCCAGACTTTTGACCATCCACCTTGCCATCTTGTTAAACACTGTGTTCTAACTGTCAGAACGCGTTTAAACGTTATTTGGGTTCTTGGGAGTGGAAGGGGTCTGTAAAAACAGAGACCCTATACTTGGTTCCCAAAATAACCACTTTAGATACAACAATATACTGATGCTGAGAGCTCTATCAAGATTCTGTTGTACTTAGACATTTACAGTTCACGGTTTAGCTCGGCCAACGTGTACCGGGTACACTAAGATGCTATATTGCTCTGCACCTAAACTTACTGAAAATACCAGAGACAAGAGTAATAGTTCAACCTTTACCAAATAGGTACCACAATCCGATCAACATCCGAAGACACAGAGAATTCAATTGTTTCAGATACACCGTACTGAAGGTCCAGTACGCAACCCAAGAAATCGTTACTGTAGCTTAACGCTTACCGTATGATGATAGATCTCAATACTGAAGACAACACGATCCCGCACAGTGTTAGAAACACTACCACAGTTACACAGACTTCACCAAACAATTGGCAGAACATTCCAAGAACGAGTACTAACGCAATACGCGAACTTAACACAACAATTGCAGTAAGGATTCGCAGACGATTCACTTGAGACAACAGACCGAATGATCTACTGGATGTAGATGATACTCACAACCGCAATAGATACCAATAGACAACAGACAAGACGAGACACATATACACACAGAATACTCAGAAATTAGGCAACAAACACCATAGTAACGCTCAGCTCTAATCACCCAGACAGACAATCTGGTGATCTTTCGGGACGACTGAAGTGTCTTTTTTCATTGCTTTATATAAGATTACAAGGTATATGTGTAACAACTTTTCGTACGTGCGTAGGGATATAAAAAGATTCTTGATTTTACAACTGCCAATCCGGCGGCCGACTAACACTCTGGCACGCACGGTGGACTCGAACCCGCAGGTTTTTACAGAATTACTGTTCTTCTATACTGCCTTCTAAGGACATATTTCTGGCTAATCTAAAGGTGCGGGCAATCTTTTTCTTTAGAGTTTCTAACATTTGTTTGAGGGTATCCGGTTCTACTAAATGTGCATCTACTCTTACAGAACTTAATGCAATGGCTTCGGTGAGCAAAATCTCTGCTTGCGTTGTCGGAGAGATTTATTCTCCTCATTTGAAGACACAATCCGACTCAAAAGGATTATATTTAGAAATATGATCGACCTCCTATCGCAAATGCACCACAAAAGTCTTGTATATTTATCAAAGATAAGCCAGAGATTACAAGGAGAAAGAAGGGAGATAATTCATTTTCTAGTGGAAGACACATTACAGGACATTATCTAGAGCAGGATTGAAATGGAACTTAATTATATGATGAAGCACTATGAAACGTTCGATGCCCAATAATAAAGATTGGTGCAAGTTCAAAGTGATCGGTAGCTTGAATTGTTTATGGCAAATGCTTTGGAGAATTGGGCGGAGAATACCACACGCATGTAAAAGACATTGTGAATCATTTAAATTGAGCATATATATAAAATAGCAATAGAGATGACCACGTGTTTTTTGGGGCGCAAGTTTTGATGAGAGTTACTAGTTCTCCCACTTTAATTTTAGAATTGTTAAGGAACTGATTAGATGGTAAGAACGACATGCACAGGACGAAAAGGACGAAAAGTGTAAGTCATACCTACAATAGGAGGCTACATGCACGACGAGGAGAGATCTGTTGCATTTTTCAGAGGTGGCGCATAAAAAGGTGATCGGGAGAGAAGAAAGAAGGGAGGGGAAGAGAGGCCATTTACACATTCAAATCTGGCAGAAAGATGCAGAAGCAGCTACGCACTTTGAAAGGAGGTTGCGCACAATTTAGGAGGTCACTTCTTCGGGGGGGGGGGGTGGAGAAGACATGTTCTGAGCGCATGCATCGGACGAGGAGTACTGTTGAACAGAAGGAATGAAGAACGTGCGATCATGAGGGGATTCAGATAGAACGAAGGAAGTCAAGTTTAGCTATATCCGACAAGCAACGAAGATATTCAGAGCTGCCGACTTCGGTAGTACGTGAGAAAGTCCCTGGCGCAGAAGGTTATCCAAGAATTGAAGTCACATCGATGGTAAATATTCTAAAATTATCTGCGCATATTCGATTGAGATTTGAAACTCTTGATTTTCAAAGGCTGATAGATATGGATATGACTGATGATTTTATAATCCATTCACTATTATAAGCTTTAATGAATTATCTGCTTCAATTAATTATGTGTGATACTGTTCAGCTGTTACATAATTCAATCGACAGAGTTAGATTCTGATTGTTTTTTTTTTATTTTTAGCATTTCTGATTTTGACGTGCGAAAGGATAAGCTTCTCTTATCTGTGTTCCGATGCATGATTAGATCTAATGATGACTATACTCTGGAGATATCAATAGATGAAGAGCCGATGTACGACTCATCTATCAATAGATATTGGCGCTGTAGAAATTTCGATGATCGCCTGGGCAGAATTCTGAAGGAAAGATGGGTTCCTTCTGAGAAGACCTCTGCTGTGTTTACTATGATTAGTATTTGGATTTGCTGAGCCTCTGTCGCACTGCCATCAACTATTATTCGATGTCACCTTTTAGATTATGAAGCGCACTTATGTATGTATTATGAGTTTGAAAACGATGTACTTCTGTATGTGTCGTCTGCTTCCATTTCATATACAAATGGTAGATGAATATTCGCAGAAAAGAATGATCCGTCGCTACCATTAAGCTCTCTCTGCAATATTTTTCTGTTTTTTTTGATAGTTTCATGATGATTTTGTTAGATTGGGGTATAGTTTTCAAATGATAAAAAGTTTGTCTACTTGTATTTTTGCCAAGGTTTTACAATAAAGTTGATGCGTTTTAAGTAATTACGTGAGTTAATCCGTATGGTTTTTTACCATATATACAAAGTTGGAGTTCATGCATATGTCCTTTTACATAGTAATTCGAAAAAAAAAAAAAAAAAAAACTCAAGTTTCTATAGTATGTGGCCAAAAATGCACTTCAACCATCATAACTATTGCACTTTTCATGTTTGTATGAAATCTTGTAAACGGCAATAAATCATGACTCTATTAAGAAACTTAATAAAAACAAATTGATCGTTTTTGTATGTGTCCCTTTTATACATTAGTTCTGCTATTTTATGATTGCCAAAGAACATAAAAAAGATAATTGAAGAAGTGCCAACACGTGGCAGCTGACAAGCAATATATCAATGTGTTATGTTTAGTGCATATCTCAAAACTTCTTGTGAAATGTTGCTTATGTCATGATTGATGGCCATAATATGAACTGTATAAGATTCCCTTTAATAATGTTTGATATGTTCTTAACATAGAACTCTAAGTAATGCTCTAAATTCCGATCCTTGTTTTTATTTGTTAATCAAGAGATAGAAAGAACTTTCTTTTCTTTTGTTAAGAATGTCGCTAAAAACTGATGAAATGCTTTTTCAGTATTGAAACTACAAATAACATCTCTTGGTTGTTTTTATTTTTTTGTGCGTCAGCAACTCTTACTTGAACCATAAAAGAATCATCCTACAAAAACATTGAGGCTCCATTCACCTGCATTGCAGATTCATGTTGAATATAATGTCTATATCGTTTTTGCAAACCATGAAAATACCGTTGGACTTCTCTTTCGTGAGAAGACTGATTATTAAGTTGAATGTTATGTCATGGAGAATTGAAGATCATCAGAAAAGCGAAATCATCCGATTGTAATATTCGATTATGCTTGTATTTTGTGTGCTTACCTTTGTAATTTTGTGTTCGATCATAGTGCCGTTGAGATCATCATTATCAAAAGAAAAAGTAATAAGCAAAGATTAATTACTAAACTCAATTTAGTCGCCTCGCTAACGGCGCACGCAGGGTGCTTGGAGCAAGCTCAGGTGTTATATATGGGCAACATGGAATAAGCTAAATACATTACGTAATTCGGATTAGAATTTGTGATGCTTCATATGTAATAGATTCTTGTCTTTAAGTTAAGAACAGCATGAGTATTACGATCAAGAACTGCATAAAGATTATGGGTATCGAACCAGGATCAGCACATCGAGTTGGAATTTATATGTGTGTGTCAAACCTATGGCTCTCATGTATTCTTGCGATATCTCAGAAAAGGATCATTATTCTAAATATTTATGTGGTAAATATCAAGATGAACGCTTTGATATGCAGACATATGAACACTTGTTTTTTCTTCACACACTTATGCAAGTATCTCTCACAAATGTGACAATATATTACGATTGGAAACAGTATGGGGTGAAAAATTCGAATCTGATACAATTAAGAAGCACAAAAGTTGAGCAGCAGTTTCAGGGAGATACAACTATAAATGCAAAGTCGAAAATTTTCAAAAAGATTCGATTGATACTATCTTGCTTGTTTACAAAAATATGAAGTTGGACTCATCATATGATTCTCTATATAGATTTGTCGTTGTTGAGTCACTAATCATTATATAACAGTCAATTTTCAATCTAGTGAAAGCATGTCGCAGCAGAGCACGGATTCATAAACATCATCCATCCATCAAAGTGTTGGAGCTTCAAACCTTTGTCAACGCTAAGAGCATCAAAAGCTATAAAAATTTAACTTCTCTAGTTCATCATACAGTATTCAGTTAAAGCAAAGTTTAAATTCGATTTTCGTTATAAACAAGAAGCTTTTCATAATAGAAAAATCGGATGAACACTTTCGCTGTACAGACTCAAACAAGACGCTCTTTATTTTCTAAGAAAAACACTATAGACTCGAAAGAGTGCCCGATTCAACTAAAGCCTATTGTATGTGGAGTGAGGCTTCTTCGTGCTAAACTTATTTTTATATTCTATACATGTTTAGCAAGCGATTAACTTAACACTGGATATGAGATTCAAGGCCTTTCAAAACACAAAGGATTTATAAGAAACTTGCACATAATTCGCATTCAAAGCGTTGAGATTTACAATCAAATGGACGATTAGTATTAAGTAGCACAAGTGCTAACAGCGAACTCTGAACTTCTATAACAAAGAACATATGGAAGCATCATCTTAGCAAGATACAGCAGTGTTATTCAGTAATTGTCTAGTCTTTCTGCGCAACCTTTTGTATTCAAATAAAATCATTCACCAACGTATCTTACAGTGTTGCAACTTCTTCAGAGAAGCAATAAGTCATTGCGTTATGAACTGTCACACGCCCATTGAAGTAATCAAATCAGAGAATCAGTTACACGCTTTTGTCTTAAGATTTTCAACCAGCTATAGTTATTTGGCATTCATCTTTAATTTCTTTACGAACTGTTCACCAAGGGTACAATTCATCCTCGTAGGATTAATCTGCTCTTATTCTACTGCTAACGGAGGTCCAAAATTCAAAGGAGATTGTATTACATATTAAACATGAGGACTCAGAGAAAGTAATCAGTTAGCGCTCTGACAATCGTACGAAACCCCATTAATTCATGTTATATCATGCATGAAGAAAAATGCATAAAAAAAAAAAAAACTCGACTAGCAGAGTAAGAAGATATATGCGGCATACATGTGCACCTTCATTCTTCTATTGTGAGATGCGAGCAGACATGAATACAGGTGGAGATGGCCTCCCAGATCTTCTGTCATAGAAATCTTGCTCGACCTTCAGGACATCACCGTGTTGGCTTTAGTTAAGGCTTTCCAAGCTCTGTCAATATCCTTCCTTTCTCAAAAGATTCCAGCGCAGCTCTTTTACCCTCTGAATTTTGCGTCGGCCTCTCTCTTTTCAGATATGATCAATCAAAACTGAATTCCGAAGAAGAAGTCCACAGTTGTCTCTGTCTCTTCTCTCTTCCTATATGAGGATACATGCTCCTTGCGACGCCATTTCCCAGATCACCCAAATCAGAGGAACTCGAAAGAGAGAGAAAAAACTCTACGCGTGCCTCCTTGAAAGGAGAGAAACCAAAAATCTGCCAGATGAGAATCAATGAATTGGCCTCCCTTCCCCTCCCTTCTTTCTTCTCTCCCGATCACCTTTTTATGCGCCACCTCTGAAAAATGCAACAGATCTCTCCTCGTTGTGCATGTAGCCTCCTATTGTAGGTATGACTTACACTTTTCATCCTGTGCATGTCGTTCTTACCATCTAATCAGTTCCTTAACAATTCTAAAATTAAAGTGGGAGAACTAGTAACTCTCATCAAAACTTGCGCCCCAAAAAACACGTGGTCATCTCTATTGCTATTTTATATATATGCTCAATTTAAATGATTCACAATGTCTTTTACATGCGTGTGGTATTCTCCGCCCAATTCTCCAAAGCATTTGCCATAAACAATTCAAGCTACCGATCACTTTGAACTTGCACCAATCTTTATTATTGGGCATCGAACGTTTCATAGTGCTTCATCATATAATTAAGTTCCATTTCAATCCTGCTCTAGATAATGTCCTGTAATGTGTCTTCCACTAGAAAATGAATTATCTCCCTTCTTTCTCCTTGTAATCTCTGGCTTATCTTTGATAAATATACAAGACTTTTGTGGTGCATTTGCGATAGGAGGTCGATCGTATTTCTAAATATAATCCTTTTGAGTCGGATTGTGTCTTCAAATGAGGAGAGTAAATCTCTCCGACAGCGTCTGCAGAAAAGCCTCTTGTAAGTAGAAGTCGTTGGACAAAGCCGCATCTCTGGATATCTTCATTTCTGCAACCTGCTTCTCCATACTGATTACTCTTTCTTTTTTATTGTCCAGTTGATTTTCTCGTCTCTCGATCTCTTGATTCTGGAACTGGATGGTTCTGGAGTATGCGTCCCTTTCTCTTCGGAGATCTGTTATTAGTTTTTGTAATTGTGCTTCTAATGTCAGTTTTTGCCGTAGAATGTCGTTTACCTCGTCGAATTCTATCTTACATCTCTGGAGTTCTTCAGTTGTTTTCATCGCCAGATCATACTATTCTTGGCCTCTTTGAACCACTTCATCGAGCTGCACTCTGGTCTCTTCTAATAAATTGCCTAAGGCTACTCTGGCATCTTCTTTATCCTGTAGATCTAGCTTTAACTGATTGATTTCGGCCTGTGCTTCGCTTAATAACTTGTCCTTTTGGTTGAGATCTGCCAGTGCGGCATCTCTCTGATTGGCAATTGTCTACTTTTCTGCAAGCTCGGCTTGGAGATCGGTAATTTGGGAGTGCAGTTGATGGTTTTCTGCTTTGATCGCATCTATTTCTTCCTGTAGAGGCGTGATATCTGCTTCTAGGACATCCACCTTGTGTTGTAACTCATTTCGGATGTTATCAGTGACTTCTCTCATCTGGATTGGCGATTGTTGTGATAAATTAATGAGCAGTTGCCCCATTGAAGCTAACTCAGAGAATACGGGGATGGATGGGAGTAGAGGAGGGTGACGAGGTTGGGAAGAGGATGCGGTGAGGAGTTGCTGTGAGTTCGGTGGGGAGTAGTTTGGAGATGAGGAAGAAGAGGTTGTGGGTTCATCAGTGTGAATGGGTTGGATAGGGATAATGGGTTCGGCTGTGGGTAATGAATAGGAAGAACATCAGTATTGTTGGTTACCTTTTCGGTTTATTGTGTCGTGTCATCGTTTTCGGCAGATGTGGCGTCGACTGCTTTAAGCAGCTCTTCGAAAACTTGTTTGATGATATGTTGTCCCTCCTCTTGTCTTTCCTGCTCGGATTGCCGTTGGGAGGCTTCTTGTGATGAGCTTGTGTCAGACTCGCTGTGATCTTCCTGTTCTTGTTGCCCTTCTGACGAGGAGTGTGCTGATGATTCGTGCTGCATAGATGTTGCGGTGTCATGGAAGGTTTCTTCATCCTGATTTTCTGCTTATTTGTCACCTTCTTTATCTCCTTCGGTTGAACCTTGTGCTTCACTTTCAGATGAACTGATCCTGATTCTCTTCCGGCGGAAGAGTTGATTTAGCTCCTCTTCATCTTCTTCTTCATCGTTCTCTAGAAGTTGTGCAGATTCCTCATGGCGCAGAACAGGACCTCGGGGTGGTGGTTGTGCTGCCAGTATTGTTGGAAAAAGGAAGGATAATATGTGCGACAGCCGGGACCTGGGCATTCCTCCCTTGTTTACTTGTTTGATGATAGTAACACATTCTTTGTGAATGCGGTGGAAGAAGTAGGATACAAAATTTACAGGTTCTCCGGCGACTAAGTCTATGGCGGAGTAGAAGGGACGAGATATTCCATAAGTACGTTTCTGTAGGTTCAGGATAGCTACTAAGAACTGAAGGGCGGATCTTTCAGGTTCCGGTCGACATAGGATCGCGTATTCGTTTGACGAATACCTAGGAAATAATTGTATCATGGTTGCTACGAGGAGGTTCGGGCCATTTTCTCGACCTTGCGAAGGGAGTCGAAACGACTCAGCAAAAGTTTGGAAGGTGATTACAGTTCTTGTAGGTAAGGATGTGATCGGCCAACTCTGCTCTGTAGCAGGTGTGTTGGCGATGGCGGAGATGATCTGGGCAAAGGAGGGGTGGGATTCCACTGAATGCCAAGGTAGTTCAGCGAAATTGGATAGCCCACGGCTGCGCAGGAACTCTCCTACGTCGGCAGGGAGTCCATCACGGAAAGCGGCATAGTTAGCCAAAGCTTCCATGGCGCAAACAATGACAGCAAGCACAAAACGCAAACAAATAGGGTATACACAATCATACAAAGCACGCAAACACAATAGCGATTTTTGGCGAAATGGAGAAGGTTAAGTAGATGCGCTGTAGCGGAGAGTAATCAAAATTACTAATCATCGTGCGACGTTGAGATGATAACTTCTTAACTTCGGTGTGCATGCATGAACAGCTTGAAAGGGCAGGGCAGCGGTGGACATAATTAGGTATCAAAACGCGGGCATTTATTGATTTATTTTATTAAGCTCGCAAAAACAAAAGGAAAGAAAAGAAAAGAAAAGAAAAGAAAAGAAAAGAAAACGCCAAAAGACGTGGCCAACCGCGAAACGTTTCAGTGTGGATTAGATGCTTGTTGATACGGCCGCAACTTTGATCCATTTATCACCTTTGGAAGAGGAATTCCGATCAAAGTGGTCAATCGAAAAGTTGCTGGGCCCACTTGTTCAGCAATCCGGTAGGGACCAAACCATCGTAACTTGAATTTGCCAGCAGAGCGATTCGACTTTGCATTGTAAAAGAGTACAAGTTGCCCCACCATAATCTTTAGATATCGATCATGTGTTCGAGCTTGTCTTAGCTGTACTTCCTGAATAGTCATGAAACTGTGCCATCGATGCTCGTCTAATTCTCTGAGTGTATCCAACCGAAATGACAAAGATTCTTCCGGTAGTAGTTTCCGATTGATGGCTACTCGTAAACTTGGTAAAATGATCTCCATTGGTGCTATGGCTTCTAATCCATAAGCTAGTTTGAAAGGGGTTAATCCTGTTGCTACTTTATATGTAGTCCGGTATGCCCATAATACGGCAGATAACAGTTGATCCCATCTTTCCGGTGCTTCCAGAATCAATTTTTGAAGTATATTTATCAAAGTCTTGTTTGTACTTTCAGCTAGACCATTAGCACGAGGATAATAAGGAGAACTAAATTTATGCGTGATCTGGAACGAATGTGTGAGTACTTTCATTAAATTGTTGACAAAATGAGTGCCTTGATCTGTAACAAGTTCCAGCGGTAAACCAAAACGTGGAAAGACATCGTTTAGTAGACACTTTGCTACCGCAACAGCTGTAGCAGACCGTAAAGCCCAGGCTTCTGCCCATCTGGTAGCATAATCAGTACATGTCAAAATATAATGATTATTACTGAGTATTGCTGGTAGAGTAATAGGTCCAATAAAATCTAGACCCCATTTTTGAAAAGGATCTAATGGCAGGACACGTTGTAGAGGGAAAAAATGGCGTTGTAAAGGTTGTCCAGTCCTTTGACAATTATCACAATTTTTGACAAACTGCAATACATCCCTGTTCATAGTAGACCACCAAAGACCACTCTGCAGAATTTTTCGGTGTGTTAAATCTATAGCAAAATGGCCACCGGAAGGAATTGAGTGAGCCAAAGTAATAACTAAATTAACTTCGTGTGGAGGGATACAACGAAGTAAAATTCCAGTGTGATCCATATAGTATAATTGTCCAGCAAACAACCAAAATTTGCGACTGTATATTGTAATTTTTCTACGCATGGCAAGGGGTGTTGCAGAAGGAAGACATCCATCAGTTAAAAAAGTTAATAACTGATCATAGTAATTAGTTGTCACAGGAGGATTTGCATCTTCATTATTAGTTGGTTCAGAAACATAAATTGCTGGCGTTGTGTCATCCACACCGGCCGGATCTTCACTGGAATCTAAGCGAGAAAGGAAGTCTGCCAAGGCATGTGAACTGCCTGGCCGATGAATAACTTCGTAATCAAACTCTTGTAAAAGCAGAACCCATCACGCTAATCGACCTCCTAGATGTTGTTGCCGAACCAGATAAACAAGTGCAGCATGATCTATATGAAAAGTAAATTTTCGGCCAAGTAAATAATGCCTAAATTTCTTGACAGAGTACACTAAACCTAGACATTCCCTTTCAGTTACAGAGTAATTCTTTTCTGCAGGGGCAAGCCATCGACTTGCATAGTAAACTGGCCTGAACCATTTATCGGTTTGTTGCATTAGAACGCTCCCTATTGCTATATCTGAAGCATCAACAAATACATGAAATGGGCGATCCCAGTCAAGAGGCTGTAAGATTGGAACCTGTGTTAGTAATCCCTTTAGACGATCAAAAGCAATTTGACAGTCCTGGGTCCAGTCAAACTGTTTAGGAGTCTTCGTGATTAAACGATTGAGTGGAATGGCTAAATGAGCGAGCCACCGTAAATGACGACCATGCCAGCGGACTTGACCCATAAATCTCATGACTTCTTTTGGTGTAGTAGGAACAGGTGCTCCTCATACAGCTGCAACCTTATCTGGGTCGACTTGTATGCCCTGTGCTGATACAATATGGCCAATTAATTTACCACCTGAAACTGCAAACACAGATTTGTTTGGGTTTAAACAGAGTCTGTATTCTTTGCACTTCTCAAAGCAACACCGTAAATGGGACAGGTATGCTACCATCTTAGCAAATAACGAAAAATAATCAAGATACACTTGCATAAACGAGGTAAGATAAGGTGAGAATATCTCCTGCATGCATCGATGAAAAGTACTAGGGGCATTTCTTAACCCAAACCACATAATAGTACATGCGAAAACACCCCAGTTGGTAATGAAGGCGGTCTTCGGTATATCCTATTCAACCATTCTAACTTGATTATACCCACTGTATCCATCTAAGAATGAATACATTTCATGTCCTGCTACTCTATCAAGCATGGTATCAAGAAAAGGTAGCGGAAATGGATCGGGCACCGTAGCTGCATTCAGTTTCCGGTAATCCACACATATTCGTAACTGCTTATTCTTTTTAGGGACAATAACAATTGGTGAGATCCATTCAACATGCTCTACTAGTACAATGAATCCAACCTTCAATAACCTATCCAGCTCTACCTTTACCTGTGATGCATAGTTCGGGTTCATCCGGTAGCTGGGTTGTTTGATTGGCTTTGCTTCTGGCTTCAGCATGACCCTGTGTTGGTAGATGCGCGGGTCCAGACCTTTCATATCTTTGTAATCCCATGCAAATACATCAGAAAATTCTCGAAGTAGTTGGATTAAATTTGCTTGAAATAACTCAGGTAAGCTTTCCTTTATCTTAACAGGACGTGGATTTTCTTCATCCCCTAAATTTTAGGTGATCAGCTGATCTTCTGGAACATAGAATTGTCGAGGCTTCTCTGTATCCTCAGCTGGCTTAAAAAGTTGTTGTAGATTAGCGTCATCTATGGTAGCCTTATCTTCTTTTGTATCTTTTTCTATTACAGACATCATCACCGTACAAACTGCATGATTCCAATTATCTACAACAGATTGTAGATCAACAGTTCCTAGGGAGATCAAGTCAATGTTATTTTTCAGAAACTCTTCTTCTTCATCATCTGACAATGGTTCTGCAAAATACGGTCTAGCATGCAACTCGCAAGGTTGTATAGCATCTAATTTTACAACGTATTTATGATTGTTGTCTTTGAAAGTGAGTTCTTGTGCAGACCAATCTTGTATAACCTTAGCTTGCTTCAACCAAGGACGACCAAAAAGAAGATTATAATCAAGGGTGGATTCCGGTAATTCTAGTACGACAAATATCATTTTAAATGTTGTACCTTGCAAAGTTATTGGTACATTCCGTACAAGTCCTACTGGATGGACTCTTGACTCGTCAGCCATTCTGACAAAGAACTGAACTGGTTCGACTTCAATCCACCCTAACTTCTTACACAGTGAAGCAGTAGCAATGTTGACTCCAGATCCTCCATCAATTAGTACCTGTGTAATTTTATGATTTTTATACCATACCGTAATTAAAGGAACCGAATGATCGACCGTAGAATCGGGTTCCGGTTGCACTCTTGTTGTTGTTGGAATACAAGAAGGCACAGGACTGAACTGTTGTTAGAATTGTTGTCGAACTCCCGATACTAGTGCAAGTAATTGGCCAAGCGGAAGAGTAATGGACGCTTTAGATAAAATTTCCTAGGCCTTATGTGATTGAATTGTGTTTTCCACAGATTCTGAAGATGATGTACCGACTGAAGATGATGTATCTACTGAAGATGATGTATCTACTAAAGATGATGTGCCTGCTACTGAATTAGAATCTTGTTTTTGTGTTCCTTCCTTGGTTAGCGGAGCCTGGGTCACCGGAATAGGATCTGGAAACACTGGAGGTTTGGCGGTGGTCCATTCACTAGCCGTATCATACATCCTTTGTTGTTCACGTATGCCTGGTTCAAATACTTCTGCTGCTGGTTGCAGTTGCTTACCGGATCAAGTTTGAATTATTGCAGCTTGCGTTTCTACTGGTGTGATTTGTACCATATTAGTCATTGGGTTTTGACGTTCTTTCTTCCTCTGATCATACTCAGCTGCATCCTTACAAAATCTTCTAATGTGGCCAAATTCACCACAAAAATGACAGTGAGGTGGTGGCAAATTGGTATTTTCTTGTGCTGGTCCGACCTGCCAACGGTTTGCCTTGTAGTTGTTATTTCTCTGTCCTCTGTAATTCCGATAGCCTTTTTGCTGATTGTTTCTCATTTGAGGTGGTACATAATGATTGGCTGGCTGCCTTGGTTCCTGTATAATAGCATTAACAGTTGCTGGTCCCTGTACTTTGGCGTTGTATGCGTAGTTTTTGGTGGTATGTCTGGTAGTGTTGCAAATAGCACAAAACAACTGATTAAGTGCACAAGTGGCACTAGTATGTCTTGAATTCTTGCATGTAGTGCAGTACATCTGTCTAGTCGGGTCTTTGGCGATATTTCTATTTGCTTTTAACCATTCCAGATCTTCTGTAAATCCTCCAACCTTGTTTTCAAGTTGCAAAGCCATTGTGATCACGACATCTAGCGTCATAGCTCCTACACAGCGTATGATCATAATCTGTTTAAGTTGTGGAGTCAAACCATTGATAAACCATTGAGTAATAACATCATCCGGCAGGTTGGCATGTGCTGGTGGCAATTGCCGCAAATGGGTTCTGAATAGAGTGGCATATTCCTGCACTGTTTGATTTATCTTTTGTCTATTGTTTTGCAAGTAGTCGAAAATTTCGGCTGGATTCTTCTTTAGCCTGAATCTTTGCAGAAATGCATCCCTTACCGCTTCATAGGTGCCGAAATGGTTAATATCATATTCTGTAAGCCATCTAGCTGCTTCATTAACCAATGTAGATTGGAAGACAATAGCTTTATACGCCGGATCAGGTGGATGATTGAGCACTACATAACTTATCTCAAATGTGCGTACATGAGCATCTGGGTCATCACCTGGAAATCCACCAAATTTGGTGTACGTCACTCCTGTTGGAGTCGGCCTGGGTGGGCATAGTTGTTGTTGTTGCTGATGTTGCTGCTGCTGTTGTTGTTGTTGCCCGTTCATCGTGTTGATGGTTGTATTGTGACTATCTTCTGTATCCCGAGACTGAGTATCTGGACCGTCGGAATTTGTATCGTCAGTCGGTGCACTTTCCGGGTTGATAATCTTGTTCATTATGTTTCAAATCTCAGCTTCGAACAAGCTACCTTCCTTCTTGATGTCAAATGTAGGAAAGTGTTGAGAGCAGTATGGGCACCCAAGGACTGACTAGACAAGGAAGCCAGCGGAGAGAGTCAGAGCGAGGTGAAGGATTAAGTAGACAGAGCAGTCGACGCAAATCTAGCAGATAGGCCCTTCAAATTTTTCCAAATCAACATCTTTACAACAGTGATTCTCATCACTAACAATCATTGTAAATACCATTTCATAATTTCGTAGCTCCATTTTGTGCAAGCCAAGGAGTCCTTGAGCTTGAGGAGCTTTAGAAGTACCTACCTGTCAGTTTTCACATTTTTTAGACTTCGTTTGAACCTCCAAATAGGGTAGAGAACCTAATTTTTAACTAGGCCAGACACTAGGTCTCGACACGGCCAAAACCTAGTAAAAAACTATAAATAGAGCTAGAGAGCTCATTTTTGAGGTTAGCTTGTAATTGATTTGAACTTGTAAGAGCTTTTTGAAAGTAATCTAAGAACTCCGTTGCTTCTCACTCTTTGTCTTACTGTGTGTGCACGTGTGTGTGTATGTGTGTGCATGTTAGTGTGCTTCTCACTCACGCACTTGTGCCTTCACTTGCTCGAGGTCATCATACCATCCTCACGTCTTCCCGGATTGACATTAAAGGAGGTGCTACTCATCACTGAGCTACACCAAATTTTGGCACCGTTGCCGGGGATCGAGCTTTGAGGACGAGCGTGTGATGGTAAGATGTAGATTTGGGACGTTGGCGTTGTAGGTAATTTCTTCACTTTTCTTATTTTTCTTTTCCTCACCTCATCACCATCATCATCATCACCATCTCCCACCTCCATCTCCATCATCGCAAAAAATTTTCAGTTTTTTGATCATATCACCTTCCCCACCTCATTTCCCTCATTCCACTTGTGAGAGAGAGCGATATTGTGTGCATTGTTTTTGCATGTTTGTTGAGTTTCTTGCAGGTTCCAGCAGCATCATCCCCTCCAGCACGTTGCGCAGGTACGGAAATGTGCATAACTGTCTCGCAGTCGCCAGCTTCTGTCGATCGCGATTGACAGAAACTTTCGTCTTTTGGTAAAACTGAGTGCACCACAGTAGACTAGAGGCCTTGCACAACACAGATCCACAAAAATTTTTGAAAAAATTGCAAAATTTCAGTCCATCGCGATTGATAGCATCAATCGCGATTGACACTGTCCATCGCGACGGACAGCCAGTCAATCGCGACTGACAGACCCCGACGGACACGTGTCCATCGCGACGGACACCCCTGTCCATCGCAATCGACACCCATCAATCGCGACCGACAGCCCTGTCCATCGCGATTGACAACAGTCCATCGCGATCGACACCCATCAATCGCGATCGACAGCCCTGTCCATCGCGATTGACAGCAGTCCATCGCGATCGACACCCATCAATCGCGACCGACAACCCTGTCCATCGCGATTGACACCAGTCCATCGCGATTGACACCAGTCCATCGCGATTGACACCAGTCCATCGCGATTGACAGCCCAGTCGATCGCGATTGACAGCCAATTTCGGCCAATTTTTTAGGGTTTTTTAATTTGAAGATTTTGGCTAATTTTGGACATGGATCATGGACTCTAGAGCACATAAGGAGGCTATAGGCAAATAACCCGAGGAAAACCTGTTGCCCTGTTGGCCTGTTTGAACCCTGTTTTCATCTCTGAAGCCTGAACTGACACAACTTCCTCATACAAAATCCGTTTGCTGTGATTCTTGTTTTGTTGGAAAGCTCGTGGGGAGTACAACCAAAACTTCTATTGGTTATGTGAAAATTAATATCAGGATTATTAGATAGGGTTTTTTGAAGTTGACCATACCCCGAGGTAGGAAAACTGAGGGCTCCTTGGGATTGTTTTCCATAAAAGCAAAGGATAATTTGGTCTGTGAGTTACATGCATGAAAGTGGTCTATTGTGTCATTTGAATCTAAGTCTTGAGCTAACCGTGGGACTTTTACAGGTTCAGTAAGAGCACTTGAGGGCATTCAAGCAAGAGTAAGTGCAAGCTTGGGAACACGCGTCCTGGGCACACCAGGGCAACAACACAAGGAAAGAAACTCAAGGTTGGAAAATCCTCAACTCCCTCTGTCAATTCCTAGCTTAGGCTAAGAACGACTAGTGCTAGGAGTAAGTCAGGGCAACGATAGGCATCAATCAAGTTGAAGACTACCTATGCACTCAAGTTCAAGATTAAACATAATCTCTTCGTGATGCGATAACCTTAAAGGAAAGAATCTAACGTGGAATGATCAACTTACAGTGCGAAAATTAAATCAAATATTCCTGACGACGTGATTTCTGACAAGAGCATAAACACGGTAACCACTAAAAAGAATCAAGTAACTGATACAAAAGAACTCAGCAACGAGGTTGTACTTGGGCAAATTTGGGCTATTCAATTAGGCTTATGAACCTTAGATCAGGGCGACATCTAGGGAGAGATAGACAAAGTCTTAGGTCTTCAGAGGCTAGTGTCAACCACACTGCTAGGTCTTGGGCCTAGCAGTTGAGCCGCCACTCATATACCCTAGCTCTGAGACCAGTGAATCAGAGATGTCTCAAGGCATGGACAGATCTACAGGAAGTTCAGGAGTGCCATACTTGCACAGGGTAGAGGCCTGTACAAGACACAGCTAGAATTCCTTAGGACCAACCGATTAGGTGCTAGCATCTATGAGGACGGTCTAGGAAGATCTGTGGTCCAGATTAAAAACCCTGACCAATCCATAGGACTAGAGCACCCAGCTGTCAAGTTTGAAAACGGAGCATACTTGGACAAAGAAGGAACCATATACGTAGTCACCAGTCACCCAGATAGGACAGACGAATTCGGGAATGTGATCCCTGAGACGGACATAGATGACCTAGAACAAGGAAACATGGGTGCAGAGCCCAGGACCCCTCGAGGGAAATCTGTTCTTACGAGAATTCTCACTCCTGAGTGGATTCCCCAGGACAACAAGAGTATAGATCTGCTTCTGAACCGAGAGACTGACGAAGCCTTTTGGAGGTATAAATCTGATCGACCAAATGATATAGGAACAATCATGATCTATGAGTTTAAAGATCCAGATAGCCCAGGCAGAGTGACCTACTTAGATCACGCTTCAGAGAGGATCTTTGTGGTTACAGAACATGATAGACATGCTTATACTTGGAAGGGTGAATTCGTTTTTCCCCAACCAAGATCGAATGTGTCCTATGGTCACCCTGGAGCTGGAACATCCCAAGCTCATGGAACTCAAAGAGACAGAAGTAGAGATAGGCCAGAAGTAAGCTTTGCCAACCCAGGGGGCAGAGAAAGAACGAGGACGGAAACAAACAGAGTAGAACCTGAGGTACTTAGAGCTGCCAGGAATCAAAGAAATGTGGATGAGTTCCCTCTACCACGACCTAGAGAGCACACAAGGACTCTGAGACCAACTCAGCTAGTTAAGTCCATGAAGAACTACTTCGATGGCACTGGAGATCCATACGATCATGTGGCTGAGTTCAGGCAAGTCTTGAGAGCTGAACAAGTGGAGGATCTATTCACACAGTACAATGCCTTTGGTCTAACCCTTAGGAACACAGCCCTTACGTGGTTTCAACCAATGAATGAGAGACAGTTCAGGAGTATAGACCAACTTCTAGAGGCATTCATTATCGAATTCTCTAAAAGTGGCATAAGACATAACACCTCCTCGCTGATTCACAGCTTCAAGCAAACCCCTCAAGAAACCGTGAGACTTGCTGGAAGAAGATTTCGGCAATACTTAGAGAGATGCCCTGTCCCTGAGTTACCCACGCCAGCTAAACAAGTGGCTTTATTCTTGGATGGATTGCTAAGTACCAAATTGAGATCTTATGTGTACTTGAAGGACCCTAGGACTATAGAAGAGTGTGTACGCATGTGCATTGACATCGAGGATAACCTAGGGGAGGAGTTAGAGCTTTCCAAAATATACAAAGATTCAGATAGTGCCTCTAGCCTCCCTTCCACACAATCCACATCAATTGAGGAACTCGCTGAGAAAGTGGCACAAAAACTAGGTGTCTCTAGCAAACAAATCCCAAGGTTTGCCCCTATGAAAAGATGCTATACTTGTGGTGGCGACCATGTGGCGAATGTCTGTCCCATTATGGCTCAACCCCATGTAAACCCTAGTAGCCAGTAGTGCACTATAGAACGAAAATACACAAATCACTCAGCACAAGACGGCCCATAGAATAAGCAAGCGGTTAGGCAAACCTACCCTCAGCCCTACCCCCAACAAGGCAGATATCAGGGTCAATACCCACCTCAACAGTATACTAGGCCTCAACAAAATTACCAACAGCAATATCAGGCCCAACTGAGACCCCAGCCAGTGCTAGCACAACAACCACCTGCTCCTACTAATGTGATTCCAGTAAAGTATGCAGCTGCAGAAGAAAATTTGAATAGAGCCATAGTCCCAGTGACTCCATTGCTTTCAGAAAGTGACTCGAGTGACCATAGCTTTGATTCTACACATATTGATAGTCCTCAGGCTTACTACATGCAGTCCCCCAAACATGGTGAGTCCTACTATAGTGAAGAGCCAAATGAACCTAGTTGGGAGTCAGATTACACAAATGTCATGTATGCAAACCCTAACCCTAGACCTCAACCTAGGCAAGTAAGACCCCCATTCCCTAGAGGACCATGCTACCGATGTCAGGGAGATCATCTCATTCGTGACTGTCCCTTGCCTCCACCTACACAACCCCAGTCAGTAACGATCCAGGGCTATTGCCAGGAGTGTGGAAAGGAGCATCTCTTACGAGATTGTCCAAAGAATCCCAGCAATATGCCAAAAATCACTCCCATTAACGTCATTGGGTTAGTAGTAGACTCTACGGGAAGCGTGATGTCCACTGCACCAGTACAGGTAGTCACTAGAGCTCAGGCATTGCAGCAAAACCAAGGGGTAGGCCAGGAAAAGAGCCCAGATGTTAGTGAAACAGAGAGCATGACAAAGAAGAGGACTAGAGCTTGGAGAGATAGTCGTGAAAGAATGAAAAGGCAATGGGCAAAAAAGATGAGTGAACTCGAGGAAAGCCTCAGAGAAACAAAGGCCAGGATAACTGAACTCACATCTCAAACTCCCTCTCACACTACCCCACCACCACCATTCCCATCTCCATCCGACCCGCCACCTTCCAACCCATCTCACACAATTCCACCACCCCCAAGAGTAGGATCAGTCCTAGCAGATCCCACTCCCGAGGACCTTAATATGATGCTTAAAGCCTATCAGGCCAGAATCCAAGAAGGGCCAAACGTAAATGATCATGAAAAGTGTTACCCTAGAGCAGAACTAGAGCTAGAACAAACCAAAATTTGTGCTAAGATGGTGGAATTGGCTCAGACCATGTTTGAAGCCAGTCGCCTATTTAACATCTCTAGTTCAGCTAAGACGCAGTTACACTTTGATGGATTGTTAGAAAGAATAGAGAAGCTAATTGCACAATCAAAAAAGGAACCCACCTCTCAACACAAGAACAAGGCAAGTGAAAGGGCAGGTCTTCCTGCCCAGGAAGCCTATGAGCCTGAAGCCTATGTGCCTAACTGTATGGAGCCAGACACATCATCTTCTATGAATCGGTTCACACCAGAATTCCTACGAGAGATTCAAGAAGACAAATGGGCTAAGGAAAGTGAAGTCCCTCCTCCCATTGAACTTGTGGATGATGCACATGACCAATTCCCACAAGACATCCCATCCATTTATGAGGAGCAGGAGAGCACCCACTCTCAGGAAAGATTAGACTTTGAGTCTAACTCTCTACAAGAATTACCCCACTTCACAGGCCCATGGGAAGCTAAGTCCACATGTATGAGAGCACCCACGGTCATGGTACGAAATGAGGACTCAGTCATACCTAGGAACACAGAGGTAGTGAAAAACACTAAAGTACAATGCAACCTCACCTTAGAAGAGCTACTCAAAGTAAGGCCAGAGCTATGGAAACATGTAGCCAAACAAGTACCAGAGATAGCAAAACCTCGTTCCCAGGTAGGATCCTAGAAAACAGTGCCAGAAATACCATTGGACAAGATAGGAGACATGAGTGAGGGTGAAGAGGGAAACACATATCTTCCTATCACCCATCAAGGATACACCACCAAGGCCATTCTAGACTCAGGTGCAGGAGTTGCAATTGCTACCACTTCCCTATGGAAGCGTTGGGGCAAGCCAGCACTCAGGCCAACAAGAATGAAATTGCAGATGGCCGATGGTCACATAGAGAGACCCTTAGGCTTGCTGGAAGGAATAACTCTCACTACATGCGGAGTTGAGTTTGAGCATACTTTCGCCATATGTGATTTCAGCAAGAATCATGCTTATGAGATGATTTTGGGAAGACCATTTATGCGACAGTTGCAAGTGGTCCAGGATTGGGGAACCAATTCCTTGTACCTACAACACTTAGGTGTTACGACCAAAGTAAATCTCAAAGATTACTCTCATAGAGATGTCCCTCCTATCCAATGGAATCCCATCCATAGAGCCAAAGATGATACGGAATCTGTGCATTCCATAGGATCAGGATCCTCATGGATGCATGAAGACACCCACTTATGGATGTGCAAAGTGGCAGTAGAAGAGGAGAAAAGAGAAAAGGCCAGAAAAATAGGTGCAAACGAAACACATAGACCCATTCAAGACCCAGCCTATGCACCTGTAGTATTTCCTGATGAGGAATTTGAACCCCATGGTTGGGCAGAAATCTTAGCAACAATGGATGTAGCCATCAATGAGGAACAATGGACACCCCACTATGATGAGGATGGCTATGACATTTCTGTCTTCTCCATAGAGCCGATCATGGGAGAGGTAGTGTTAGAAGAGTGTGAACCTAGCCCTGATGCATTTGAGGATGCAAGTGACTCCGATCTAGAGTCAATCATTATGGACCCACCTTTTGCATCAGATGAAGAATACTTCTACGAAGTAGAATTTCAACCACAGAGGTATGGAGAGCTTACAAATGATGTAAGGCTAGCCACACATGTGACCCCGAAGGAAGAAGGAAAGAAAAGGAAGAAGAGAGAAGTCACACAAGCAGAGGAAGAATCTTTGTTTGAGGTCCCGGAAAATTTTAAGAAGTATGAGATAGATGACAGGAGAGTCATGATCAGAATGCCTAAACGAGAGGCGCAATTAGGCGAGGCCTATGACAACAAAGAAACCACCAAGAAAATAGTGGTAGCTGTGGAAGAAGGAGAAGAAAGATGCACATACATAGGCCATGACCTGACAGAAGAGGAAGAACAAGAGCTAATAGCCTTGCTAAGAGAATACAGAGATGTATTCGCTTGGAGTTACAAGGATTTGAAAGGAGTGGACCCTGACATATGCTCACACACTATCCCCATGACATCAGATGCCAAACCCTCTAAGCAAAAGCCATATACATATAATGATAATTATGCTGCCAAGATCAAAGAAGAGATAGATAGGCTGGTTGAAGCTGGATTTATCTATGAAATTCAGCACACTGAGTGGGTATCCCCCATTGTAGTGGTGCCCAAGAAAAACGGAAAGCTGCGTGTGTGCATTAACTTGAAGAAGGTTAATGCAGCCACAATTCGAGATAACTATCCGCTTCCTATCACAGAGAATCTCTTAGAAAGAGTAGCAGGCAAGGAAGTGTACAGCTTCCTCGATGGATTTTCGAGCTACAATCAAGTAGCCATAGCTCCAGAAGATCAGCATAAGACGGCATTTGCCACCGAATGGGGCATATTTTCCTTTAGAGTAATGCCATTTGGGCTGACCAATGCACCAACGACCTTCCAAAGGCTAATGTGCCATGTATTTAAAGAGTTCGTGAGGAAGAACTTAGAAGTCTATGTTGATGATCTTTGTGCTCATTCCAACATCAGACAAACCCATATTCCTGAACTCAGACAAATCTTTGACAAATGTAGAGAATATCAAGTCTGCCTAAACCCAGAAAAGTGCGTTTTTATGGTCAGGCAAGGCAAGATTCTAGGGCACATAGTGTCAAAGAATGGCATATCCACTGATGAAGAAAAAGTGAGAGCTATAGCCGAGTTACCTAGGCCTAAGAATGTCAAGGAAGTACAAGCTTTCATGGGGCATTGTGGTTATTACCGACGGTTCATTCACATGTATGCTGTCATTGCAAAGCCCATGTACGGACTTCTGACTAACTTTGAGTGGACTGATGAATGTGAGAATTCCTTCAATGAGCTTAAACGGAGATTATGTTCAGCCTTTCCATGTTCATGTGGATGCATCCAATTATGCTATTGGGTGTGTACTCGCGCAACCTACTGGTGCAGGTAATATGGATCTTCCAATTGCCTATGCTAGTAGACAATTGAATGTAGCTGAACGAAATTATACAACCACCGAACGAGAAGGATTAGGCATGGTATATGCAGTTAAAAAGTTTAGACATTATTTGCTTGCAAATAAGTTTAAATTTTTTACTCACCATCAGGCACTGCTATATCTCGTGAACAAGCCATGCAATACAGGTAGATTAGTAAGATGGTTTCTCTTACTAATGGAATACGACTTCAAAGTTGTGGTAAGGAAAGGTAGGACTCACTTGAGAGCAGACCATCTCTCTAGACTCACTTCTGGAGAAGCCCCACTAGGAGTGTCACATGACCTTCCTGATGCTTACTTGTTTAATTTGGAAGTGGTGCCATAGTGGGCTAAGCCACTAGTGCCAGTATTGGCATATGGGCCTAACCATCCAGTAATAAACACACATGATAGAGAGGTAGTAAAAGCTCAAAAGTATCACATCATGGCAGGTAGTATGTACAAGCACATAGATCAAGGGATCTTGGCTTGTTGTGTGGAAGAGGATGAGTATGCTAAATGGTTGCAATTAGCACATGTAGGTGCATTAGAGCAACACTACTCAAAACAACGAACCCTACAGACACTAAGGAGACTCGGAGTGCATTGGCCAACTATGGAAGCTGATGTCCAAAAGTTGTGCAAGGAATGCCCAATCTGTTGCACTAAACCACCTGTGGAACATGCCAGTCTTTATCAAGTGTCCATAGTGCTAGATTGGAGTGAACCACTAGTATCCTTCCTGAGGACGAAAACATTCCTCCAGACATGACTCTGGTTAGGAAAAGAAGTCTAGAACAAGATGCCCTAGAGTACTCACTCATTGGTGATAATCTCTACAAGCGTGGTAAGGATGGTTACCTGAGACTATGTGTCCATGAAAGTGAATATCTCAAGATCTTGGAAACTACTCACCAAGGTGTAGCAGGAGGACACTTTGGACCAGATCGGGTGATCAAGGCAATACTATTTGCGGGCTTCTGGTGGCCGACCCTTCACATGGATGCACATACCTATGTGAAACAGTTTGAAGTCTGTCAACGAACTCAGTATCCTATACACAAAGACGAGATGCCACTGAAACCTATGATGGGTGGACGTGCATTCTCTAAGTGGGGAATAGACTTCGTAGGTCCTATTAATCCCCCAGCTAAGGGTTCCCATGCTGAATATATCATTGTTGCCACGGACTATCTAACCAAGTGGGTAGAGGTAAAAGCCACAATGAAGAACGATGCTCAAGCAACAACTAAGTTTTTATTTGAAAATGATTCATGGTATGAAAATGAGTGCAGGAAATTTAGCCTACCTTATGACATGGAAGAAGACTTTCCCAAGCTTATCAGGCAAGAACCAATTCAGAAAGAGGACACAAGCTCAGGCTACCTATAGAGCTAGTTAGTGATAGAGGCACTCACTTCTTGAATGAAGTTATTGAAAATCTGCTCCAAGAATTCTTGGTAGTACATAAGAAGTCTGCCCCCTATCACCCTCAAGCAAATGGCCAGGCTGAGAGCACCAATAAGATCTTATGCAATGTACTGACGAAATTAGTGAATAATAAACGCTCTGATTGGGACAAACAGCTACACCATGTTGTTTGGGCATATCGAGTGGCCTACAAAACGGTACTCCAAGCCACCCCCTTTCAGATGGTATTTGGCCAAAATGCAGTGCTACCGTTGGATTTCTTAATACCTACATTGAAAGTAGCACAGGAGCATGAATGGACAGGTCATGAACTCTCCTCTAGGATCTTTGACCTAGAATGATTAGGAGAAACAAGACTGAGGGCGGCTGCAGGGATATATGCAGCTAAGAAACGACAGAAGGCATACTTTGATGCCCACGTCAAGGATAAAGGTTTGAAGGCAGGCGACCTAGTACTAGTCTACACTTTGAAACAACATGCGAGAAAACTAGAGAAAAGAGGCTACGGACCCATGATCATTAATAGGATCTCAACCAGTGGAGCAGTTCAACTCGCTACCCTCGAAGGTGATGTTCTTCCTAGCTATATAAGCGGGTGCAGAGTCAAGTTATATCAGGAACCTCTGACGAAAGAGATACTATGTCGACTCAACATTGCTAAGAAACGCAAAGAAGAAGAAAAACGAATTCAAGAAGAAGCTCAAGCAGAAGCTTTAGAGCGCATACGGAGAATGAAATTAAGAAGACAAGGCAGGGAGCAACCTGTGCTAGATGCATATGCAGATCAAGGATATCACGTGGCTATGTGTGAAGTTTCAGGTGTCAGCTCTCATAGGTTAATTGATCGACGTCCTTTTATAACCTTAGATATAGGACAAGGAAAGGGTGCAAGGACTGTAAGAGCCTTGATTGACTCCGGTGCAGCCACTAGTGCTGTTAAATTGTCTTACTGTCAAGAGTTGAAGTTAACTGTTAATCCTATAGAAGCATATCTCATAGGATTGGGAGGTGTGGAAACCCCTTGCATGGGCTAGGTGGAACTTCCCCTCTATGTTCAAGACGAAGCAATGACAGTCAAAGTACTAGTGTGTCAAGATGAGGACCTCAATGAGCCTCTTGTCTTGGGTCAGGACTGGATCTATGATCATGCGGTCAACCTAAACCTAAGAAGTGGACTTCTTCAGGTATGGGTAAATCATAGTCGAATTACAGTTGAATTGGAAAATGATGCACTCAAGGAACTAGGTAAGGCACGAACTCCTGGTCCTTCCAGGGGTGCACATGAAGTTGACAATGCTATTCTTGTCCAAAAATGTATGATGCAGAAAGAGGATTGTCTCAACAACAGAGTCAAGGATAAGACGTTACTCCCTTCTTTTTCAAAGGCCAGAAGGATGCAACTGCCAACGACAGATCAAATACAGAAGACGAAGAACACTACCTATACTGGAGGCCAAAAAAAGGAGCAAAGCAGATTGTTTCAGCCGATGAAACAAGTATGGAGGCGAAAAGGCAAACACCCTGTTCCGACCAGGCCAACACCATGGCCAAAACCTCTTATTAGTAATCCACAACACGACACTAATAAGAAGTCCTTCATAAATTCTTCTGCGAAAGTGAAGTCTATTTGGGTACCCAAGAAGTCAATGAAGGCGAGCCCACAATCACGATAAATCTGGGTGCCTAAGGCTTGCTTGCGGGCTCAAATAGCTACACCAAGGCCAAACCCTGTACAACATGTTTCACTCATGCAAACATCTGAGGCCCAGTCTTACACATCACGCACTAACACGTATTCTTCCATGAGCACAAGTAGAATCACTTGTAAATGGGTCCCTAAAAAGCCCCATTTTTCAAGTAAATACCCTATCACACTCTCCAGAGCCTCCACAAAGTCAAAATCAAAACCTATCCATTGCATTTTGCAACCTAAAACTTGTAATAAACCCCCGGACCCCAATTGTAAATCCATGTCCACCTACTAACTACTTCACTCTCACACCACATCATTCCGCTTAGCTCTTAGGTCTACCCAATTCCTAACTACACACACAAGCACCGAGCACTTACTAACCCCCTAACCTCTCCCGAACCTCATGTTAATGTTGTAACAGGGGACACAATGTCATTTTTGTGTCCATTGCAATGTTAACATTTATTCATATATTCTCACAGAACCAGCTGCAAAGTTTTCAACATGGCTGAGGCAGCAGGAACTAGCTCTCAAACAGAAACGAGCCAGCAAGTGGTGGACTTAGATAGTTTACCCGTTTTGCCTGAGACAAATGAAAGACCAGAAGAATTGCAGACCATCAAAATCATACCTATAGCGGACCCTCCTAGTGGCCATACCATGCCCGTAGGAAAAACTTCCCACTGGTTTAGTGAAGTGGCAGGACCCTTGGGAGAGGGAACATACCTATGGGAATCAGAGTTGGACTTCAATGGGAAGCAAGGTAAATACCATTTCTTTACAAGAGAATTCGAGAAGTTACAAAATGCAGAAGGTCTACGTTCGATATGGGAGAAGGTAGGATTGGATGCATATTTCAGTGCACGGCTCCCAAAGCCTGACTTCATGCGATGCTACTATCTCATCAACACCTTGACTCCAAACAAGAACCCAAAAGGTGCAAGCTCATTTGTGATTCCATCTCTGACAAAGGGGAATGAGCTCAAGAGGTTCAGGCTATCAAACAACTTGGTGAGAGAGGCCCTAGATATGCGAGGAATGCATATTCCTACAGAGAAGGAAACCCTAGTACCGGATTACATGAAGAATCGAAGCCTCACCAAACTCAAGGACATGGTGTCCATGACGCCTAATATTGCAATACACCTTCGCATGTGCATGCAACACTTTGCTTTTCCTGCACAAGATAGATCCACCATGCCGCCCAAAAAAATTTGGTTTAGTTTGTATCTGGCAGAGACACAGGGCCTCACCATCAACTTACCCCACTGGATAATTGATCAGATACACCTAGCTCACAAACGATGGCCGCGGAAACAAGTTTTATATGGATGCTGTGCTCTGACGAGAATCATTTATAGGTGTTTGGCTTATGACATTCCTATTCAACGGGCCCTAATGTGGAATCGTGTAGAGCAATTTAGAGGCAGGACATCCACCGGACCCCCTTCTAAGAAGATGAGAGGTACTGTCCAAGTCCCTTGTGCTCAACCACGTGGAGCCACCCTAACACCAGACGTCACCCCTCCACCCCGAAGAGTCTGACCATTCACACTCCGACTTCCAAGACGCAACACCGATGGTTCCACCTTGATATTCCCTCCCATCCCAACCGATCTTGAATTTCCTAGTGGTGCACCTTTGGAAGAACTCACGAATGAAGACTTTGAACAATTATTACAAGATGTAGAGCTGGAGGCAGAAGAGGCACAACAAGTGGAGAATGTGCAAACACAGGCAACAACCTCCCAAGTACCTGTCACCACAGTTGAAGTGGATGAAGAGGATGATGAAGATGAAGAACAAGAGGAAGATGAAGAGGATTATGATCAAGAGCATCAAGATGAGCAACAAGAAGTGCCAGAACTTGTAGGTGCACCAGCATATACAGCTCAACTACAAAGGTTATACGACACAATCAAAGCAGTACAAGAAAGGCATCAACTCTCTCTTGTGTCAGGTCAAGCTTTGATGCAAGAAATGCTATCACATGATGGGGTGGATCAACATTTCATTGACACCCTCAAATTAGTGTCAGAATCTTTAGGAGTTCCGGAGGCTGTCCACACAGCAGTCCGCCAGTCCGTGAGGTATGACAAACGTAGAGTTGACACATTACCACGCGCAGGTAAGACTATCAGGATACTCGTCACAGAACAAGAAGTACCCATTGAAACCACAGCTACCCCCACCACCACCATTGACCTCTCTGCTCAAACCTTCGTTCAGACATCACCCATCTCACCCCAGCATCCCCCATCACCACCTTCTCCACCCCCACCACCACCTCCCACCATGGAAGAAACGACAGTCATCACCTCTACCTTCACTTATAACCCATCTTCATTCACATCATTCTCATTTTGAGAACCCACCTCACAAGACACCCTCTTCTCTTTTGTCACCAATCCCTTGTACACTTCACCCCTTCTATCCTCTGAACCCATAACTGGCCATCCCATAATTCCAAGTGCGGTTGGAAACCCGGCACCCACAGAAGGCACCCTGTGTTTCCCAGCCTATCCCCCAATACGGGTACCTCCATTCCATGACCCTCACTTCCCATCTGGCCCCTACACCTCTTTCAACCTGACCTCACCACCCCAATACCCGTCCTTTGTGGAGCAGTTCATCCGCTCTCTAATGTTTCAGAGGCATATTTCCCCGATGTTCGCAACGACATCAATTTACACGAACACCACACTCACTTCACCTACCATACCCACCTACATGGTAGCCCCTGTACACACCACTCTATCTAACCCAATGGATATTTCACCCACCACAACACCTCTCCCCACAATTCCACCCTCTCCCCCTCCACTACCCCCCACCTCACCACTCACCACATCATTGGCACACACAACATTCACTACCTCTCTCCCCAATCCCACCTCCCCTGCATTTCAAACTCTTCCCCTTGCATCTCATAATGTCAATAGCACGTTCAACACATTACTTCAGTGTGCACATCAACTACAACAAGAATACCATCAATTGGAAGAACGCACTGCTGCCCTCCATGCAGAATCTCAGCGTCTGCAAGCTAGAGTCAACACTCTTGAAGCTGATTACCAAACGCTCCTAACCGAACATACCACCTTACAGCAGGATCACTCCGAATTGGAATCAAAGACATGGACAGTAGATGATCAAGCAGTCAAGGAACTAGAAACAGTGCTCCAAGCACAAATGATATCTAATGCTACACTCAGACGCAACCTTGGGCTATTAAGGAAGCATATGGCAGCAGCACTAGAAGAGAACAAGAGGCTTCAACAACAAAACCAAGACAACTTTGAAGCCGCTATGGAAGGAACTGCAGGAGCAACCATTAGCCCTACCAAGTATAGAGCAGTCCCATCGGAAGACATTCGTATCTTACTTGAGGAGCATGCAAATTTCTTGGAGTCATATGAAAAGTTAGAGACTGAATGTGCAGACTTAAAGAAACAGATAGCCAGTGCCCCCACAGCTCAACAGGAGCCGATAATCTTGCAACATTCTACAGAAGACGTAGAGACCCTCCGGAAACAGGTGGCAGAACTCCAAGCACGCCTCTTACCATATGAAAGGCCACCCTCGCCCAATGAAGAACCAGAACCTGAAACAGTAGTGGAAATCCCCGTCGATGACAGCTATGAAGAGCCGTACGAGCCAATGCCAACACCCGGTGGTCGGACTACAGAGGAAGGACAGGACACTTTAGAAATTCAAGTTCCAGATTGGGTCAAAAGGGTCGAGAAAGTGGGTAAGACACATGATGATCGCGTTGCCGTGCAAATGCAATCTCTCACAAATCTTGGAAGAAACTGTCCTTCGGTCTTCTTACTTTCAGAACCTATCCCACCAACGGTTAATCACAACATCAGAGTTGCAATACATGCCTTATTTTGTCTTGCTACATGATTATAATGCAGAAGTTAAAAGACATACAAGGAAGGAGTCCACATTTGCCACTCAATTTGAGCCAGAGGACTTACCGACAGATGCGCGTGCTGGCTTGATCTTCCAGCCTAATTGGCGTGCACGTCTACTAACCAATTACCCTGAGATGATGAGCACCTGGGCAACCATGCCACTGTATATCAAGTATAATCCATGTTATTGCCCGATGGTACGTCGCAGATCTTGGCAAGCATTTGCGATCAAGATACGCAACAATGAAGAACGCTTGGCTTGGGTTAACTATCCATATTTTGCTCCACCTCGAGGGACCGCAACTGTAGCCTACATGATATCAACAATTCGACACTGGTCTACTCGTCTAAATAATGTATCCGACATAGCAGCGAAAATGTGTATGAAAATATTCGAGCTCATGACCATTGTCTTCAAAACCTTTCGGAAGGTACAAGCTCTATACATCTCCGCTCCTGGATTCTCTCAAGGTAACAAGGATTTAGTCTACGACATGAGCCAGACTCCCTCGGTCACTATAATCTTTGCCTGGCATGCACAAATAAAGTACTTACCCACATGCTTCAAGCAGACATTTGAGGAAATGTTCTCTACGGGATTCTGGGAATATCATTCGGAAATTTTCATTCCCAGACCAGCACATTTGCTACATCTATTCGCAGTAGAACAAGCCATCCATGCAGATCAGTTACGTCTACCACATCCGGACATTCCACGACCAATTGATTGGTATCGCATGATGACAGATTTGGCCAGAGGACTACTATTGCAGAGCTAAACGCACAAAGCAGAGAAAAAGACGGGCCCCAAAATTTTTCCGATTTGGACATCATGTTTTTGTATCATAATCATTCTTGTAATATATTTTCCGTTGTAAATGCACTAGAGGAGTCCTCTAGATGCATCCCCACAGAAGATTAGAGATTTACCCATGTAAAATAGTAGGAAATTAGTCTTTTAGTGAATAAAGTGCCGGTCTCTTGTGTGAAAAGACCAAACTTAGGGCACTAATATATAAGTCACTTTGTGACTCTTTGTAAGAACTTTTTTGCCACTGTGAAGAAGAAGCTCTTCAAATTTTCGAGTTTGCCTCTTTCATGCTGATTTTGATCTTCATTTCGCTCTTGTATGTGTGTGTTATGCTTGAAATGCATGTGTAGGACTGTTGTCTACCCCTTCCCCTTGATTTTGAGCTGCTGTAGTGCGTGTGCAAGCTAGGAGAAGTTGTGGCGCGGGTATTTGTGACTCCCGTCATTCACTGTTTTTGCCATAACTTGAAGCAGAGTAGTCAGAATCGAGTGAAACCACTGCCGTTGGATGCGTCTCGTCGAGAGCTTTGAAATGAGTACCCTATTGCCTATATTCGGACTTCTGGGCTGGGAGAAAACCTCAAAATACTAAAAACTGTTGTAAGAGGCTTGCGGCAAACACTTTCAGTATTTCAATGAGTGTGAGAGGTAGTAGTCTTTTCTCATGCATGCTAGCTAAACCACTTCATTTTCCATCACGTGTGCACACGTCTTCATACACTTGGTACGTCGTTCCTTCGGATTGACAATTAGATGTGTGTTAAGTACCCACTATATGCACTTGTGTGGCAATTGAGGTACAGTCTCATTGGCACAAGTCCTTGAGTCTTCTTGGCTCAAGTACACACGTTTTTGGCGCCGTTGCTGGGGAACACTCAACCAAGGTGCCTTCGTGATGGTTATAGACCGAGTGTGATAGAATCGTACTTGTAGAGGTAAAATTGTCCGGTGGCAAGTAGTCAGTCACTTCAGCACTTGTTACTTCACATCTCCGAGGTGTGTGTGATAAGTTTTAGGTTTAGGTTTAGGAGGAGGGAAGAGAAGGAGGAGTTAGGGTTAGGTTAGAAGTAGAGGAGTAGAGAGGAGAGGAGAAGTTGGAATAGGAAAAATGACCAAAAAATCCCAAAAATTACCAAAATTTCAAGTTCTGCAAAAAAAAAAAGTATAAAAACCAAAAAATTTGACTCATTTGATACTTGCTGGAGTTCTGGTATCGTGGACGACAGCGATCGGTATCATGCTTGCAGTATCGTGCAGAGCGGGCCTTCAGAGCTTGTGTGAGAGTCCAAGTGCAAGCAAGAGTGGTTAGAGGTGAGTTTTTAACAAGAATATTTGTTTAAAACTCACTAAACATGCACAAACACGTGATTAAACAGATGCGCAGTATCGCGGGGGGAGGGGAAAACTGATATCATTACAGAACTTTTGTGTGATACAGAGGCCTAGGAGAGAAGAGGGGAGTAAGGAGAGCAAGGGGGTGCAAAAATTTTGAAAAAAATCTTGCATTTTGGCTTGAGTATCGCGATCGGTTGAGGTTTGGTATCGCGATACCAAAACTCCCTTGTATCGCGATACTCGCCTAGGTATCGTATTGCTTGATACCGGTCTTGGTATAGCGATACCATTTTGGTATCGTGTTGCTAAGTTGGTATCGCGATCTCACCTTGCTAAGTTGGTATCGTATCGTTACTAGCAGTATCGTATCGTGTCCTTCTTTGATATCGTATCGCCTTGAATCTTCGTATCGTATCGTCTGACCCAACCGGTATCGTATCGTGCCACTTCCTTGTGAAGTATCGCGATACCACATTGGGTATCGTATCGTAAGGATACTGGTATCGGTATCGGGTAGGTGTCCAGTATCGTATCGTCCACTCACTTGGATAGTATCGCGATACTGTCATAAGTATCGTATCGTTTGGACCTCTAGTATCGTATCGCACATGTGGTATCGTATCGCCTTCTCCTCGAGATCGGTATCGCGATACCACACTGATATCGTATCGTCATAAATTCCAATATCGTATCGCCTGAAACTTTTGAGATCGTATCGTGAGATTCCTGGTATCGTATCGCCGAGATTTTTCGTATCGTATCATGCATAGCAGAAGTATCGTATCGTCTACTCCCCGAGGTAGTATCGCGATACCTGGTTAGTATCGTATCGTCTTGGTGTTTGGTATCGTATCGCTGGCAGCATCCAGTATCGTATCGTGATCAAAGCAGTATCGCCGAGAGCAGTATCGTCAGGAAGTGGTATCGTCCAGATTGACCCTTTCTTGTTGTCAGGCACTTTAAGTCATAAGGAGAGCTACCCAAGGAGAACCTCTGGGACATAGAGAGAGACTTGGGGGGGTAAATGAACTTGAGATCAAGAAGAGTGTTAAGTAGTCGAAGAAGTGTCATATCTTCGGTAGGAAGCGCTGCCCAGGCTAGTCACCACTCCATCTACTCAGAAACCTCTAGTGATTCGGAAGAGGAATTACACATGGCTTCGGAAGACATGCAAGGTCCAACGCCAAATAGGAATTTCATGTCCACTGTTGAAGGGGATTACCGTACCTCCTTACAATATGTGTCCACCAATGCCCAGGAGATCCCAATCTACCTGGATGGGTTAAACAGATCTGTTGCTAGGATGATAACTTCCCAGAATGCCACAATTGTGCCCCGACCTGCTGTGAAGTATGAAGGAGGAGCATATGTAGACAAGATTGGTCATATCTATATTGTGACTAAATTTCCTGAGAGAATCAATGAGAGAGGAGAGTTTGTGGACCCCAACAACTCCGAAAGAACACAACCTGAAGAGTCTGTGTCTACCCCTAGGGGCAGGTCTCAAGTGTCACGGGTCTTGAGAGGAGATTTGATACCTCAAGATGATTACCTGTTGGAAGTTTATATGATCCATGGATCAGACCTGTTGCTTCAAACTGACTTACCGGCTCCAGGGAGAGAAGAAAGCCCCATGACATTTTATGAGTTGAAAGACCCAGATGATGAAACTAGACTTACTTACTTGGATAAGGATCAAAGGAGATATTGGCCTATGAGTGCCTTAGACAGGGCTCGACTAAGATACATGGGTACGCCTGTATTTCCTCAGAGAGGTCAGGCAACTACTTCACAAAATCCTTTTGGGAATCAACAAGAAACGGAGCAAACCACATCAGGACAGACCAGTCAACGAAGTGTGCCCAACCATACTCATGTACAGTTTGCAACTCCAGGAGTGCACACACACAATTAGGCCCACGCAGGGATAGGGAACCAGTACCGACCACCAACAAGACCACAACCACCGATAGGAAGACAACCGGGAGTGCCGCCATTACGACCAGCTATCCCAGTCTTCCCTGTGATGCCTAGACCACCTGAACCAATGAGAAGGCTGAGACCTATCCAAGTAGCTAAATGTGTAAGAAACCATTATGATGGGTTGGGAGAGCCATATGATCATATCGCAGAATTTAAACAAGTTCTAAGAGCAGAGCAAGTAGAGGACTTCTTTGTGCAGTATGAGTCTTTTGGGCTCACCCTCACAGGGACTGCTCTAACTTGGTTCCAACCTTTAGATCCTAATCAATTTGGAAACATGGAACAATTCTTTCAAGAATTTATTGGAGAATTCACAAAGAGAGGGATTAAACACAATTCTGCATCTTTAATCCATAGCTTTAAACAAAACCCTAATGAAACCGTGAAGACTGCGGCCCGAAGGTTCAATCAATACGTGGATAGATGCCCAGCAACTGAGAGACCCACTCAACAAAAGATGATTTCACTATTTCTAGATGGACTTACCAACGGAACCCTAAGAACACTAGTGTATGTGAAGAGATTACAAACACTGAGTGAGTGTCTTCAAAAGTGCATTGATTTGGAAGACAACCTTGCCGAGGATCTCAAAGGTACAACCGGCCACACTAAAACAGAAGATTTAAAGAGCACTATCACGTCCAACTCCAGTAACATGGAAGAATTAGCAGAATTATTAGCAAAGAAACTAGGAGTCCAGGGACAGAGAGCTTATCAAAACCCAGCACAAAGATTGCCTGTGCTAGGAAGATGTAATTTATGTGGAGGAGAACACCCCACACACTTGTGCGTCCGAGGAGGGGCCGGTGCACAACCTACGTATCCATACTATAGACAGCAACAACAAGGGACTTCTTCATACTGCCACATCGAGCAAAAATACACCAATCACACCACTGAAAACTGTCCCTTCAATAGGCAAGCACGGCCTATCCAACCACCTCAATACCGACCATATGGATATCAACCGAGAGAGCCTGGTAGGGAGATGCCTAGATACAATCCTTATCCAACACAAGCAGGGGCACCCAGACAATATGAGCAAGCACCATACCCACCACCACAACCAGTACTGGGACCCCAGCTATCACAGCCTCAACAAGTAGTACCAGTGAAGTATGCTCAACCAGAAGAAAACTTAGAGAGAGCCATAGTACCAGCATCAATAATGACCAATGGGGAATCAACCAACCCAGGGTATGAACCTCCACTAGAGGAGTACTATCCATATGAAGCCAACATAATGGAATATGAACCAACATATGACACGGCTTATTATGGTTATGAGGGCTATGATCAGACATATGGAGCAGAAACCACCACCTTAATGTATACAGCTCCTAAAGCACAGCAACCCATGAGACCTCCTGTTAGACCACCGGTGCAAAGAGGACCATGCTATAGATGCGGAGGGGATCACTTCATTAGGGAATGCCCTCGACCTTATAATCCACCACCACCCAGAGTTTGGGAAGGGTATTGTAGTGATTGTGGAAAGGAACATCTTTTTAGAGATTGCCCTAAGAACCCAGCCAAATCCCAAGACACTGCACCTATCAATGTGATTGAGGTCATTGAAGGATCCGGAAGTGATAAGGAGTACACGGTGCCACTAAAGGCCATTACGAGAGCCCAAACGAAACAACAAAAAGAACGGTACCCGGAAGAGGAACAAAAAAGCAACAAAAAAATAAGCCCTTCAATTCAGATAGTGGAAGATTCTGAGGACCCATGTGAAAATTCGCAGAACACGAAAGCTCAGAAATGGAAGGAAAGACGAGAAAAACTCAAGGACAAATGGGCAAAAAACAAGACTATAAACAGTAAAAAGCAAACCAAAAAACCGAATAAACACAAAGAACAAGGGAATCCTAAGGAGACCCCTGAGCTACCCGACCCTAGCTCAGATAGGGAGAAGCCCGGATCAATTCTAGCAGACCCAAAGCCAGACGACTTAGACATGTGGTTGAAAGCCTACCAAGCTAGAATCAAGATGGGCCCAAGCGTTGAACAACATGAAAAAATCTACCCTAAAGGGGAATTAGAAAAAGAAAGACTGACCATATGTAGGAAACTCATAGAAGTAGCACAAGCAACCCTAGAAAAGCCTATCCCAATTCTACCAGAGACCAGGATTGCACCTAGTCTGTATGAAGAATGCTTAAAGCCCAATAACAAAGAACCTAGGAAAGAAGATGACCAAAGCGGCCAGATAACAACCCGAGAGGAATCGATGTCAATAATCCCAGATCTAGATGCAGATTGGCCAAAAGACTTATGGAACAGAATACGAGAGGAGCAATGGAAGAAGAATGGAGATAATACACCTCCTTTTGAAGAAATAGATGGGGAAGATTGTCAACTTCACCCCAACTTGGAGGAAGTGTATGAAGAAGTGTCAAGACTTGACAGAGGAAGAGAGGAAACCATAAGCATTTCAACGTTGCCTAATTACATGGGAGAATACGAAAGGGAGTCACCCACAGTGCATGGAAAGGAAAAGGAAAAGGTAGAAGAGAGTTCACACAATTTAACAAAATTAAAGAAAACAAAAGTACGATGCCAATTGACGGTGGAAGAATTGCTTCGACTTAAACCACAATTATGGAAGCAAATGGCAAACCAATTAGAATCACAGCCACGGATTGGAGGACTGACAGAAAAGGAGAAGGAAAATAACTCCACAATACAAGTTCATGTGGACAAAGTGGGAGAGTTTAGTGAAGGAGATGAGGGTAATACTTGTCTACCAGTCACACACAATGGGTACATGACCAAGGCTATTCTAGATACGGGAGCCGGGGTAGGAATTGCCACTAAGGAAATCTGGGAAAAATGGGGAAAACCTGCCTTACGACCCACACACATGAAACTCCAATTAGCAGACGGTCATGTAGAAAAACCCTTAGGAATATTGGAAAGGATCAAACTAACCACTTGCGGTGTAGAATTCGAACACACTCTAGCCATCTGTAAATTCGAGAAAGCAAACAACTACGAGATGATATTAGGGCGACCCTTCATGAGACAAATGCGGGTAGTACAGGATTGGGGAAGAGATTCGTTATACCTGCAACATCAAGGAAACACCACCAAAATAAATTTGCACACATTTGCTTATCGAGATGTCCCTCCACTACAATGGAATCCAGTACACCGAGAAGAAGATGACTTATCCATTCACAGTGCTGGGTCAAGTGATCAATCTTGGATGCATGAAGATGCTTAGTTGTGGATGTGTAAGGAATCCAAGAGAGAAGAGAGCAAAAGGCAACCATGGCCGATGGGACATCCTAACCATAGATCCGTAGAGGACCCCACTTACACACCTCAAATTTTCTCTGATGAAATCTTTGAGCCACATGGATGGATGGAAATCTTGGCAACTCTAGATGTGTGTGTAAGCGAGGAAGTTCTGACGATGAATGAATGCATAGATGAGGAGGGCTATGATGTAAACCTCTATATGGTTGTCCTTCAAGAAGTAGAAGAAGGGGAAACCCTGGAAAAAGAATGGAAAGAGGAATATGAAAGCATAGAGATGGAACCAGAGTTTGATTCCGAAGAAAGCTGCTTAAATACTATTCAGAACTAGAAGGAACAGCAACCAACAAAGATCTTAGCAATTGAAACTGCTATGTCAATACACAGACAGGAGGAGAACAGGAGTAAAGTAGGGCCAGACCCAGATCTTTTTGAAGTTCCTGAACACTTTAAAAAATACGAAGTAGAGGAAAGAAAAGTGGCTATTCAAATGCCTCGACGAGAGGCACGAGACGGGGAAGCATATGACAACAAGGAACAAACGAAAAAAATTGTTGTGACAGTTGAGGAAGGAGAAGAGAGATGCACATATATTGTCTGAGGAAGAGGAAGAGGAACTCATATACCTTATTTGAGAGTACCGAGATGTATTCGCATGGACCTATAAGGATCTCAAGGGGGTAGAACCCACTATTTGTTCCCATCGAATACCAATGACAGCAGATGCAAAACCCTCCAAACAACGTCCTTATACATACAATGAAGTCTACGCAGCAAAGATTAAGGAAGAAATAGACAAACTACTAGCGGCAGGATTCATATATGAGATAGAACATACCGAGTGGGTATCGCCACTAGTAGTGGTGCCTAAGAAAAATGGAAAATTGAGAGTGTGCATAAATTTGAAGAAGGTGAATGCAGCCACTATACGTGACAGCTACCCACTACCTATCACGGACCATTTATTAGAGAGAGTAGCAGGTAAGGAGGTCTATAGTTTCCTAGATGGATTCTCCGGATACAACCAGGTAGCTATTGCGACTGAGGATCAACATAAGACAGCATTCGCCACGGAATGGGGAGTGTATGCATTCAGAGTGATGCCCTTTGGACTCACTAATGCTCCAGCCACCTTCCAGAGATTGATGTGTCATGTTTTCAAGGAATTTCTGAAAAAAAGCATGGAAGTATATGTAGATGACCTTTGCACGTACTCCAATCAAAGACCAGATCACATTCCCGAGTTGAGGAAGATATTCAACAAATGTAGACAGTACAGAGTCTGCTTAAACCCAGAGAAATGTGTCTTCATGGTAAGGCAAGGGAAAATTCTAGGACACATAGTTTCGAGAAATGGAATATCAACAGATGAGGACAAGATTAAAGTCATCTTAGACTTACCAAGACCCAAGAATGCAAAGGAAGTAAAAGCTTTTATGGGACATTGTGGATACTACCGTAGGTTCATTCACATGTATGCCATAATAGCAAAACCCTTGTATGGTCTCTTGACTCAATTTACTTGGACAGAAGAGTGCGAAAAGGCATTCACCGAGTTGAAAAAGAGACTTAGCACTGCCCCAATTATGAAATCACCCAATTGGAGCAAGCCTTTTCATATCCATGTTGACGCTTCTAACTACGCCATTGGATGCATCTTAGCCCAGCCGGCTGATGAAGGCAAGCTTGATCATCCAATTGCTTATGCAAGTAGACAACTGAATCAAGCCGAAAGAAATTATACCACTACGGAACGAGAAGGCTTAGGAATGGTATACGCAGTGAAGAAATTCAGACATTATCTTTTAGCCAACAAATTCAAATTCTTCATTGACCATCAAGCTTTGTTGTACTTAGTCAATAAGCCTTGTAACACGGGAAGGTTGGTACGATGGTTTCTACTACTAATGGAGTTTGACTTCGAAGTAATAGTGAAAAAGGGGAACACACATGTGAGAGCAGACCACCTTTCTAGGCTAACACACGGAGAGCCACCAAGTGGAGTACACGACGATCTGCCAGATGCTTATTTGTTCAATCTAGAAGTTTGCCCAAAGTGGGCTGAGAAATTGATCCCTATACCCACTCATGGGCCTCAACACTCAATCAATAGGAATAGCAAAAAAGAAATTCTTCAATCGAGGAATTTACACATTGTGTCAGGAAGCGTATACTACAAGGAACCCAACAGAGTGTTACTCAGATGTGTTGATGAGGATGAACAAACGCAACTAATTGAGCAAGCACATGTGAACAAATGGAGAACACACCAAGGGACTCATGGAACCATCCGAGAACTGAAAAGATTAGGAGTGTATTGGCCTGACATGCCCAAGAATGTTCACGACCACGTAAGTAATTGTGCAGAATGCCGAGAGACGGTTCCCGAAGATCATATGTCTCTACCTTTTTCGACCATAGCACCCAATTGGAGTACAACTTTAGTGAAATTCTTAAAAACTCAAGAACACGAGTTAGGAACCAGCTTAGCAAGAAAGCGATCCTTAGAGGAAATGAGCAAGGACTACATTCTCATAGGAAAACAATTGTTCAAACGAGGGAAGGATAACCAACTAAGATTATGTGTGCATGAAGGAGAATATCTACCCATATTAATTCGTGCCATCAACATACTATGATTAGCAAGGCTATTTTTGTTCTCACTTGTTCATTCACTAGTTTCTGATTTAGATAATCAAAATTTGGGTTTGCAATAAAACAGTTCTAAAACTATTCATATTCTCCATATTCTTGCACACACATGCACACACACACACACACACTCTTCATACCTCTTAGGCAGACAATTTCTTATATCTAGTTCTTATTTCTACCTAGATTTAGATATTGTCAGTTTGTATCATATTCACACATTGTGATTTGCATTGGAATATAAGATAGTGTAGGTGAGCATCCTACTTTACTATTACACTTTGAAGCTCCTGTGTATTCTCTCTTTATCTCTCACTCATCTTCTTTTTTAGTATTAAGGTGTGTATGCTAAGGTTCATGTGTTGGAAGATCCTATAAACCAGTGATTTATTGTTATTGAGGCCTACCCATTTCCAACATTTAGTATCAGAGCATAGTTGACATACACCCTTAACAAGATGAGTGATTATAGACTTGAGAATGAAGACAAGCTTGAGGGAATGTCTAATCATCCAATGTGGAGTTTTATGATGATGAATGTGTTAGTATCAAAGGACTTATGGACTATTGTCAATGACACTTATCCAAGGCCAAGACAATTTAAAGAAGATGGTGCTTCATCTTCTAGAAGACCTACTATTCCTATTTCTGCTCAAGAAGAGGTTAGTGAAGAAGAAGGAACCACTTCATCATTAGGAGTCCATACTACTACCAGATTACTTCCTAGAGAAGATCAATCTAGATGGGATTCAAGGGATTCACAAGCACTTTCATATATTGCTATGGGAGTCAAGAGGCGTACTATAACCTAGATTAGGTCATGCAAAAGTTCTCATCAGGCTTGGTTGGAGTTAGAGAATCTCTATCAGAGCAGAAGCCCTGATAGGAAAGCTCATCTAAGGAGACAACTAGCCAACACAAGGATGAAAGTTGGTGAATCAGTTCAGACACATATTTTGAAGCTCAAAGATTTAGGAGATTAGTTACTCAGTGTTGGAGTCAATATTTCAGATGAAGAGATGTTAAACACACTTCTAAACTCACTTCCATCTATATATCGTGCTTTTTATGCTTCTTTATCTCTCTCTACTACAAGAGATAGAGAACTTTTATTTGAAGATCTAGAATTAGTGTTACTTCAAGATGAAGATCAATAGAAAGTTATGAAAGAGAATGATGAAGCCATCTTATCATTGTTGAAGGGAAAGAAGAAGAAGGAGACAAAGAAGAAGAAGAAGAGTTAGCAATCCAAGAAGGAAAGTAAGTCTTGTAATCCTAATTCTTCCAATCTTGCCACTAATGCTTCCTCTACACCCAAAGAAAAGTCTTTGACTACATCTGATTCAAAGAAAGGAGTATGCCATTACTGTAAGAAACCAGGTCATTACATAGCAGAATGAAAAACAAGGATTTTCAATGAAAAGAAGAAAACATCAAGTATTAGTGTTGAAGACGATCCAAAACCTAAATCTTCAAAGGTAGATTCATTTGCATGTGTTACTATTGAAGAAGTAGCTTGGATCATGAAGCATTAAATGCAATCTCAACTAATCCTTGGATTTTTTATTCTGGAGCTAGTAAGCATATGAAAGGTTGTAGAAAGGTATTTTCTTCCCTTTCTAACTCTTCAGGTAGAAGAGTGACCATTGCAGATGTTCAATATGATTTGGATGTTGTAGGTATTGGACAAGTGTACCTAAGGTCAAGAGCAGGAGGAAATTTCACAATTTCCAATGTTCTTTATCTTTTAGACATGAAGAAGAATTTTCTCTCTATCTCTACTTTCTTGTTAGATGGTTATAAAGTTGTTTTTAAGAAAAAATCATGTCAAATCCTCTCATCCGATGAGGAGCATCATCTACTTTAAGTTGAAAACAAAAGTGGAATATTTGTATTGTCCAAAATAATTCATGCTAATGTTGCTAGGTCTACTACACCTAAGGAGCACATCAAGTTATGGCATGCTAGATTTGGTCATATCAGTTATATAGCTCTCAAGCACATCAAATTTCATGGAATGGTAAGAGAGTTTTCCTACTTTTTCTTTACTAGTTCATGCAGAGTCAGGTGAAGGATGTCTTCAAGGAAAGGTTCACAAACCACCTTTCAAGAAGCATGGATATATCATAGCCACAAGCAAGTTGCAAATCATACATTCAGATGTGAATGGCTCGATGAGAACCGATTCTATTCAAGGTTTTTAGGTAATTTGTTACGTTCATTGATGATTTCTAAAGATATTCATGGATTTGTGGTCTTGAAGTGAAGTCATAGGTTTTTTGTACTTTCGAGAAGTTATTAGCTATGGTTGAAAATGAAAGTCAATCAAAGATCCAAATTTTGAGAAGTGATAGAGGATATTGCTTATATGCCATAACAAAATGGTGTTGTAGAGAGAAAGAATATGATACTTGTTGAGATGATGCATAGTATGATGTCATCCAAAAAGCCTTCTCCCAAGTTTTGTTTTGATGTAGTACATATAGCTAATCACATTCTAAATAGGTCTTCCATAAAAGCTTTGTAGGTCATTACACCTTATGGATCTTATTATGGGAAGAAACCCAATGTGAGTTACTTTAAAGTATCCGATTCCCCAGCTTATGTTCACATTGAGAAGAAGGATTTTGGTAAGCTTGATGTAAAAGAAATTAACGCTATCTTTTTGGTTATGCAATTGAAAGCAAAGGATACAGATTCCATGTTCCAGATACATGTGATATCCTACTCTCATGCAATGCCTATATTGTAAAAAGTCAGATTTATGATAACAAGGATGAGATTCCAGAATTCAGTTTGTTTCAAGATCTTTTTGTAGGTATTGGTCATTGTTATGAGGTCATGTAGTGCCCAACAACATACATTGGAAAAGTTTGTATTTGTAGGTTTCTGGAGTAAAGAAAGTGATTTGCCAACCATTAGGCTGATGCCTATCATTGTATCATGGTTATTATTTTTTCAGGCTTCATTTTCCTAGGGAAATGCTACCAATTTTTTTATAGCCACATGCCGTTATATGCCATGAGGGAACTAGAGAGATATTGTGTTGCAAGAGAGAGGAAGTCTCATGTGTGTAACATAATTAAAATCATGCAGAGTAATTGAAGTAGAGAAGAAGATGCATGAGTGAATGCATGTGTACATAGATGGTATGATTTCAAGAAAGATGAAATGTATGATGCATTTTCTATCTATACAAGACCATTTTATCTATCTCCAAGATAAGTTAGGGTGAGTAGAAAGTAGATGGTAAAAGTATCATGATTAGGCCAAGCTTCTTTTAGAAAGTAAATGACAAAAGATAGATTATCTTTTTCATTTTCATTTAGGTTGGGAATGTTTGCAGGATGGAGTCCTTAGAGTAACCAAGATTTTCTCCAAGAGAAATTTTAGTTAAAGTAGCTAGATGAATGTTAGAATCTATGTCTAAGAGAGATAAAAGAACGATTGTAGAACATCTTAGTATGATTGATAGCAAAGAAATAATTATTTCCATAAGGGTGCATGAGCATTCTAACTCTAAGATTCTGTACTTTAGATAGTTTTTAGAGTTCAAGAATGGGAGACTAAGTATGTGTCTAAGTTGTTGGAGACACAAGAAAATAAGTATGACTCTAAGATTAGAGTACAAGGTGTAAAGTTAAATCGTCTAAAGCTAAAGAGACTATTGGCATCATACATGCAAAGAAGCAAGTACAGACATACATGCAGATCTAGCACTAAGGCAACCCATTAAAATTTTCCAAACCTTACATCATTTTAAAAGTGATTCTCATCACTAAAAACCATTGTTAATACCGTTTCACCTTTTTGTAGCTCCATTTTGTGCAAGCCGAGGCGTCCTCGAGCTTGAGGAGCTTTAGAAGTAATTGCCTACCAATTTTGCGACACTTCCACCTATCGCGACACTTCGACCCGACCTATCGCGATACACTAGCTTATCGCATGAATTTTTAGGGTGAATTAATTGTTTGAATTGAGGTACTTTGGGTTTAATTTTGGAGACGTTGGGATGATATTAGAGCCTTAGAAGTGGGCAAAATACCTAAAAACCAGGGAGGAATTTCTTGAACACTGAGAGCCTCTCTTGATCCCTAAGTGCCTGAATGGTCATAACTTCACCATACGAACTCCGATTGATGAGATTTTGGTCGTGTTGGAAAGCTTGTTGAGAATCCTACGTGGACCTCGACTGGTTTTTGTAAGAATAATACGAGGAGTTTCAGAACATAATTTTAAGTTGACCCCTAGGTGGGACTAGGTGGTCATAAGATTTTGAGGGTACAGTGAGTTACTCCAAGGGGGGCCTGTAATTGTTGATGTGTGTCTTTCAATCCATTATGGTAAAGGAGCTATATTAAGTTGTGAAATTTTGCAAGAACATTGCGTGCAATCCAGGCAATTCAAAGCAAGCTAGCAAGGGTGAGTACCAAGCTTGGGAGAAGGCTTCCTGGGCTAGTGTAGCAGTCTGAGCAACCAGAGGCTTGAGGTTGGATGTTCTCTCAACCCTCCTTTGTCGATTCCTAGCTTATGCTAGTACGACTTAGGTGTGGTGATTAATTAGAGCAACGCTAGGCACTAATCAAGTCCAAGAGAACTAATCGACAAAGTACAAGCATTAAGTAGAGCTTAAGTGCAAAAATTCTAAGGAACAAAAGTAAACTTGAATCGAGCAATTATCAAGTGCGAAATTCACTTAAGTACTCCTGACGACGTGATTTCAAACAAGAGCTTAACACAATAGTCAACTATAAAGAACAAAGTGATTGGTGCAAATTAACCTGCAACGAGAGTGTACTTGGGACCAAGGGGGTAGAGAAACCAGGCATATGAGCGTTAGGTCAAGCAGACACTTAGGCCGAGACCGACAAAGCCTTAGATCTTTTGAAGCTAGTGTCAATCACACTGCTAGGTCTTGGGCCCAACAGTTGAGTGATTGCTCGTACACTCCCAGATCTGAAACAAGTGATTCTGAGATGTCCTATAACATGGAGAGACCAGTAGGTAGTTCAGGGGTGGCGTACCTAGAAAAGCCAGAAGGACCTTACAAGACTCAATTGGAATACATCAGGACTAATCGTCTAGGTGCTCGCATCTACGAAGACGGCCTGAGAAGATGGGTGGTCCAGATTAAGAACCCCGATCAACCCCACAGACTAGAACACCCGGTAGTCAAGTTCGAGAATGGAGCATATCTAGATAAAGAGGGGACTATGTATGTAGTCACCGATCACCCAGACAGGACAGACGAATTTGGCAATGTGATCGCTGAGACTGACATGGGTGACGATCGCTGAGACTGACATGGGTGACATAGAGCAAGGAAACTTAGAGAGAGAGCCGAGGACTCCCCGTGGTAAATCTATCTTGACCAGAATCATGACTCCAGAGTGGATTCCCCAGGATAATAAAAGCATAGATTTGCTTTTAAACCAAGAAACCGATGAGGCTTTTTGGAGATATAAGCCTGCCCAGCCTCATGAAGTAGGTGCTCTCACAATCTATGAGTTTAAAGACCGTGATAGTCCAGGCAAAGTAACCTACCTAGACAATACATCAGAGAGGATCTTCATGGTCACTGTGCATGGCAGACATGCCTACACATGGAAGGGTGAATTTGTTTTTCCCCAACCTCGGTCCAATGTGTCCCATAGCCACGAAGGAGCTGGGACCTCCCAAGCTCATGGAGCTCAAAGGGATAGAAGTAGAGACAGACCTGAGGTAAGCTTTGCCAACCCCCTGGGAAGAGAAAGGATGAGAACAACAATGGAGAGAGAAGAAACCGAGAGATCGAGAGCCCCAAGGAACCAAAGAAATGCTAACGATTTCCCTTTGCCAAGGCCAAGAGAACACACTAGGACCCTGAGGCCAACCCAGTTGGTGAAGTCCATGAAGAACTATTTCAATGGCACAGGAGACCCATACGATCATGTAGCTGAATTTAGACAAGTCTTGAGAGTTGAAGAAGTGGAGGACCTATTCACGCAATACAATGCTTTTGGTCTAACCCTTAGGAACACTGCCCTTACTGTTGGAGCAAGTCTATGACAAGCCTAAGTATTGTCTTGAGTCTCACAAAGTCTTAGAAGAAGCTTTAAAAACAAGACTATGTAAAGTTCACTTGTGAACTACCTCTTGTAACTTTTGAAGAGTTTACTTAATGTAAAAGTAAGAGAATCTTAAGTGGTTGAGCCCACATGATCAAGAATGGAAAGAGGAGCCACGAATTTGTGATTTGTGGTAGGTAGAGAATCAAATCAATCATTGATTGATTGGAGAGTGATTGAGGGAAGTTAACCTCCCAAACTCAACTATAAATAGATGGCAGTTTTAGTCGTGGTTAGAGAGACCTATGTGAAGACCTCCAAGAGCTGAGCTTTATGCCATATCAAGGTGTGATTACAAGGCACACATATGTATCAGTAAGTCATTGTATTGTACAAGCAATATACTTTCATTTTCATGATTATTTGAGTTCATCTTTCCATGTTCTTGTGATGTGTACTACTCACTGCCATTACTTCAGTTTTTCTCAGTCAGCTTGCAGAGATTGTTTCTCTGCACTTGGTTCATCATTTTCAGTGATTTAACTTGGTAAAGTTAGCTCTATAAGTCTACTATATGCTCACAAATTTTCATGTCATTTGGATGTTGGAATCTTCAGTTATGTTCATTTGAAGTCAACAGGGTATGTTCATCTTCACTTCTCTGTCAGGTACCCGACTTTTTCAGTCATCTTGTCAGAGTCATTTCGCAGTGTTTACTCATCCAAATTCAGTGATTTTAAGCTTGTTGGATGCAGCTTACTGTCTAGTATAAGCATACAAATTTTCATGATCATTGGATTCTTACATCTTGAGTTATGTTAATTTTTCTACTCACTGGTCTATTTCTGTAGCAGCCCGTGAAAATCGGGATGATGTCATCACTTGTTAAAAGTCATTCTCAGTGTGTGGTTTGTTATTTTTGATGAGATTACTCTCTAAAGTTAGCTCTTTAAGCTACCTAGCCTGCCCCAAGAGGAATTAATCTAATTGCTGCTGTGCTCAGAGAATTATGTAAAACACTGGACATGTGTATCAACCAAGAATAGCAAGTTTTCACCTCTGAGCTAACTCCAACTTATCTGTTTTGATCTATCTTTTTGAGAGTGATCTTCCAAGGTACATAGGGTGTCTAATACATCCATTGGCAAGCTAAAAGGGCCCACCATCTACTCCTGGAGTTCATTTGGCTGGTGTAGAGCAAAGATTTTGCAACACCTCTTCATCTTCAACACATACCTATCCATCTCTTCACAGTGGTATCAGAGCAAGGTTGGACAACATGGCAGATGGATTTCCTTCATCAATTGACAAATTGGACAGAGGTAACTACTCAGCTTGGTCATTAAGAATGGAAGCTTATCTCCAAGGTAGAAGTTTATATGGTTATGTGGCTGGAGATGAAGTTATGCCAAGTTTCAGGAACAAAAGTCAACCAACACAAGAAGAGCAAGAAAGATTGAGCACATGGTGCTCCAAGGATGCACTTGCAAGGTCTTATCTCCTCAACTCTATCTCAGATTTTTTGTTGCGTCACATTAGAAGTTGTAAGACATCTCAGGAAGTGTGGGATGCACTTGAAGCTTTCTTTGCTTCAAGTACTAAAGCTAGGAAGCATCAACTATGGCTGGATTTCACAACTCTCAAGAAGGCTCCCAAACAAAATGTGACTGATTTTGTCACAAAGCTCAAGGACATAGCAGATCAGTTGGGAAGCATTGGAGAGGTAATAGATGAAGAGCAAATTGTAAGGCAGGTCATCAATGGCTTGAAGGCAGATGACAAGTGGGAAGCATTCACCACAGCTATGGATTTGTACATGGACATGCATGTACCTGATTTCAACACACTCATTGGACAATTACTTACTCAAGAGGCAAAGCTTATCAAAAATGGAGAAAGCTCTAAAGGTAATCAATCTTCAGCTTTATACACGGATAAAAGCAAGTCTAAAGATAACAAAGGAAAGGCAAAGAAAGTGGATGATGAAGCAGGTACATATCAAGCTAACTATGCAGGTAGAGGAAGACATGGCAGAGGTAGAGGAAGAGGAGGTAGACAAGGCAGGGGGAGATCTCAAGACTCCAACTCATGTTCTATTTGTGGATTAACTAATCATACAACTGAAAATTGCTTTAGGAATTCCAGGAATCAAAGAGGCAGAGGATACAATAGAGGAAGTTATGGCTACTCAAGAGGAAGGTTCAACAACTACCATGGCAACTACAACAACTACAATCATTCAAACTATCAAGGAGGCTACAAAGGAAGGAGAGACTACAATAACTACACAGAAGACTCAAACAAAGAGGATTCATTATTGATCATGAACATGGCTATGCCACAAGGTAAATCTGATGAGCATATTTTCTACATAGATTCAGGTTGTTCAAATCATGTGGCAGGAAATGTGGCACTCCTATCAGATTTAGAAGATCCAAGGAATAAGCATGAGGTACAAACAGGAGATGATACAAAACATCCTGTGGAGAAAATAGGCAATGTCAAAGCACCTGATGGAAACATCAACCTACTCAGTAAGGTACTCTATGTCCCTACCATTACAAAGAATTTGATAAGTGTTAGGCAGATAGTAGAGAAAGGGTTGCAAGTCAGGTTCACAAAGGCAGGAGCATTTGTTGAAGATCCAAGTCAAGGATTCAGAAGAATTGCAAAAGGTGAAAAGACAGGTAGATTGTTCACATTTGAATTACAGGACACTAGAAACATTGCTCTATTTAATTATGGCAGTCAGACACTCACAGAATTGGAAGTATGGCACAAAAGGTTAGCACATATTGGTGAAAGGTCATTAAAGCAAATTTGCAGGGACCAAAGTGTACTTGGACTCCCTAATTTGTCAAAACAACATATGATTTATAAGTGTAGTGCATGTCAGTTTGGAAAGTCTCACAGGTTACCATTCATGAAGAAAGGTTATATGCATGGAGATCTCTTGGAGTTGGTTCATACAGATGTATGGGGACCAAGCAAGGAAGCTTCAATATTAGGATCAAGGTATTATGTTTCCTTTATTGATGATTGCAGCAGATGGACTATCCTATTCTTTATGAAACACAAAGATGAAGTTTTTTCATGTTTCAAAAGATATTTGGCTCTTGTGGAGAATCAAACAGGTAAATCACTAAAAAGGCTAAGGTCAGATGGAGGGGGAGAATACTTCTCCCATGAGTTTGATTCTTTTCTTCAAGAAAGAGGAATCAAAAGAGAGGTAACTACAAGGTACACTCCTGAGCAAAATGGAGTGGCAGAAAGGAGGAATAGGACAATTGTTGAAGCTGCAAGGTCTATGTTAAATGAAAAGCATTTACCTAATTACTTATGGGCTGAGGCTGTATCTACAGCCACTTACTTGATTAACAGGTTGCCTTCAAGATCCCTTGATGGGATGACTCCATATGAGGCTTGGAATGGAAGAAGACCAAGTTTAGATCATTGTAAAATTTTTGGATGTATTGCTTTTGCTCATGTTCCTTCACAGGTTAGAGGCAAGATGGATCCAAAAGCAGAAAGGTGTGTATTTATTGGATATGACAACAATCAAAAGGGCTACAGGTTATACAACCCTACCAACAAAGGATTCTTGGTAAGCAGAGATGTAGTTTTTGATGAGAACAATTCATGGTATGAAGATTCATGCAGGAAGATCAATTTACCATATGATCTTGAAGAAGATTTTCCAAAGCTTGGTAGAGAACAATCAAAGATTGAAGAACAAGACACCTCAGAGGATGATGAAGAATGTCAGATGGAAAAGATCAAAGCATGGAAGTCTAAAGGTAAAGCAAAATTGCAGGAACTTGGACATGAGGCAGAATCATCACATCATGGCCTAAGAAGATCTATGAGGGAAAAGAAAAAACCAGAAAGGTATGGGTTTGACACCTCATTAGTAACTAAACATTCTATCTACATAGCACAGGACATAAACCAAGAGGAGCCATCATCATTTGAAGAGGCCAAAGCAAAAACAGAATGGAAGCATGCAATGAAGGAAGAGATTGAAGCACTCGAGGAAAACAACACTTGGGATTTGGTGCCCAAGACTTCATCCATGAAGGTAATAGGCTCAAGATGGGTCTATAAACTCAAGAAGAATTCTGATGGTTCAATTAACAGGTATAAGGCAAGGCTTGTGGCAAAAGGCTTTGCACAAACTCAGGGAATTGATTATGAGGAGACCTTCTCTCCTGTGGCAAAGATGCTTACTATTAGGGTTTTGCTTAGTATTGCCTCTTCCAAGAATTGGAAGATACTTCAACTAGATGTGAAGAATGCATTCTTGAATGGTTGGATAACAGAAGAGGTATATATGGCACAACCACCTAGTTTTGAGAATCAAGTTTATCCTGATTATGTGTGTAAACTTAACAAAGCATTGTATGGTCTCAAGCAAGCTCCAAGAGCTTGGAATTTCAGGCTTGTTTCATTCTTGCAGGACAAAGGCTTTCAACCAAGCAAAGCAGATCCTTCACTCTTTATTAAAAAGAGTAATTCCGAGGTCATCTATCTATGTGTATATGTAGATGATATTATACTGACAGGAAATGATGCAGATGGTATGAAGAAGATCAAAGATCAGATGAGAGAAGAGTTCAAGATAAGTGATTTGGGTTCACTTACCTACTTCCTAGGTTTGGAAGTTGTCTACAAAGATCATGGTTTGTTTCTCACTCAAAGAAAGTACATTAAGGACATGTTGGCAAAATTCAAGATGCAAGATTGTAAGATTGCAGGTACTCCAATGGAGGTCAATCACAAATTGAGCTCACATGAAGGTGAACTCATAGAGGACATCACATCATATTAAAGTCTAGTGGGTAGTCTCAACTATGCCACATTGACAAGAGTAGATATATGTTACAGTGTGAGTGTGCTAAGCCAATTTATGCACACACCAAGGAAACCACATATGGATGCTGCCAAAAGGATACTCAAATATCTCAAAGGAACCATAAATGAAGGACTTTATTATCCTTATGTATCTGATTTAGATTTGAAGCTATTTTCTGATGCAGATTGGGCTGGCTCCAAGGAAGATAGAAGGAGCACTTCAGGTTATCTTACCTTTGCAGGTTCAAAGCTTATTTCATGGTCATCCAAGAAGCAACCCACAGTTGCTCTCTCTTCTACTGAAGCTGAATATAGAGGTCTTGCTATAGCTACACAAGAAGCTATGTGGATGAAGACATTGTTCAAAGATCTTGGATTGGAGTTTGGAACTCTAACTATTTTTGGTGACAATATAAGTTCTATTCACTTGGCTGCTAATCCTATTTTTCATGCAAGGACTAAACATATTGAAGTTCATTATCATTATGTACGAGAGAAGATCCTAAGCAAGGAGATTCAAATATCATATGTGTCCACTCATCAACAATGTGCAGATATTCTAACTAAAGCATTGGATGGGACAAAGCTTTGCAAATTCAAGGCTATGATTGGTTTGCAGGTAATCTTGGAAGATTGAAGACCTCAAGCATACTTGGCTTGAGGGGGAGCTGTTGGAGCAAGTCTATGACAAGCCTAAGTATTGGCTTGAGTCTCACAAAGTCTTAGAAGAAGCTTTAAAAACAAGACTATGTAAAGTTCACTTGTGAACTACCTCTTGTAACTTTTGAAGAGTTTACTTAATGTAAAAGTAAGAGAATCTTAAGTGGTTGAGCCCACATGATCAAGAATGGAAAGAGGAGCCACGAATTCGTGATTTGTGGTAGGTAGAGAATCAAATCAATCATTGATTGATTGGAGAGTGATTGAGGGAAGTTAACCTCCCAAACTCAACTATAAATAGATGGCAGTTTTAGTCGTGGTTAGAGAGACCTATGTGAAGACCTCCAAGAGCTGAGCTTTATGCCATATCAAGGTGTGATTACAAGGCACACATATGTATCAGTAAGTCATTGTATTGTACAAGCAATATACTTTCATTTTCATGATTATTTGAGTTCATCTTTCCATGTTCTTGTGATGTGTACTACTCACTGCCATTACTTCAGTTTTTCTCAGTCAGCTTGCAGAGATTGTTTCTCTGCACTTGGTTCATCATTTTCAGTGATTTAACTTGGTAAAGTTAGCTCTATAAGTCTACTATATGCTCACAAATTTTCATGTCATTTGGATGTTGGAATCTTCAGTTATGTTCATTTGAAGTCAACAGGGTATGTTCATCTTCACTTCTCTGTCAGGTACCCGACTTTTTCAGTCATCTTGTCAGAGTCATTTCTCAGTGTTTACTCATCCAAATTCAGTGATTTCAAGCTTGTTGGATTCAGCTTACTGTCTAGTATAAGCATACAAATTTTCATGATCATTGAATTCTTACATCTTGAGTTATGTTAATTTTTCTACTCACTGGTCTATTTCTGTAGCAGCCCGTGAAAATCGGGATGATGTCATCACTTGTTAAAAGTCATTCTCAGTGTGTGGTTTGTTATTTTTGATGAGATTACTCTCTAAAGTTATCTCTTTAAGCTACCTAGCCTGCCCCAAGAGGAATTAATCTAATTGCTGCTGTGCTCAGAGAATTATGTAAAACACTGGACAGGTGTATCAACCAAGAATAGCAAGTTTTCACCTCTGAGCTAACACCAACTTATCTGTTTTGATCTATCTTTTTGAGAGTGATCTTCCAAGGTACATAGGGTGTCTAATACATCCATTGGCAAGCTAAAAGGGCCCACCATCTACTCCTGGAGTTCATTTGGCTGGTGTAGAGCAAAGATTTTGCAACACCTCTTCATCTTCAACACATACCTATCCATGTCTTCACACTTACATGGTTTCAACCCATGAACGAGAGGCAGTTTAGGAGCATAGGCCAAATTTTAGAGGCTTTCGTCACTGAATTCTCTAAGAGTGGCATACGGCATAATACCTCCTCCCTGATTCATAGCTTTAAGCAAACACCTCAAGAGACGGTCAAACTAGCAGGAAGACGGTTTAGGCAATACCTAGAGAGGTGCCCAATGCCTGAGTTACCCACACCAGCCAAGCAAGTGGCTTTTTTCTTTAGATGGATTGTTGAGCACCAAGCTCAGGTCTTATGTGTATTTGAAGGACCCCAGAACTATAGAAGAATTCGTGCGCATGTGCATAGACATTGAGGATAATCTAGGAGAGGAGTTGGAGCTATCAAAAATCTACAAGGATTCAGATAGCTCTAGTAGCCTTATGTCATGTCAATCCACATCCATTGAAGAACTTGCAGAGAAGGTAGCTCAAAAACTAGGTGTCTCTCGCAAACAAATTCCAAGATTTGCCCCAGTTAAGCGGTGCTATACTTGTGGAGGTGATCATATGGCAAACGTATGTCCCATTATGGCCCAACCCCAAGTGAATCCTAGTAACCAATACTGCACCATAGAACGGAGGTACACCAACCACACCGCACAAGACTGCCCTTATAACAAACAAACTATCAGGGCAAATTACCCTCAACCATATCCTCAACAGGGTAGATACCAGAATTAGTACCCACCTAAATAATATAGTAGACCACAACAACCCTATCAAAACCAACAAAGGCCTCAACCCGTGTTAGTGCAACAACCTCCTGCTCCAACCAATGTGATTCCAGTAAGCTGTAGAAGAGAATCTGAACAGAGCCATAGTCCCAGTCACACCGTTGCTATCAGACAGTGATCCAAGTGACCATAGTTTTGACTCCACACATATTGACAGCCCACGGGCTTACTACATGTAGTCACCCGAGCATAACGAGTCATACTATTATGAGGACCCAAGTGAAAATAGTGGGGAGCCTGAGTATGCTAATGTCATGTACACAAACCCCAACTCTAGAACTCAACCTAGGCAGGTACGACCGCCATTTCTTAGAGGACCTTGCTTCAGATGTCACGGAGATCACCTCATACGTGATTGTCCACTGCCTGCCCCTACACAACCCCAACCAGTGACAATTCAGGGCTTTTTTCAAGATTGCGGGAAAGAGCATCTCTTAAGAGATTGCCCGAAGAACCCCAATAACCTACCAAAAATCACTCCTATCAATGTCATTGGGTTAGTGGTAGACTCTACGGGAAGTATAACTTCCACATCCCTTGTGCATGTGGTCACTAGAGCTCAAGCCTTGCAGCAAACCCAAGGAGTAGGACAGGAAAAGAGTTCTGAGGTTAGTGAGACAGAGAGTATAACCAAGAAGAGGACAAGAGCATGGAGAGATAGCCAGGAGAGAATGAAAAGAAAATGATCACATAAAATGAGCGAACTTGAAGAAAGCTTGAGAGAGACCAAAGCAAAGATAAGTGAATTCGCATCTCAAAACCACTCTCACACTACCCCACCACCACCACCATTTCCGTCTCCCTCCAACCCATCACCTTCCATCCCCCAACTTTCTAATCCACCATACATAGCCCACCCACCACCCAGAGTAGGATCAGTCCTCGCCGATCCCACTCTTGAGGATCTAGACATGATGCTTAAAGCATATCAGGCCAGAATCCAAGAAGGGCCAAACGTGACAGATCATGAGAAATGTTACCCTAGAGCCGATCTAGAGTTAGAGCGAACAAAGCTTTGTGCTAAGATGGTAGAATTGGCGCAAGCCATGTTTTAAGTCAGTCGCTTGTTCAATAGCCCTAGCTCCACTAGAACACCATTGCATTTTGATGGTCTATTAGATAGATTGGAGAGGTTACTTACAAAGTCTGCGAAAGGAGCCACCTCCCAGATTAAGGAGAGTGCAAGAGATAGAATAAGCATTCCTCCCCAGGAAGCTTATGTGCCTAACTCCACTGAACCAGACACCTCTTCTTCTATGAATAGGTATTCACGAGAGTTCTTGAGAGAGATTCAAGAAGAGAAATGGGCTAAAGAAAGTGAAGATCCACCTCCAACTGAACTTATAGATGACGTGCACGATCAATTCCCACAAGACATCCCTTCCATTTATGGAGAGCAGGAGAGTGCCCAATCTCATGAGAGGTTAGACTTCGAGTCTAATTCCTTGCAAGAATTACCCCATTTCACAGGGCCTTGGGAAACTAAGTCCACATGCATGAGAGCGCCCACGGTCATGATAAGAAACAAAGATTCGATCATACCTAGGAATACGGAGGTAGTAAAGAACACTAAAGTGCACTGCAAACTCACTTTAGAAGAGCTACTCAAAGTTAAGCCATAAGTGTGGAAACACGTAGCCAATCAAGTGCCAGATGTAGCGAAATCGCGTTCCTAGGTAGGATCTCATAGAACAGTGCCAGAAATACCATTGGATAAGATAGGAGACATGCGTGAAGGAGAAGAAGGAAATACCTATCTCCCAGTTACCCATCAGGGATACACAACCAAGGCAATTTTGGACTCAGGTGCAGGAGTTGCAATTGCTACCACCTCCCTGTGGAAGCATTGGGGCAAGTCAGCACTCAGGCCGACGAGAATGAAATTGCAGATGGCCGATGGTCATATTGAGAGGCCCTTAGGATTGCTAGAAGGAAGAACTCTCACTACATGTGGTGTTGAGTTTGAGCATACTTTTGCTATATGCGACTTTAGCAAAAACCAAGCCTACAAGATGATTTTGGGAAGGCCATTTATGCGGCAATTGCAAGTGGTACAGGATTGGGGAACCAATTCCTTGTATTTGCAACATCTAGGTGTTACAACCAAAGTTAATCTCAAGGATTAGTCTCATAGAGATGTCCCTCTCATCCAACGGAATCCCATCCATAGAGCCAAAGATGATACTGAGTCAGTGCATTCCATAGGATCAGGATCCTCATGGATGCATGAAGACACCCACTTATGGATGTGCAAGGTAGCAGTAGAAGAAGAGAAGAGAGAAAAAGCCCGAGAGGTAGGTGCAAAAGAAACCCATAGATCAATTCAAGACCCAGCCTATGCACCTGTAGTTTTTCCTGACGAAGAATTTGAGCCTCACGGCTGGGCTGAAATTTTAGCAACAATGGATCTAGCCATCAACGAAGAACAATGGACACCCCACTGTGACGAGGATGGCTATGACATTTCAATCTTCTCCATAGAGCCAATCTTGGGAGACTCAATTTTAGAAGAATGCGAACCTAGCCCTGATGCATTTGAGGATGCAAGTGACTCCGATTTAGAGTCAATCATTATGGACCCACAATTTGCATCAGATGAAGAATACTTCTATGAAATAGAAGTTCACTGTTGGCATACAAGCCAGATGAAGAGCATACTAGCACAACGGAGCAATCATGCACAATACGGCAACAAGGCCCAATCATTTTTTCCATGGACCATTTACAACTCAAGTGATTTTAATCACTACATAAACATTGTAAATTCCGTTTTTGGTAGAATAGACTGCATTTTGTTCAAGCCAAGGAGTCCTCGAGCTTGAGGAGTAGAATTAGCTACATATCAATTTTCATAATTTTTAGACTTCGTTTGAGCCCTCAAATAGACTCTAGAACCTAATTTTTAACTAGGCCGGACACTAGGTCTGGACAAGGCCAAAGCTAGTGAGAAAACTATAAAAAGAGCTAGAGAGCTCATTTTGGGGGTTAGATTGTTTGTGAATTGAGCTTATGTAAGAGACTTTTTTGACTAATGCAAAGAACTTCATTGTTCCTCTCCTTGTTCTTGCCTTGTGTGCGCGTGTGTGTATGTGTGTGCATGCTTGTGTGCTTCTCACTCACACACTTGTGCCTTCACTTGCTCATAGTCTTCATAGTAGTCCTCACGTCTCCACGGATTGACAATTATGAGGTGAATCTTCTCACGTTGGTACTCACCATTGTGCTAGAGTGACACCAAATTTGGCGCCGTTGCCGGGGAGAGAGCTTGGAGGACGAGCGTGTGATGGTAAGACGTCGAGTTGAGACATTGGAGTTATAGGTAATATCCTTCCTTTTCTTTATTTTTCTTCATTTTTTCCTTATTTTCGCATCACCATCATCACCATCATCATCCCCACCATCTCCCACCTCCATCTCCATCTCCACAAAAAATTTCAGTTTTTTGGTCATATTACACTCCCCACCTCATTTCCCTCATTTCATTGTGAGAGAGAGCGAGAGAGAGCTTGCATGCTATCTGTTTTTGGTGTGTTTTTGAGCTTTTGTTGCAAGAACTAGCTGTACCACCTTCTCCAGCAGTGTGCGCAGGTACGATAGACTCTGCACAGGTCCCGGGACGACGACCTCTATCTGTCGCGACACACAGAAAAACTTAATATTTTTTGAATGCGTGTTTGGCACGGTAACCTACACCATTAGAGCACTCCAAATCACTAGAAGTTTCTCAAAAATTTGCGTTTTTTCAGTCTATCGCGACAGACACCATCTATCGCGATAGACACCGTCTATCGCGACAGACACCGTCTATCGCGACAGACACCCGTCTATCGTGACAGACAGAGACCCATGATAGACCCCGTCTATCACGACAGACACCTGTCTATCGCGACAGACCAAATTCCACGACAGATCTAGTCTATCAGGACAGACACCGTCTATCGCGACAGACCAAAACCACGATAGACGATAGACACCATTGTTGAGAGCAGTATGGGCACCCAAGGACTGACTAGACAAGGAAGCCAGGGAACCCAAGGATTGACTAGACAAGGAAGCCAACGGAGAGAGTCAGAACAAGGTGAAGGAGTAAGTAGACAAAGCAGTCGACGCAAATCTGGCAGATAGACCCTTCAATTTTTCCAATCTACATCTTTTAACAGTGATTCTTATCACTAACAATCATTGTAAATACCATTTCATATTTTTGTAGCTCCATTTTGTGCAAGCCAAGGAGTCCTTGAGCTTGAGGAGCCTTAGAAGTACTTACATATCAATTTTCGTATTTTTTAGACTCCGTTTGAGCCCTCAAATTGGCCCTGGAACCTAATTTTTAACTAGGCCGGACACTAGGTCTGGGCAGGGCCAAAAGCTAGTCAAAAACTATAAAAAGAGCTAGAGAGCTCATTTTTGAGGTTGGATTGTAATTGAAACAAACTTGTAAGAGCATTTTGAAAGTAATCTAAAAGCTCCATTGATTCTCTCTCTTTGTCTTGCCGTGTGTGCGCGTGTGTGTGTATGTGTGTGCATGCTTGTGTGCTTCTCACTCACGCACTTGGGCCGCCACTTGCTCGAGGTCTTCATACCATCCTCACGTCTTCCCGGATTGACATTAAAGGAGGTGCTACTCATCATTGAGCTACACTAAATTTTGGCGCCGTTGCCGGGGAACGAGCTTTGAGGACGAGCGTGTGATGGTAAGACGTAGAGTTGACGCGTTGGAGTTGTAGGTATTTTCTTCACTCTCATCGATTTTCTTTTACTTTCTTTACCATCTTCATTTCCATCATCATCATCACCATCTACCACCTCCATCTCCATCATCGCGAAAATTTCAGTTTTTTGACTATATCCCCACCTCCACCTCATTTCCCTCATTTCACTTGTGAGAGAGAGCGAGAGAGCGAAATTGCATGTGCTGTTTTTGCATGTTTCTTGAGCTATCTTGCAGGTACAGGTCACATCACCATCTCCAGCTTCCCGCACAGGTACGGAACTCGACGAAACTATCTCGCAGTCGCCGCCTTCTGTCCATCGCGATTGACAGAAATTTTCACTTGTTGGTACATCTGAGTGCACCACAGTGGACTAGAGACCCTGCACACCACATTCCCACTAAAATTTTTGAAAATCTTGCAAAATTTCAGTCCATCGCGATTGACAGCCCTGTCCATCGCGATTGACAGCTCTGTCCATCGCGATTGACTGCCAGTCCATCGCGACCGACTGCCTGTCCATCGCGATTGACTAAACCCCCTGTCCATCGCGATTGACTGAAGTCTCTGTCCATCGCGATCGACTGCCTGTCCATCGCGATTGACTCAACCCCCTGTCCATCGCGATTAACTGAAGTCTCTGTCCATCGCGATTGACTGAAGTCTCTGTCCATCGCGATTGACTGAAGTCTCTGTCCATCGCGATTGATTGAATTGGGTGTCCATCGCGAGCGACTGAACTCTCTGTCCATCGCGATTGACTGAGTGTCCATCGCGATTGACAGCCCTATCCATCGCGATTGACAGCCAATTTTAGCCAAATTTTTTAGGGTTTGTTAATTGAAAAGTTGGGCTAATTTTGGGCACAAATATTATGCTCTTGAGCACATGGGGAAGCCTTAGGAAAACAACTTGGGGAAAACCTGTTGCACAGTGATCCTGTTTGAACCCTGTCGTAACCCTAGAACCCTGAACGGTCACAACTTTTTCATACGAGATCCATTTTTTAAGCTCTAGGGCTTGTTGGAAAGCTCGTAGCATATACTACACGCCCTCAACTGTTTTTTATAAAGATAATGCATTGATTTTTAGATAGGGTATTTTGAAGTTGACCATACCCAGGGGGATCAAAGTCAGGGGTCCTTAGGATTGTTTTCTTGAAAATCACTATGCAAGTTGTGTTTGTGCTACATGAATGAAAATAATTGGTTCTGTCTTTGGAATGTAAATTTCAAAGCTAACTTTGAAACTCTTACAGAGCATCGAGAGGCGTTCTAAGCAAGTGTAAGTGCGAGCTTGGGAACACACTTCCTGGGCACTCAAGGGCAACCGAGCAGGAAACAAAAGGTTGGACACTTTTAACCCCCTCTATCAATTCATAGCTTAGGCTAAGAACGACGAGAGGTAGGAGTAAGTCAGAGCGACGATAGGCAGTCATCAAGTGGAAGACTACCTAAAAACTCAAGTTCAAGATAAAAATCTAATCTCTGTACTGTCGGTAACATAAAGGAAAGAACCTAACGTGGAACGATCAACCTAAAAGTACGAAGAACACTCAAGTATTCCGACGACGTGATATCAGACAAGAACTCAAACGTGATAAAATAACTAAAAAGAATCAAGTGACTGGTACCAATTAATCGGCAACGAGGTTGTACTCTGGAAAAAATTGGGCTAATCAGTTAGGCATATGAACCTTAGATCAGGACGACATTTAGCAAGGGAAAGACAAAGCCTTAGGTCTTCAGAGGCTAGTGTCAATCACACTGCAAGGTCTTGGGCCCAGCAGTTGAGCCACCACTCATACTACCCTAGCTCTGAGACCAGTGAGTCAGAGATGTCTCAAGGCTTGGATAGACCTACGGGAAGTTCAGGAGTGCCTTACCTGTACAGGGTAGAAGGCCCTTACAAAACGCAGCTGGAGTACCTTAGGACCAACCGATTAGGTGCTAGCATCTATGAGGACGGCGTAGGAAGATCTGTGGTCCAGATTAAAAACCCTGATCAATCCATTGGACTAGAGCACCCAGCTGTCAAGTTTGAAAATGGTGCATACCTGGACAAAGAAGGAACTATATATGTAGTCACTAGTCACCCTGATAGGACCGATGACTTTGGGAATGTAATCTCAGAAGCGGACTTAGGTGACCTGGAACAAGGGAACATGGGTGCGGAACCTAGAACCCCTCGAGGTAAATCAGTTCTCACTAGGATTATCACGCCTGAATGGGTCCCCCAAGACAACAAGAGCATAGAGTTGCTCCTCAATTGAGAAACTGATGAAGCCTTTTGGAGGTATAAGTCTAATCAGCCAACAGACATAGGAAATATCATGATCTATGAGTTTAAGGATCCGGATAGCCCAGGCAGAGTGACTTACTTAGATCATGCTTCAGAACGGATCTTTGTGGTGACAGAAAATGATAGGCATGCTTACACCTGGAAGGGTGAATTTATTTTCCCTCAACCAAGATCAAATGTATCCTATGGTCACCCTGGGGCTGGAACTTCCCAAGCTCATGGTACGCAAAGAGACAGAAGTAGAGATAGACCAGAAGTAAGTTTTGCCAACCCAGTGGGCAGAGAAAGAATGAGAACGGAGACAAATAGGGTAGAACCTGAGATGCTCAGAGCCCACAGGAACCAAAGAAATGTAGATGGATTCCCTCTGCCGAGGCCTAGAGAGCACACAAGAACTTTGAGACCCACCCAGCTAGTCAAGTCCATGAAGAATTACTTTGACGGCACAGGAGATCCCTATGATCATGTGGCGGAGTTCAAGCAAGTCTTGAGAGCTGAACAAGTGGAAGATCTGTTCACGCAGTACAATGCCTTCGGTCTAACCCTTAGGAACACAACACTTACATGGTTTCAGCCATTAGATGAGCGTCAGTTCAGGAGCATAGACCAACTCCTAGAGGCATTCATTGTAGAGTTCTCTAAGAGCGGCATAAGACACAATACCTCCTCATTGATTCACAGCTTCAAACAGACCCCCCAAGAGACTGTCAGATTGATCGGAAGAAGATTTAGACAATATCTTGAAAGGTGCCCTATTTCGGAACTACGCACATCTGCTAAACAAGTAGCCTTATTCCTTGATGGATTGCTGAGTACGAAATTGAGATCCTATGTGTATCTGAAGGACCCTAGGACTATAGAAGAATGTGTACGCATGTGCATTGACATTGAAGATAACCTAGGGGAAGAGCTAGAGCTTTCCAAAATCTACAAAGATTCAGATAGTGCATCTAGTCACTCTTCCACGCAATCCACATCAATTGAGGAACTTGCCGAAAAGGTAGCTCAGAAATTAGGTGTAACTAGCAAACAAATCCCAAGGTTTGCCCCAGCGAAGAGGTGCTATACATGCGGTGGTGACCACATGGCAAACGTGTGTCCCATTATGGCTCAACCCCAGGTCAATCCTAATAGCCAATATTGCACCATAGAACGAAGATACACCAATCACACCGCACAAGATTGCCCATACAACAAGCAGGCAGTTAGGCAACCATACCCTCAGCCCTACCAACAAGGCAGATACCAGAACCAGTACCCTCCACCACCACAATATGCTAGACCCCAACAAACCTATCAGCAACCATATCAGGCCCAACAGAGACCCCAACCGGTACTAGCTCAACAGCCTCCAAACCCCGCTAACGTGATTCCAGTAAAGTATGCTGTTGTAGAAGAAAACCTGAATAGGGCCATAGTACCAGTAACCCCATTGATCTCAGAAAGTGACCCGAGTGACCATAGCTTTGATTCTACACATGTCGATAGTCCCCAGGCTTACTACATGCAGTCTCCAGAACATGGTGAGTCCTACTATAGTGAAGAACCAAGTGAACCTAGTTGGGAATCGGATTACACGAACGTCATGTATGCAAACCCCAACCCTAGGCCTCAACCTAGGCAGGTACGACCACCCTTTCCTAGAGGACCATGCTACCGATGTCAGGGGGATCACTTCATTCGTGATTGTCCCTTACCTGCACCTACACAAAATCAGTCCGTGACGATCCAAGGCTTTTGCCAAGATTGTGGAAAAGAGCATCTCTTACGAGATTGCCCAAAGAACCCCAATAACATGCCAAAAATCACTCCTATCAATGTGATTGGGTTGGTTGTGGATGCCTCAGGAAGTGTCACTTCCACTGCACCAATGCAGGTGGTTACTAGAGCTCAGGCATTGCAGCAAAACCAAGAGGCAAGCCAGGAAAAGGGCCCAGAGGCTAGTGAAACCGAGAGCATGACAAAGAAAAGGACTAGAGCGTGGAAAGATAGTCGAGAAAGAATGAAAAGACAATGGGCTAAAAAGATGAGTGAGCTTGAGGAAAGCATAAGAGAAACCAAAGCTAGGATAACTGAACTCACAGCTCCAACTCCCTCTCACATTACCCCGCCTCCCCCACCGCCTCATCAAATCCCACCACCCCCTAGAGTAGGATCAGTCCTAGCTGATCCCACTCCCGAAGACCTTAATATGATGCTTAAAGCATATCAGGCCAGAATCCAAGAAGGGCCAACCATAACCGATCATGAAAAGTGCTACCCTAGAGCCGAGCTAGAGCTTGAACGAACTAAGATTTGTGCCAAAATGGTGGAATTGGCTCAGACCATGTTTGAGGCCAGCCGCCTATTTAACATTTCTAGTTCAGCTAAGACGCAGTTACACTTTGATGGACTGCTGGAAAGAATAGAGAAGTTAATTGCACAATCAGAGAAGGAACCTGCCCCTCAAAGGAAGGAAAGGGCAAGAGAACGGATAAGCCAGCCTCTTCAGGAAGCCCATGTGCCTCCTCAAGAAGCTTATCTTCCCCCCCAAAAGTCACATGAGCCTCCCCCGAAAGCTTATGTACCTCCACAGGTGACCCACATTCCTTCTCAGGGAGCGTATGAGCCTGCTCGGAAGAGTAATAGAATAAGTAATCCTCTCCAAGAAGCTTGTGCTCCAGCCATCTGTGGGAACGAGGAGAGAGCCAACGATAGAATAAGCCCTCCTTCCCAGGTTGCTTATGTGCCTAATTCTACGGAGCCAGACACTTCTTCCTCTATGAATCGGTTTGCACCAGACTTCCTACGAGAGATTCAAGAAGATAAATGGGATAACGAAAGTGAGGTCGCCCCTCCATTTGAACTTGTGGACGATGCACACGACCAATTCCCACAAGACATCCCATCCATTTACGGGGAACATGAGAGTACTCAGTCTCATGAGAGATTGGACTTTGAGTCTAATTCCATACAGGAGCTACCCCACTTCACAGGCCCATGGGAAGCAAAGTCCACATGTATGAGAGCACCCACAGTCATGGTAAGGAACGACGACTCAGTCATACCAAGGAACACGGAGGTAGTAACGAACACCAAGGTGCAACGCGATTGCACTTTGGAAGAACTGCCTGAGGATAGACTAAACGCGCGGAAATGTGCAGCCAGTCGAGTAACTGAAGTTGCAAAACCTCATTCCCGGGTAGGATCCCATAGGACAGTGCCAGAAATTCCCTTGGATAAGATAGGAGATATGTGTGAAGGTGAAGAAGGGAACACCTATCTTCCCATTACCTACCAGGACTACACCACTAAGGCAATTTTGGACTCAGGTGCAGGAGTTGCAATTGCCACTACTTCCCTATGGAAGCGTTGGGGCAAGCCAGCACTCAGGCCAACCAGAATGAAATTGCAGATGGCCGATGGTCATATTGAGAGACCCTTAGGATTGCTGGAAGGGATAACTCTCACCACTTGTGGTGTTGAGTTTGAGCATAGCTTTGCTATATGTGACTTCAGCAAAAATCATGCTTATGAGATGATTTTAGGAAGACCATTTATGCGACAGTTGCAAGTGGTACAGGATTGGGGAACCAACTCCTTGTATTTGCAACACTTGGGTGTTACAACCAAAGTCAATCTCAAGGACTATTCTCATAGAGATGTCCCTCCTATCCAGTGGAATCCCATCCATAGAGCCAAAGATGATACGGAATCTGTGCATTCCATAGAATCTGGATCCTCATGGATGCATGAAGATACTCACTTATGGATGTGCAAGGTAGCAGTAGAAGAAGAGAAGAGAGAGAAAGCCAGAGAGGTAGGTGCGAAAGAAACCCATAGATCAATCCAAGACCCAGCCTATGCACCTGTAGTTTTTCCAGACGAAGAATTTGAACCTCACGGTTGGGCAGAAATCTTAGCAACAATGGACGTAGCCATCAACGAAGAACAATGGACACCTCACTGTGATGAGGATGGCTATGATATTTCAGTCTTCTCCATAGAGCCAATCATGGGAGAGGCAGTTCTAGAAGAATGCGAACCTAGCCCTGATGCATTTGAGGATGCAAGTGACTCCGATCTAGAGTCAATCATTATGGACCCACCATTTGCATCAGATGAAGAATATTTCCATGAAGTAGAATTTCAACCCCAGAGGCATGGAGAGGTTACAAATGATGTAAGATTAGCAACACATATGACCCCGAAGGAAGAAGGAAAGAAACGAAAGAAGAAAGAAGTCTCACCAGAGGAGGAAGAATCTTTGTTTGAGGTCCCAGAAAATTTTAAGAAGTATGAGATAGATGACAGGAGAGTCATGATAAGAATGCCTAAACGAGAAGCACAATCAGGAGAGGCCTATGATAACAAAGAAACCACCAAGAAAATAGTAGTGGCCATAGAAGAAGGAGAGGAGAGATGCACGTATATAGGCCATGACCTGACAGAAGAAGAAGAGCATGAATTGATTGCCTTGCTAAGAGAATACAGAGATGTATTCGCTTGGAGTTACAAGGATTTGAAAGGGGTTGACCCGGACATATGCTCACACACTATTCCCATGACCTCAGATGCTAAACCCTCTAAGCAAAAGCCTTATACGTATAACGATAATTACGCCGCTAAGATCAAAGAAGAGATAGATAGACTGGTTGAAGCTGGATTTATCTATGAAATTGAGCACATTGAATGGGTATCCCCCATCGTAGTGGTGCCCAAGAAGAATGGCAAACTGCGTGTGTGCATTAACTTAAAAAAGGTTAATGCAGCCACAATTCGAGATAACTATCCGCTTCCCATAACAGAACATCTCTTAGAAAGAGTGGCAGGCAAGGAAGTGTACAGCTTCCTTGATGGATTTTCGGGCTACAATCAAGTAGCCATAGCTCCAGAGGATCAGCATAAGACAGCCTTTGCCACAGAATGGGGCATTTTTGCTTTTAGAGTAATGCCATTTGGGCTTACCAATGCACCAGCCACCTTCCAGAGGCTGATGTGCCATGTGTTCAAGGAGTTCCTGAGGAAGAGTTTAGAAGTCTATGTTGATGATCTTTGTGCTCATTCCAATGTTAGACAAACCCATATTCCTGAACTCAGACAAATCTTTGACAAATGTAGAGACTATCAAGTCTGCCTGAACCCAGAAAAGTGCGTTTTTATGGTCAGGCAAGGTAAGATTCTAGGACACATAGTGTCAAAGAATGGCATATCTACTGACGAAGAGAAAGTGAGAGCCATAGCAGAGCTACCTAGGCCAAAGAATGTCAAGGAAGTACAAGCTTTCATGGGGCATTGTGGTTATTATCGACGATTTATACACATGTATGCTGTCATTGCAAAGCCCATGTACGGACTTCTGACAAACTTTGAGTGGACGGATGAATGTGAGAATTCCTTCCAAGAGCTTAAACGAAGATTATGTTCAGCACCAATCTTGACCACACCAGATTGGAATAAGCCATTCCATGTTCATGTGGATGCATCCAATTATGCTATTGGATGTGTGCTTGCACAACCTACTGGTGAAGGTAATATGGATCTTCCAATTGCCTATGCCAGCAGACAATTGAATGCGGCTGAACGGAATTACACCACTACAGAGCGCGAAGGATTAGGCATGGTATATGCAGTCAAGAAATTTAGACACTATTTGCTTGCAAATAAGTTTAAATTTTTTACTGATCATCAGGCACTGTTATATCTTGTAAACAAGCCATGCAATACAGGAAGATTAGTAAGATGGTTTCTCTTGCTAATGGAATATGATTTTGAGGTTGTGGTAAGAAAGGGTAGGACTCACGTGAGAGCTGATCATCTTTCTAGGCTTACATCGGGAGAAGCCCCACAAGGAGTGTCAGATGACCTTCCTGATGCTTACTTGTTTAATTTGGAAGTGGTGCCGCAGTGGGCCAAGCCAATAGTACCAGTATTGACATACGGGCCTAATCATCCAGTGGTGAACACACGGAATAGAGAGATCGTAAAAGCCCAAAAGTACCATATCATGGCAGGCATCATGTACAAGCACACAGATCAAGGGATCTTGGCTTGTTGCGTAGAAGAGGATGAGTACGCTAAATGGTTGCAATTAGCACATGTAGGTGCGTTAGAGCAACACCATTCAAAGCAACGAACGTTGCAGACTCTAAAGAGACTCGGAGTACATTGGCCAACTATGGAAGCTGATGTCCAAAAGTTGTGCAAGGAATGCCCAATCTGTTGCACTAAACCACCAGTGGAACATGCCACTCTCTATCAAGTATCCATTGTGCCAGATTGGAGTGAACCTCTAGTATCATTCTTGAGGACAAACACATTCCCTCCAGACATGACTCTAGCTAGAAAAAGGAGTTTGGAACAAGAAGCCCAGGATTATTCACTCGTTGGTGATAATCTATACAAGCGCGGTAAGGATGGTTACCTGAGACTGTGTGTCCATGAAAGTGAGTATCTTAAGATCTTAGAAACTGCTCACCAAGGTGTAGCAGGAGGACACTTTGGACCGGATCGGGTGATCAAGGCAATCCTATTTGCGGGCTTTTGGTGGCCTACCCTTCACATGGATGCACATACCTATGTGAAACGGTGTGATGTCTGTCAGAGGACTCAGTATCCCATACGCAAAGATGAGATGCCACTGAAACCTATGATGGGTGGACGTGCATTCTCTAAGTGGGGAATAGACTTCGTAGGTCCTATTAATCCCCCAGCTAAGGGTTCTCATGCGGAATACATCATTGTTGTGACAGATTATCTCACCAAGTGGGTAGAGGTAAAGGCTACGACAAAGAACGATGCTCAAACAACTGCCAAATTCTTGTTTGAGAATGTATTCACGAGATACGGGCTACCTATAGAGCTCGTAAGTGATAGAGGAACTCATTTCTTAAATGAAGTGATTGAAAATCTACTCCAAGAATTCTTGGTAATACACAAGAAGTCTGCCCCGTATCACCCTCAAGCTAATGGGCAAGCTGAGAGCACTAATAAGATCTTATGCAATGTACTAACGAAATTAGTGAACACTAAATGCTCTGATTGGGACAAACAGCTACACCATGCTGTTTGGGCATACCGAGTTGCCTACAAACGGTACTCCAAGCCACCCCCTTTCAGATGGTATTCGGCCAAAACGCTGTGCTACCCTTGGATTTCCTGATTCCTACGTTGAAAGTAGCACAAGAGCACGAATGGACAGGTCATGAGCTCTCCTCTAGGATCTTTGACCTTGAACGATTAGGAGAAACAAGACTGAGAGCTGCTACAGGCATATATGCTGCCAAGAAGAGACAGAAGGCATACTTTGATGCCCACGTAAAGGATAAGGGTTTGAAAGCAGGAGATCTAGTTTTAGTCTATACACTGAAACAACACGCGAGGAAGCTAGAAAAGAGAGGCTACGGACCTATGATTATCAATAGAATCTCCACGAGTGGAGCAGTACAATTAGCCACATTAGAGGGCAATGTTCTCCCTAACTATATTAGCGGATGCAGAGTCAAGTTGTATCAGGAACCCCTCACGGAGGAAATGCTCAGCCGACTCAACACGGTTAAGAAACGCAAAGAGGAAGAGAAGCGAATTAGAGAAGAAGCTCAAGCAGAAGCTTTAGAACGCATCAGAAGGATGAAATTACGAATGCAAGGTAGAGAGCAGCCTAGGACAAATGACTATGCAGATCAAGGATATCATATGGCAATGTGTGCAGTCGCAGGAACCAGCTCACATAGGATAACTGATCGACGTCCTTTCGTAACCTTAGAGATAGGACAAGGAAGAGTGCAAGGACCGTAAGAGCCTTGGTTGACTCAGGTGCAGCCACTAGTGCTGTTAGAGTGTCTTACTATCAAGAGTTACAGTTAACTGTCAATCCTGTGGAAGCATATCTCATAGGATTGGGGGGGGCGTGGAAACCCCTTGCATGGGCGAGGTGGAACTTCCCCTCTACATTCATGATGAGGCAATGACAGTTAAAGCACTAGTGTGTCAAGATGAGGATCTCACTGAACCTCTTGTCTTGGGTCAAGACTGGATCTATGACCAAGCAGTCAACTTAAACCTAAGAAGTGGACTTCTTCAGGTAATGGGTCAATCATAGTCGAATTACAATAGAGTTGGATAAGGGAGCACTCAAGGAACTAGAAAGGCACAGACTCCTGGTCCCTCCAGGGGGCACATGAAGTTGACCATGCTGTTCTTGTCCAAAACTATGTGTTGCAGAGGAATGATATTCGCAAAAAAGGAGTCAGGGATGCAAGGAATTCCCTTCTTTTCCAAAGGCCAGAAGGAGGCAACAACCAAAGGTGGAGCAAAGGCAGAAGAAGCAGAGTACTACCTATGCCGGACATCAAAAGAACCTGCGCAGCAGAATATCTCAACAAGTGAACCAAGTGTGGGTGCGAAAAGGCGAACACTCGGTTGCACCCACGCCAACCGCACGGGCAAAAGCCTCTTATTAGTAACCAACAACACGTCACTAATAAGAAGTCTTTCGGAAATTCTTCTGCTAACGTGAAATCTATTTGGGTGCCCAAAAGGTCGATGA